>JBBMOI010000008.1:21480000-21547500 GCA_038088405.1 Porites divaricata | reverse complement strand
AAGTCTGATGAAGGAACGATTTGCCAACCCGCAAGCAATTATTGCTAGCCACATGGAACAGTTACTGAAGATTACACGCGTGACGGACGAGAGCGACACGAAACAAATGAGATCTGTTTACGACAGCATAGAAACCAACATTCGGAGCCTAAAAAACCTTGGGATAGAGTCAGCACAATATGGTTCTCTTTTGGTTCCTGTCATGCTATCCAAGCTACCAAACGATTTACAGTTGCTCATAAGCAGGAAATTTGACAAGAATCTGTGGGACTTCGACGCATTCCTCGAAGCATTTCATGGGGAACTCTAGGCGACAGAACGATGTCTTGCAATTGGCATAACGTCACCAGAATCTGTTAATGCAAGAAAGCCGTATTAAGCAAACAAGAAACCTGTCCCACCAACTGCCGCAATGTTGATGTCCTCCCAGAATGCCGCAACTTGCACATTCTGTAAAGGTCCTCATTCAACTGCAAGCTGTGGTATTGTCACTGATGTCAGTGCGCGAAAGGGAATTCTACGAAATGAGGGTCACTGCTTTATCTGTTTAAAGAATCACCTTGCAAGGGAGTGCCCTTCCAAGATTAAATGTTTTGGGTGTGGGCGAAGACATCATGTGAGTGTTTGTGAGGCACAAAAAAAAGGCACTTCCCAAAAATCCTCAAGCTGCGACAAACCTTTATCTCAGCACGAGGGGCAATATACTGCTGAAGACCGCGTGTTCCGAGGTCTCCAATCCCAAATCATGGGCCTTCCGTGAAAACTCGCATCATACTTGACCTGGGAAGTCAAAAGAGCTATATATCCCGAAGATTAAGTGGAGCGTTACAACTACAGAAGATTCGATCCGAAAATCTCCTTGTTAAAACCTTTGGATCAGCGTCCAAGCAATTTCGAGTGTGCGATGTTGTTCAAGTGGCCTTGAAGGGATAAAATGATGATCTAAAGATGTATGTGACCTGCTACACCGTTCCAACGATCTGCCTTCCCTTAGATCACCAGCCAGTAGAATTTGCAGCAGCCAGCTGTCCTCACCTGAATGGTCTGCCGCTCGCAGACAGTTCCTCGGCTGAGGGGATCCTGGAAATAGAGATGTTAATTGGAGCTGATTTTTTCTGGCACGTCGCTACCGCACATGTGATACGGGAGGAGCAGGGTCCTGTCGCCATGCAGACGAAATTGGGGTATGTTCTTTCTGGACCACCCTCTGACGAACCCACGGTCGCTTCAACTGCTGTCAACATCACTTCCACTCATATTCTGAAGGCGGAAGCAGTACCTTTTCCTCCTGAAGAAAATTTAAATGAACAGCTAAGCCACTTTTGGAAGTTAGAATTCATAGGAGTTCTTCAGACGAGAATTCGGTTCACGACAAGTTTGAGGAGACAGTTACATTCACTGGAAAAAGATACGAAGTTCAACTTCCCTGAAAGAAGGTCATCCCATGCTACCTGATAATTTTGATCTCAGTGCAGCTCGCCTTCATCACCTTGTAAGAAAGCTCCAAACTGACAAGGATCTGTTAAGGGAATACGACGAGCTGATATGCAACCAAGTCGCTTCGGAAATAGTGGAAGAAGTGCCTGCCGACTCCAATCCAGTTACATGGAAAGTCCATTACATTCCTCATCACCCAGTTATCCGCCGCGACAAAGAGACTACAAAGGTCAGGATTGTGTATGACGCCAGTGCAAGGAAGTCGGGTCCATCTTTGAATGATTGTCTCCACTCAGGCCCCTCCTTGATACCCAAGATTATGGACATACTTGTACGATTTCGTTTTCATAAGGTGGCACTGGTGAGCGATGTAGAGAAGGCCTTTCACCAAGTCTCGATTGTGCCTGAAGATGGTGACGTGTTGTGCTTTCTGTGGATTGATGATGTGACCTCGCATGAACCAAGAATAGTTGTGTATCGCTTTACCAGAGCAGTATTTGGTGTCAACTGTAGCCCATTTCTATTGAATGCAAGTATCTCACATCATATCCAGCGTTACTCAGACGACCCCGCCTTTGATGAAAGATTCCTGTCATCCTTGTACATAGACGACTTCAGTGGTGGTGCCAATACGACCCCGGAAGCTTATCAGTTGTTTTTGAATTCACGAGCGCGGATGGCGGAAGGAGGATTCAACCTTCGCAAATGGCAGTCAAATGACGTAGAGCTGATGCGACTCATTAACAGTCATGTAGAGCAGAATTCACTGGAACAGAAACAGCCACCTCAGGCACAAGAAGTTGAACCTTACATGGTAGTTGAAGACGAGAGCACTTATGCCAAGTTAACCTGTGGATCAACAGATGTCCTCCAGGATTCCAAGCAGCAAAGACTTCTGGGCACAAATTGGAACCTTGCTGAAAATGAACTCTTCTTAGATCTAACTTACTACGCTTCGTTTGCCTGTTCAGTCTCTCTAACCAAGAGAGCAGTCCTAAGAATGACGGCAAAGATTTATGATCCCCTCGGGCTGATTGCACTGATAGTTCTTCCTATGAAACAGATTTTTCAGAAACTGTGCTATGACAAGGCAGATTAGGACGCGCCATTAGATGACGATCTGAAGGGTGCGATGCAAAAGTGGATAGTGCAGCTGAAGGAAGAAGAGCGTGTGGTTATCCCCCACTGTTATCTGCCGGCCGCGGTTGGTGAGATTACATCAGTTGAGTTGCACGGCTTTGGAGACGCTAGTAGAGGGGCGTTTGGTGAGGTTGTGTACATCCGTATAGCAGCTGATGGGAACTGTTATTCAAGTTTGGTTTGCTCCAAGTCTAGAGTCGCACCATTAGAGAACCAGAGCATCCCTAGACTGGAACTCTTGGCAGGTCTTACACTCGCCAGACTTGTTTCCACTGTCGAGAGAGCATTACAGCCCATTACCAGAATAGACAAAGTTTATTGTTGGCTGGATTCCCTGACGGCAATTTACTGGATTCTGCAGGAGAGGAAAGAGTGGAAGCCTTTTGTTCAGAATAGAGTTACCGAGATACGACATCTGATTCCACCGCAGAAATGGTTTCATTGCCCTACGGAAGAGAATGTTGCCAACATTGCCTCAAGGGGCACCACGCCCAGGGAATTAATCAGCGAAACAAGATGGTGGAAAGGTCCAAGCTGGTTATTGCTCCCGAAGGAAGACTGGCCAAGCTTTAAGACTCCTTCTAGTCTGACCGAAGAAGCGATGAGTAAGATGAAGGCTTCAGAGAAGCAAAATATGAATGCAGTATTGACAGCCTTCTCAGCTACTGCGCCTACCGTTGATGTGACGAAGGTCATCTTTTGTGAGAATTATAGCTGCGTAAATCGATTACTTCGAGTAACAGCACTTGTGCGAAGATTTATTGTGCTCCTTAAAAAGTCCAAGGGTGAAAGGAAGACTCTGAAAGCCATCATTACAGAGGATATTAATGAAGCAGAGGCTTTGTGGTTGAAATCCTTGCAGCGATCCTTGCTTGCAGACCATAGGTACCCACAGTGGCAGGAAAAATTAGGATTGTTCGTTGACGAAAGTGGTCTTATCTGCTGCAAGGGAAGAATCGAGCATGCAGACGTGCCCTGTTCAAGCAGGAACCCGGTACTCTTACCCAACTCCCACCCCTTCACCGATCTTCTAATATTGGTGTGTCATCGGCGAGTAGCTCACATTGGAGTGAAGGAAACCTTATCGGAGTTACGCCCATTTTTCTGGGTTATCAGGGGAAGACAAGTGGTTAGACGAGTTCTGTTCCAATGCAGTAAGTGTCAACATTTTGAGGGAAACTCTAATCCAACTGCGCCCCCAGCCCCCCTCCCTGAGTTCAGAGTCAACGAGGGTCCCGCATTCACGTCTGTCGGGGTAGACTTTGCCGGTCCGTTCTTCATCTACGGCCTATCGTCGAGATAGAATCAAGCTTCCAAGGTCTACCTTGCACTGTACACCTGTGCGAGTTCAAGAGCAGTGCACCTTGACATCACGCCAGATTTATCTGCAGACGCCTTTCTGAGATCATTTCGAAGATATATTAGCCGGCGAGGCATACCGAAACAAGTGAGAAGTGACAATGCCAAGAATTTCAAGTCAGCATCCAAGAGATTGTCACGACTTTTTGATATACCCGGAGTTCAGCAATTTCTTGCCGAAAAGAGAGTTATGTGGAGTTTTCAACTTCCTCGAGTGCCTTGGTGGGGGGGGGTTCTTTGAGAGATTGATCAAGTGTGCCAAGAGATGCTTAAAGAAGATACTCGGTGTCTCGAGGGTTACTTACGATGAGCTTTCTATCTTGATCGTTGAAGTAGAAGCAATCCTCAATTCTCGTCCCCTCACTTATGTGTATCCCGATGACACCGAGGAACCTCTTACTCCTTCTCACCTCATGGCTGGTCGCAGATTGTTGTCAATACCAGATGATAAGATTGCACTAGAGGACTAAGACAAGGACGATAATAGTGTCCTGACAAGAAGAGAAAGGTATCTTGCCCTGCTGGAGCTGAGAGAGCATCATAACATGTCAGTTCGAAGAAACAATCTCCCACAGATTTCACCAGGTGACATAGTAACTGTGATGGATGAGGAAGGAAAGCTACCCAGATCACAGTGGAAACTTGGAAAGATCGAAGAGCTTATCAAGAGCGACGATGGCGCCATTCGGGGAGCCAAACTTAGAGTCAGCTCTAAGGGAAGGTGACCAGTGCAAATTAGCCGCCCCCTGCAGAAGCTATTTCCCCTTGAAGTCAGACAAATGGAACCTGTGCCAGAGAATGCTCTAGTCATCCAACCCGCCGGCGATGTGCAGAGGCCAAAGAGAAAAGCAGCTGTTACTGGAGAGTTGAGAAGACGACTTGCTGACCAGTGTTTGGACGATGACAATGACCTCTAAGAAGTGAACACTGGTCAAGGGGGGAGTGTGACAGAATTCGTGCGTGACATTACGGAACCTTTTGAAATTGAACTAGTTTTTTGTAGGACCTTGAACTCTGAAGTGAACCTCGAATCTATTTAGCGTCGATCGTCTTACTACTTGAACTGATAAGTCGCTTAAGCACCTGAGAACTGACATCTTTGAGTGACACGCGTGTATAAGACAAAGCCTTAAAATACCCTTATTGCTTTGATCAAAAGGAGAAGAGTGTATGTGGTTTTTGGATAGAGTTCGTTTTTCGGAGTTAAAGGGTCCGTGTGGAAAAGTGTAGAACCACAACCTGAATTAAACCCTGAACTTCAATTTCTTAAAGTATTTGTTGGGAGACGGGAACACTGCAGTTGAAATGTCTAGAATTTGTTTATTCATAATGTGAAACTAAAATGACCTTCAAATCTTAGTATACATGTCATAGGAAGTACCATCCATTATAAATAAGACATTATGAATCTGTCAACAGCTGTTTGTTGATACTCCCTTGGGGTTCAAACATGAACATTGTGGCAACAAAATTAGCAAACAAAAGATCCTTTGGTCAAATCTTGCCGAAGAAAATACATCATTCATCCATGTGATTATTTTATAATACAGTGTATGTGATAATTAATATTAGTGTTTTTCATTAGCTCACCAGAGTACTACAACCAAACTCACTTCTTTTTATTATATGCTTGAACAAACGTTTCCACTTTTTTATAGTCAATGAACCAGATGATGATTATGTCCTGTGTGATCTGCTCCAATCTGCCCACGATGCCCATACTGATGTAAGAATTTTTTTATTTATTTTTTATTATTGAGTGATTTGGAGATGTTGTAGTTGGGTAATATAGAACATGTACTATGAATGGTTACCATGTAGCTGAATTTTGACGTACTTTTTAACCCTTTCCATATCCACACAACTTCTCATTTTTCAAAAAAAATTCTTTAGTCCTTTCATAGCCTGCTGTAAAGTTTGGTAGAACGTTTTGTTAGCAGTGAGCTCAATCCATTTGACATTAATTGGATTAATGAAGACTCAAAATTTGTTCGAAAGTGTTATTAAACAGTATAAAATTAATGATAGTTATGGACTCCAACATTACGAAAAATAGTCGCAACCAAAGGGAAGAATTTTATACTTAACGTTAAGCAATTACTTTTGTACTTTAAGCAATTAGAAGCTGTATGCTGTTTCTCAACCGATGAAATTCAGCCAACCTTTACTTTTGTAAACTTGGAAGCTCTAGTGTTTGTATGAATTAACTTGTTTCCATATTCTGAGTGGCAATACATTTTGTCTCCATAGGTTTCCATCTCTATTTATGCTTTACTCTGGGGAAGGAATTTATTCAAAGGCCTGAATCCCATATCCGAGTTTTATCTGTATAATTTAAAGAAGGAAAAAGGTAAAATTATTCCAAGAGGGTTCTTCCCCGCAGCAATGACAAGTGAAGAAATGGTAGATTTTGATGATTGGAGGCAGGTGCAAAAGGGGAAGTCAAGAGACAGATTTATTTACTACAAGTGGGACAGAGCCTTTGAGTTGTGGCTCAAGGAGGCCTCAGGGGAGTCTTTTGATGTACAGAGTATAATGAAACGGGTTGATAGCGGAGCTCCTCGCGCGCGCGAAGCGCGCGCGTGGACGTAGCCCCATAGCTAACGTAATCTACCCATCCCAGAAAATTTGGTAATCACGTGACCGTACACCGCCCGCCCGCCCGCCCGCCCGCCGTCCGTCCGCACCACAGGAAAACCAATGTTTACTTTCACACTTTCTAACTACTTTGGGAGCCCAGGAAGCCCAGGAGGAAACTGATTGCACATCAATATTGTGATCAATTGACAGCTGTCAAAACAAGGTATCCGCTGACCAGTATCACCTGACCGCATCGCGGGCTCTGGTTTCGACCCATCGAGGTCAAGTACTTTTTTGAAGTTATCCGCTGACAAGTTACTGGTTTTCAGATGATCGCAGGCTCAAGTTTGTTATTTATTAAAATTTATATGAAATATGCCGTGTTTATATCATCATGACCCCTCACTATTAAGAGTTTGATTTCAAACTAACCATGGTCGCGAAAATTCAGCAAGTTATGTAACAATACAGGCTAGGAAGACCTTTTCTCACCAAGGTCACGCGTTGGTCACGCTCTATGCCTACTTTTTATGCTCTGATTGGTCACAATTTGACAGGTGAGTTCATGCGGAAAATTTATGCAGCATCTTGAAACTTTGTTTACTTTGACAGCTGAAGCTGACAGAGTTTTGTGTAAACTTGTGATGTTTTTAACTGTCTTTCTCCACTGGATGTACAAAATGAAATACAGCAGCTATCAAGTCTGTTATTCATGGCTAGTTTGTTCATTGGTTTTTTGCTTGAGAGATGCGTCGCTTGTTAAAGTCGGAAATCCGATTTCGGATGGCATCGTTTTCGTTTTTCACCTTGCTTGATGCGTATAAAGAGGATTCAAAATTCTCAAGCGACTCTCGCGTTACTTGATAGCTTTTACGAACCGCATCTCGAAAGGTAAGCCTGAGTAATGATTGCATTTGAAGTTTTTTTTAATATCTAATTTCATGTAGTCGAGCACAATTTATGCGGCAAGTTTATGCACGTTTCACTGACGTTTGTAAGATTTGAGACAGTGAACCGACCTAATATCAGGTTTGATATAAGCTTACAGGACTTAAAAGAGCCTTTAGATATATTTTCTCACCGCAAATAGAAGAACACGTTCCGAAGAATGTTTAGTTATAAATTTGGCTGTAGAAAGAAAACTTTGAGCGATTTTCTCGCCTCGAGTTCATCTTTGAGAAAAGCAAACACCGCGAGGCCGGCTTAAAACATAAAGTTATTAAGCTTTAAGACTCAGGATTTTTCGAAACGCTTTAATACTTATCTTCGTGAATGAAAATTGTTGTGTCTGTAAATGTTTAACCGAATTATATTTGTTTTAGTGATTGTTAGTAGTCTCTCTTGCAATTTAAATCGCTGTGCTGTTTGTTTTCAGTCGTTCATGAACATCGCATGCAGGAGTTATCTTTTTGCCGCGCGTATCAAACGCTTTTCAAGATTACACATCGTTATAAAACCCTTAAATAAAAAAAAAAAAAACATTAAATTATTTATGTTGAAGCATAACTCTTTTAATGTTCACTGCGCTCGAGGTCTGTATGATAAATAGTACGGTTTCACCTCAGATGTGATGTGTAAAAAGTATAAAAGGTTGGTTTACATATCCCCGGATTTGTTGGCAAGATTTTATAAAGTAAACTTGTCGAAAGCAAAAAATTCGGCCTGATTTGTTTTCCAAGAATTTGTTTTCCAGGTATAATCCACTGTGATCAAGAACCATTACGGCTCTTGAATGTGATCGAAGATGATTGATATGTTTTGTTTTTATTTTTTTACTCCATCCTTTAATACATTAGTTGTACAATAATAATACATTAATTGTACAGTAGTACAGTAATTGTATTCAATAATACAATAGTTGCTTAACCTACGTGCACATAATAATAATAATAATAAAAGAAGAAAATTAGAATGGAGAAGGGCACATTATAGTGAACTAATCATGGCCCTTTAACAAGATTGACTTTATTCTTTTGTAGTTTTGTTTTTCACAAAAAAAAACACACACACACACACAAGTCAATACTGAGCAAGATAATATATTTTAAGTGCCTTTTTGAACAGGATTTTTGATGATTTATTGCGAATATGAAGGGGGAGATCATTCCAATAGTATTTACCAATGACGGTGGGGCAGAACTTTCGAATATTAATTCTTGAGTGGGGAATCTGTAATTGCTGGGCAGATGCACTTCGTGTAAAATAATCATGTTGCTCAGATACAAGTAATAATGGAAAATTACACGGCTTATTATCAGAGGCAGTCATATAAAAACAAACAATTGTACATAAATTTAACAATATCACGAAATTTTAATAGACCTAGATGAACATAATGAGGAGTGATATGATCTCGTAAAGGAACGTCATTCATTATTCTAACTGCTTTATTTTGCAGACGTATGAGCTGTGATAATGGATTATCATAATTATTTCCCCTCAATAAGCTACCATATATGAGATATGGGTAAACAAGAGAATAGTAGATACTAGTTAAGCATTGATTACCTAGATAACTTTTTATCTTTGTCATAATATTAATACTCTTGCTGACTCTATCACACACATAGTCGATATGATCATGCCAGGATAGGTGGCTGTCAATATAGATACCTAAGTATTTAATTTTGGATACTTGCTCTAAGAATTGTCCAGCTATCGATAGTGGAAATAATAAATTATAATCTACTTTCTGACGAGGTTGAAAGTTAAGATATTTAGTTTTTCTTAGATTTAAGGTTAATTTATTTGCACATAGCCAGTCATAAATATTAGGTAGTTCTTTATTTATCTCAAATAAGAGTTCATCTGTATTTTTAGCTGAAGCTGTTAAAGAGGTATCGTCTGCAAATAGTCTCATAGAGAAAAAATCAGAAGATTGAGTAAAGTCGTTTATAATTGATCCTTTGGGTACACCAGAAGTAATTGGCATGGTGTCAGAAATGTTACCATTTACAAAAACTCTCTGCTTTCTTTTATTAAGATACGATTTGAACCAGTCGATATGAGGTTTTTGAATGCCATAGGACAATAGCTTTGATAATAAAATAGAATGATTGACAGTATCAAATGCTTTACTCAAATCTAAAAATATTGATACAGCATAATCTCCTTGATCTAGACAGTACGTAGAGATTTCTTCAATGAGATCAACAAGACAGTCCACAGTGGTACTGCCTGGCTTAAATCCATATTGAGTATGAGCATTATCATATTTTCAGACAAAAAATAAGATATAAGTTGATTATAAATACATTTTTCAAAAAACTTTACTTAATACTAGAAGAACTGATATTGGTCTATAATTATCGCACAGTCATGGAACGGGATCTCTGTTTAAAGATAGGAATCACTTTAGCGATTTTTAGATTAATATCAGGAAAAGTTCTTTGCTTGATGGACAGATTAATTATATACGTTATATACGTTATAGGCCAACTCGATGTAAGATGTTACACTCTAAAATCACTTAGCCTTTCCAAAAATAATTTCCCCTTAAGTTAACTGATTTGTGGATTACAAGTTTATTATTTGATTTAAATAATAAATTTATTAATGGGAGCTTCGCTTTTAGCCCTGGCTAAATCTATATATTAGTGACATATGGGTGATGCTAAACATAAGAGAACAGTATTATTATGAAAATGTGAGAAAAGGGATGGCTCACGACAGAATACCTAATTCGATCTTGAGGCTGGGCAGTGAGGAGTTATCTCCATCACTGACAACCATTTACAATAACTGCATAGATGCATGTTATTGGCCTATAGAATGGAAAAAGGGAGAGTGGACCCCAGTACACAAGAAAGACAGCATCTATGAGGTGAAAAACTACAGACCAATAACACTGCTCCCTGCTTGTGAAAGATCAAGTTGCAACAATCATAAAGAAAAGTCCAAATTTACGTAATATGAGAGACAACTTTAAACTTACTCTGGACAAACCAAACTGTAATGTTGGAAAACTGTAGTTCAAACACAGATCTGCAATGGCTTGGAACTCTTTACCACAATCAGTTAAATCCATAGAAGATCACAATAGTTTTAAAAACAAACTTCGTTATCTTTCTACATTTACTGACAAAATTTCTTTCAATCAATCGGCAATAATTTACAATAAGGATTTAACAAATTATGTATATGTTTAGGAATTTTAAATTGTATTCTTAATCATATTTTACTAGGCTTATTAGGTTTAAGATTTTTTTTTCAAACTTAATTAACCGCAGGTCCACATCAGCTTTATGCTGCCTTATTTTCCACCTGCGTAAACAAATAAATGATGTATGTATGTATGTATGTCGGTGTTTGAAAAGCTACTGAGTCAGAAGGTAACAGCATTTATAGAGCCAAGATTTAGTGGTAATCTAACAGCATATCGAAAAATGCACAGCATGAAAACATCCCTTATCAAACTTACGGAAGACAGGACGAGAGCAATTGATGATCATAATATCATCGGGATCCTATCAACCAACATGTCCAAGGCCTTTGACTCGTTACATCCTCCATTGCTCTTGAGAAAGTTGGATGCATATGGCTTCTCAACGTCAGTGAAAATAGGCACAGAGACAACAAGTGGCCTTTTTGGCCCTCTACTTTGGAACACGTTCCAAAATGATCTTAATATCTTTGCAAATGAACAAAACTTAACGATGTACGCTGACGACCATCAGCTACACTCCCCAGGCCAGACAGTTAAGGAAGTACAAGATGCATTAAATACAGAAGGAGAAATCATATCTAAATGGTACAAATCAAACTTACTGAAAGGCAATTATGAAAAGTACCAAACCATGTGCATCGGGCCAAAGGACAAAACCAAAGATTTGGAGATAACAATGTCAAATGTAAAAATAAAGTGTGGTTCGGACCTCAGGTTATTAGCGCTTACAATAGACCAAAACCTGGACGTCAGTAAACATGTCAGTGAATTATGCAAACGAGCAGGAAGGAAAGTTGGTATGATAACAAGACAATGTAATTTACTTCCTACCTGGGCCAAACTTATTATATATAAATGTCCAATACTGCCACAGCTGACGAATTGTCATACTGTTTGGAAGTTTTGTCGAGCTTCGGATAACAGGAAACTGGAGCGAATCCAAGAAAGAGCCCTGACAGCAATTTATAATAGGAAATCGGGAACCTACGACAAGTTACTAAAATTAGCAAGGCTGCCCACGTTAAGGAACAGGCGACTACAAGACATTGCTACTCTAATGTTTAAAGTAAAGAATGACCTGTGTCCTCCATACATAAAATAACTTTGCCCAAAAAATAACATCAATAGCAAAAGCCCTAGAAACTCAGATTTTGTAATACCAAGATTCAACACTGTTACGTATGGTAAACACAGCTTACAATACCTAGGTCCAGTTCTTCTTTGGTCGTAACTACCTCATTACATGAAATTTTCGCGACACGTTAATTTCGCGATTTTGCGAAAATTTTGCATTTTGACTCACTTTAATTTCGCGTTTTTGAGTGAGACATGCTTTATTTCTTTGTCAATGTTATTTAACATGTCCCTGAATTTGATCAAACAACTTAATCAACAATATCCAAATAAACAGAAATGCAACTGATTATGTAAACAGTAACAAGAAAGATGTTCTCACAGTATCTACAAGGCACGGTTTGTAGTTCATGCTTGAATTCAAGTCACGTGACATACATTAAATATTCCTTTCTGCAGAATCCAAAGAGATGCAATTTAGTTTCATGACTGATGCTGTTTTACTTGTTTGCGTAAATGTCTTGATACAGATCAACAGGCGGTAGCACTTCTTTTCCATTGAAAACATCCTTTATTCCAGCTTTCTCCCATCCTTTCAAAACATAAACCTTTCCTTTGGAAGTTATACAATTCTACCAACCAAGTGGCATGGATTGGTTTAAGGACCGATAGTTTTAGGTCAACATCAACATCTTCAAAATTGATTCTACTATCCACTTGTTTCTGGACTTCTGCTGAATACCACGTCGCGAACTTGTTCTTGCAAAACTTC
The DNA here is from genome assembly GCA_038088405.1 of Porites divaricata. Lineage (NCBI taxonomy): Eukaryota > Metazoa > Cnidaria > Anthozoa > Scleractinia > Poritidae > Porites > Porites divaricata. The sequence goes on along the minus strand of JBBMOI010000008.1, from coordinate 21,534,973 downwards.
TTGGCTTGTCCATTGACAGTTAGATCCAAAGGTTGAAAAAAATGAGTCATGTTAGCTGGGACAGAAATGACTTCTATATTCAGCGAAGAGAGCTTCAAGCAAACCTGCATTTTCTGATCTCTGAAGACATCCCAGATAAGTAGAGCTTTTTGAGATTGTGGAAGGCCAAGTTCCTTGCGGGTCTTTACCAAGTAGGGATTGATTACAGAATCAATAAGGCCAATTGTTTCTGCCTCGTTTGAATAGTGCTTTGGGTTTTGGCTGACACAAAAGCTCTTGGGAAAACTAAAGTTCCGAGAAAGGCTAGCCTTAGTTTTACCCTGGTATATAATTTGCAACGGGAGAAATTCACCAGACAAAGAAATCACAAATGTTAAAGTGATGCTACGCTTATCTGTCAAACCCTTGATTGGTACAGACTGAGAGTTTGTTGCTGCCATGGTCAATCGACCCACTGATACGTAAGAGCTCGGTGTTTGATCAGCATTAAGAATGAGTTCCGGTGGAATCTTGTGTTGTTTGATACAATTGTCAATGTCCGAGAGGTAAGTTAGCTTCCATTCGTCATAAACTCCTCTTGTAACTGGTGGCTTAGTTGCCGTGCCTGCACGCGGGGAAAAGTTACAACGCCTGTAAATGGATTGAGTTTATCCTCGCGTGGGTGTAAATGAGAGGTACTTGTCATGCATCGATGGATTGCTGCTAATCAGCGCTTTCGCAGCAGCTGAAACAACGCTGCCGTTCACACCACCACCTCTAGACCTGAGGTTTTGTAAAAATGCCATCAGTTTGCTGACCAGCTCGTAAAGGAATGGTGGTCGCCCACGTTTCTGTGTTTCAAGGGACGTAACCAGTTGAACGTTTCCTTCTCTTGTTTGCGCAGAAAGTTGCTCTCGAAATGCCTTTTTAAAGGTACGTACTGTACTTTCTTTTAAGCTTGGAAATTCTTCAGCAAAGCATTCTAGGGTTTTCTTGTTTCCATTTTCACTTGCGAATTTCCCAATTTTCGCATGATCCTCTCCACTGTATTGAAAATATTTTCCCCTTTTTCTCTTAGGATGTTGATTTCGTTGCAATATCTTGGCGGGTCTTGAAAGGTTTACAACTGCCGCCGCGGTTTCCCTGTGTTCAACCACTCCTAAATTTGTATCCTCCTGCCTCGGTATATGTGATTCAAGTATTTCTACCTCTACTGAATCTTCAGGAGAACGTCCTTCTCTTCTAAGAGAGAAGCCAAATTGCAACAAAGACATGTAAAGGTAGAAGACAAACACTCATGTGTGATTTCCACAGAAAACACGTGTACTGGCGTGGTGTGCAGGGATAATGTGATCATCAGCTGTCAAAATACTGGAAATACCTTAGATGTTTATTAAACCTCGAACCCTACTATAAAAAGAAGGCACTTTGATTTTGATGCCCTGGTTTTGATGATGGCTTCAGTTTCTGGTACTGTCCAATATTCCTTTCCCTGCGGCCTGAGAGGCTTTCACGTGTATAAAGAGATATGGAAACCTAAGGTTGGAGACGTTCTTACCCGCATCCATGAAAGAAACAAGGCTGTTGACACAACTTTTGCAAAGCGATTAATTAATAAAAAAAACATGAATGTCTGGTGTTAAACGATCTTTACCATGGAACGGAGTGACCGTGATCCTTATAAAGCCATATCAGTTTAAACACTTTTTACAGGATCTCATTCTCTGGGTGTTTTGAATTGTAAATTATTTGACATTTCAATAGCAAGTGAGGTGAACGCCCAAATTCCCTCGTTTGCCAAGCTTGGCTCACGCTTGTTATGTAGGCCAACAACAGGTTTTCCCTCGTTTTTCCCACTGCTGTGTTTGGACATTAAACAGCAATTTGACTGAGCAAATTTTACTTTTGCCACAGAGTCTTGCTTTATTGAAGTTTATTTTTGCCCTCGTACTTTTCATTTCCTGTGGTTTATGCTGCTGTCAGTGAGTATGGTAACCAGAGAGGTGACAATTTTCAAATAATGGATCATGTTTTGATTGGTCCTTTTGACTTCACCACCGTCAGTCAATATTAAATTATTAAGTGTAGGTGGGAGGATAGACTGGTGGTGTAGAATCTTCATTTTCTAAATATCCCTTTAAATTCATCTCGTGCTTTGCGCAAAATGCCGCGTTTGCCTCGCTTGGTTTATCATAGTAAACTCCTGTTATGCAGGATATACTTCTACAACTATTGCATTGCATTCATATAGGGGAAAAACTGGTTAAAGTTAACTTTGCAGGGGAGGAGTGGTAAAATCAACAGTACGTAACTCACTCCTTGCAAGACAGGCAGCCTTTAGTATCCCTATACCGTTGCATCTATAAAGCACTGTAAATTTATTCAGTTATTTTGTTGGTCTTATAATTATGCTATGCTTACACTCTATAAAATGTGAATAGTTTGACGGAGTGAAGAACAATCACCGATATCGAGGGTTGATTTGAAGAAATAACGTAACAAATAACTTTACAGTCAACTACCTTAATAGCGGACACTTTGGGGACCTCAAGTCAGTGTCCCCATTAGCAATTCTTTTTGTGAGAACAATGTATGTTGTTTCAAATGTTACAATGGTATTGATCTCCCTTTATATTATTAAGAAAAGAAAAAAACCTATCCACTGGATAGCACAATTGGTTTCCCTATAAACACATCCCTTGGATAGTGAGAGTGATTTATCCAGGGGGTTATTGCTATCCACCCTTTGAACAACTGGAGGCAGTTGAGGCAGTCGTTGTGAATATTTCTGAAACATCATTGGGGACGCCGCAGACCCCGAGTTTTGCGGGCACAATACAGAGCCTTAATCTAATGGTTTATACACTGTTTTCACATGGATAACAGAAATGAGGTCTTTCTATTATCCAAGGCATTTTTAATGCTTCTTGAATCTGGACAGTGTCTGGAGTATCTTACACAAAGTGAGTTATGCAATATTACAACTCCGACTTTGAACTATTTATGGAAGCGTTTCACGTGCTTGCTTTTATATTATTTAGTCCTCAGAATTGCCATACATGTACCTGGAATAACACCGTTATCCTCAATTCTCTCTTTCTCCTTTTTAATCCAGGTTAAAACCAAACATTATGTTAGGGCATAATGTTATTTATGTTGATACAATATACCTTTGTGGTCTACATGGTTGGTCTTCCGAGTCACATCAATCTAACCTCTCTTTCAAGAGCCAATTATTTATATCGCCCTGAGGGAGTGTTCGTATAAAGGAGCAAGCATTCCTGCGTTCGTCCCCTCTTACTTTCACCATCATGGCGATTACATCTCAGCGGAAAATCTTTTGTCAGGCAAATCCTATTATATTTTACCATCTCTATAACATTTATCTCTGTAATCAACTTAGCAATTTTGCACTTCGCCTGCCATTTCTTTTCTTTTCTCGTACATTCTAAATTCATTTTTTTTAACATAAATTGAGATGGGTGAGCCTCGTGTGTTAATTCTCGGGCACTCTTATCCGCCGTTTAAATAGCTTTATTAGTGAAGGTACTCATCTTGATCATCATTTTATACATGAGGCCGCCCAGTTTAAATGGCATGGTGTAAGGAGGTCAAACAGTTGAAAAAACTATTCGCTGTGATCTCCACGTGGCGGAGTCGTTTGCTCCCCATATTGTGATACTACAGTTGGGAACTAATGATCTTTCCCACCTAGATCCCTTAGTAGCAGCCTCGGCAATAGAGGACTTAGTAGGTATTCTGTACGAAGAGCACAGTGTGTGACAAATTTGTGTTTGCCAAATGCTAATTCGCGAAAGCAATGCTGCCTTTAATGCACGTGTTAAGGCCCTCATGAAATATCTGAACGTCCTTCTAGAGAAAATTCCCTATTGCTTTTTTTGGGGTCACAGGGGTTTTTTGAATACTTCGCAGAGATATTTCGCTCGTGATGGTTTTCACCTTAATAAGTTGGGGCACTATAAGTATTACTGAAGTCTCAGGGGGGTTGCTTTAAAGTCTTTGCATTCCTGGGCACGTTCTGGCGAGCAGCCCAACTAGTTTTCGTAGCCATTTTCACTTGCCCATTTCCTATTTACTTATCTGGTTTTTACTTCAAACCAAGCTGCATGTGTTATCGCCTTGTGGTTTAGCTGGTTGTTCTGTTTGATTTCTGGCAATTATTTGCCGCATTTTGCTGACCACTTATGGCTAAATTTTGTGGTTTCTGAAACCTTGAAGGTGCACTGTGTGCCTTCCTATTACCAGCTTTGGTATGTATGTTTGTTCACTTGCAGTTACCATGTTGAGTGTACAATCCATTTTGACCGCCCGCATGTGTGGGTGTGTCCAATGCACTCGGTATACTGTCAATGCTCTAATGTTATTGTGTTGTAGAAATGGGTATCCTTTTTCGTTACTACTTGAGGTATAAGCCTCACTATTTTTTCGGGTCAATTTTGCACTTGAGTCATTTTGTAAATTCAAATACCTGCTTTGACTCGACTCCTCTGATGACCCCCTTGTTCTGATTTATTTGACATTAAAACTTATTTCTAACACTGGTTTTACTGCCTATCACATCTATTACTTATAGTTATTTTCTCATTGAAAAATGCCTCCTGTGAAGCGTACCACCGCCCCACAAGCCAGGAGCTCGAAACGGCTACGAACAGACCTCACTAAGGCCGGACCTTCATCGGTTGTGGAGAATCCTCTGATGCCTCAGCAGCAGACTGGACAGGGAGGAGAAATGCAAGGAGGACAAGGAGTGATACAGCTGGACATGCGGGCTCTCACAAGTATTATTTCCGTGGCTGTCACAGGCCGTAAAGGATGCAGTGGCTGCGCATCAAGCCACTGTCTCCAGTACGATAATGCCAACACCAATGCCGTCAGCCGCAGTAGAGCAGGTTGTACGAAACGAAGTCCTCTCATATACAACAGGTACAATTGAACAGGCACCCCTACCAGCATTGCTTGGGGTTGGCGATCAGCCTAGCCACCCCTTCTCTAGCATAGCTGTTAATCTAGGTTCTCGTGTGAGTGCAAAATCAAAGCGAACTAGGCAAATGAATATAATGACTTTAGGGAACTGCTCTCTGTCGCACCCCCTCGAGAAAAGTTTGCTCTTTCCATGGTTTCCAGTGGGGGTGCTGTAAATCAACCACAGTTAACTCTCGGGCCTTTTCATACACCGAAAAACACGCCGGGGGCCAGACCCACCCCTCACACGATCATTTTTTTTCACGAATTTTAAAAACAATATGGCGGCATTTTGCACGCAATGTCTCATGGGAGCACCATATCTCCGCAATCTCTTTTGAAATGGGTAAAAGAGAGTCGAACTGTGAAGCCTGGGTACTACTGATGAGCTATTTACCGCCATTTTCGATTTCTGTGGTTTACAAGCTTTAGTTTGGTGTGTCATTTTGCCGTATTCTGTTTTGTTTTTAAAACATAATGGAAGACGAAACTGTAGCGTGTCTGGGGACTTGTCATTCTCTTGAGGCATCCAGGTTAGTGAATTATACGCCTAATTTTTCAGGTACTTTTGAGTGAATTCAAAATTCTAAAATCATACGATTTAAGTTCATTCACCATATAATTCGTTTGTGATCCAAAAATCTATCTTTTGTCATCCGCTTCAAATTTAAAACAAGCCCTTTATTTTGCTTTCTGACAGTTCCATTCAGCGAAAGAGAAAGGCACGTTTGATATAGGCCAGTATCAAAAAAAGTTAAAGCAGATGAAGCAACACAAACGTGAAGCACTGGTAAAAGAGAAAATAGATAAAGAAAATGAAATAGTAGAGCTTAAGAAGAAGTCACAGTCACTTTTCAACAAGATAGATTACCGAAAGAGGAAGGTAGGTAAGCAAATGGCTGGTTTTCAATTTTATCATTTCACCCAATATCAATAACCTTTTGTATGATTTTTGCACTTTTAGATTCATGTATTTTCCATGGGATGGAAGATTTTACTTAAAATACAAAAAAAAAAGGGAAATTTTTCATCATTTCCTTAAGTTTCTTATTCTTTTATGGATAGGTCTCTGCACTCAGTAATGTTTTCGAAGAACTACAACCAGCAAGCAAGGTTCCAAGACATCCAAATATCACAAGTGAAGTAAAAAATGACAATAGTGAACAATTGAAGCTCTCAGAAGCTCAAAGCAGACGGAGGAAATGGATGACTTTTGAGAATTTGGTGTCAGTTCATTGCCAGAGCTCCCAGGCAAAAAATGAAACTAAAAAGAAAAAGGCTGTTCTTGATGGTATGTGGGCTACACTAGTCACAAAATCAAGCAAAGATCTCAACAAGTATTTTGAAAACTGTCATTTGTATGAATAAAGTAGTACCTAACATTGTCAAGAAAAAAGTTTTAGAATCTGAGAAATCTGAAAGCAATAGGATCAGAGTGTGAGAGTATTATATGAAGGGGGTTTAATGAGTAAAGGAAGTACAATGCCATACGGAAGTGTCCAATTGAAAAAATGCAAGGCTGTCATGCACCGAACATATTACCTTACAAAACTCTTTCAAAGTTTATAAAAACTGTTGACATAGGTGATGTAAAGGATCTAAGAGAATTTTGTATGGAAGCAGGCTTCAATCCTGTTTCAGGGGTGTATAGAAGTTTGGAACCACTGCTTGTACAGTTAGCATCTCTTTATATGAAGACCAATGATACCCTTCCTTGCTTACATTGGTTCAATGAGGAAGTCGGTGTGTTTCATGTTGCTGTAGGTACTGATGGAGCACCGTTTGGCAAAGACGATACAGCAACAGCTTACTTAATTAGTTTTTTGAACCTCTTAGAACGAGTTGCCAGCTGTGAAGATAACTTTCTTCTCATGGGTGCCAATTGTAAAGAAGATGATGCAGTTATGATTAGTTACACTAAACATCTTGTGAAAGAAATGAAAACTATAGAGGCCAAAAAGTACACAATTGAAAATGCTGATGTCAAATTTGTATTTCAGCTTGTCCCAAGTGATCAAAAATGGCTTGCTTCTATGGCAGGGGAACTAAATAATGCTGCCACCTTTTTTTCTACCTTTGCAAATGTAAGCAACAAGAACATGGCCACTTTGGGGGGACAGATAGGTGACAAAAAGGCAACTTGGCAGTGCTGGCAGTTTTCAGACCGCATTGAGAAAGCAAAAGCTGTAGAGAAATAGAAACAAGCTTTCTGAGAAAGAATTAAAAGCCCGGACAAAGGTCACTACCTTTATTGCAAACCAGAAATCTAGACAAGAGTTTCAACCCCCCCCCCCTGGGAAAATGTATTGACAAAGCCAAGGTTGAACCACTGCACACATGCAACAATGCATAGCAGCACTTGTTCCAACAAATGTTTGTCATTGCTATGAAACTTACAAACCAAGAGGTCATAAAAAAGGCCGACACTTTTGAAGAATTGCCATGCACATGTTCTTTCAAGAAGTTTGTTACTTGCCTAGAACAGTTGCTTAAGTGTAAAAGGCTTTGCAACAACATCTGTAAGTGGTACAATGAAAAGCGCAAAAAAGGCCAAGATTTCACTTACAGGTTTACAGGGAAAGAATCAAAATGCTTTGCCTGGAATTTTGGGCATGTGACAGAAACACTGCTACAAATGAAACCTGACAGGAACACAGCTTTTAAGTTACATGCTCTTCACAAAGCTGCTGAAAAATTGCGTGATAGTGTCTCCCTTTTCAGTAGGGGAACAATAACAGAAGAACAAATTTTGCAGTTGGAGAAATCTTGCATGGAATATTTTAATGTAAATGCTCTGTTTCTACAAAAAGGTCAACCCTACACAGTCTGGACAGTTGGATATATTGTTCCTTTGCACACCAAAGAATTGTTTCAAACGTTGTCAATTGGGTTGGGACTAAACACAATGCAAGGGCGTGAAGCCAAACATATCAAACTTAAAAAGTACATGGAAAATACAACCAATGTTCAAAAGAGTCAAAGGTGGGGGCATGTTTTCCGACATGAGCACATTGCTTTAGTCTGGCTTAGAGACATTGATCCCCACTCAGCAAAGCACACGAGGCAAAGCTTGGAAGGTCAAGCCAAAGCAGTTGAAGGGGAATATTACATTCCAAAAAGGTGTAGAGAGAGTGATTACTGCTTTTGTGGTCTTCGCAAACAGTGTGTAACAGACAGTAAATGTTCTATTTGTGGGAGTGACTTAATGAAGTGGATAAATGAAAGTATTGTTACAGGGAAAATATTACCTGCAGTAAAGCAGTATTTGAATACAGTTGCACTGTGAAAATGTACCTCCTGTTTAAAGTAACAGGTCATGAAGTCAAAGTGTTGAGTAAAAAAACTTCATTCTCTTGTTAAATAACACATTCTTTCAACCCTTTAACTCCCAAGAGAGACCAAATTCAAACTTCTCTGTACAATAACAATACCTAATTACGAGGAAAGGCCATGAGATTTACTAAAATTATCACCAAACAGGAGTCCTTTTGATGCTTTCAGAAATTCTCCCAACCAATATTAAAGAGAAATGAATGGGGATCAGTAGGGAGAACTTTTTATGTGGATATTGGGAGTTAAATGGTTAAAGAAACAAAAAAAAATTATCTCTCCACATTTTCAAATTCGCATTTAATGTTTTTTTCTAGTTTATAGCTTTTACTCTCGAAGACAACAGTAACAGGTTGTTGAAAGCTTAGTTTTTTGTGGGAACTATGTATTTTTTAATTTGAGTCCTGGTTATATATCTTCTTTGTGTAGATTTTACAACCATAAAGCATGCCTGTGTCAACAAGAAAACATGTTATGGATATTGTAAAATAAAATCCCAGTGTTCAGAGGTATATAACTGGTGTTAGTCACCTAGGACATTCACAATAATAATTTATTATTATTATATCAACAGGAAATCAAGAACCACAACAACATTTTTATCTACCGCTTAACAAAGAGGGTCTTCTTTGTACATACAACTGTATGTCAGAGATCAGCATTCATGACTGAGTACCAATCGGGCTGGTTACAAAACGTATATTGTTATTCATCCCTCTTGGTTTATATGTGGGCCTGATGAACTGTTAGCCCTCGGCCCTAGAAAACTCAGAACCCCCCCCCCCCCCCCAACCGCATATCTGGAAAATAATTTATACCCCACAAATCTGAAAAACTCAGATCCCTCAAACCTCCATTTAATACGGTGAGATGTTATAGACTGTATTAGCACAATGTGAATTCTTATATCATTGTAAGATAACAAGCACCCTGTCTCCTAACCTTTTATGATAACGTTCAATTTTTTTAAAAACAGCTCCGATCCCCCTCCAAAAAAATTGTGAAATTTTTTCTTCTAATCACTTGTTTCACTTGGTCAAGTGAAGTCTTTTCTTTTTCTTATGCAGTAGTAAATATGAGGGGTCTGAGTTTTCCAGATTTGGGGGTATTGAGGAAACTGAAATGAAACAATGAGGCAATGGAATGAAACAGTACACTTTTAGTTAATGTTGAGGTATGTCGTGTTGATTCCAGTACCCGTAATGGAAACTCACAGACAAAACTTCCAAGTTCTTGCGATATTTTAATCTCATTGGCTTTGATTCTGTTATGACAACCTCACATCTCTCAGCTGCAACCTCCGTTCCAGAAGAAAAGTTTTTTTTCAGCAGTTCTGCTTTGGCAATCAATTCGCCCTCCAAGTTCATTTTATCAAGGATAAACACAGCTTTCCTTAATTGTGTCAGTTCAACATCAATTACAGCATCTGATGCTTTATATTTATGTCCATAGGAGTTTCGTTGTATTATATGGTTTAGAATAACCTGAAATACCTCCCGGGGAAGATCAAGGGTAAATTCTCCTTTCCATGGTGTCGCCATAGAGGGTGTGGTACAAAGCCTTCGGACCATTTTCTCATCGATCTTCTTCAATGCATTTATGACCACTGACTGTGTACCAACTAGCTGTTGTCCCTCTCTGTTCCTCAACTGATAACGATATTTTTCCTCCAAAAGTCCCACTGTGGCTTCCACCTCATTAAAGAATTTACTTATAGAACTCATAATTGCAGGATTGTCTGTTTGAGATAGACAGTCGTGAAGATTTCTCTGTAGAAATCTGTATATTCCCCGTGAAGGAGAATTCAGTCCTGCAAATATGTTTTCCGCCATCTTTAATTTTACCAGAATGACATTTCGCGCCGCTTGTGATCGTTTTTGGGGGTGGGTTGGCCCCAGCGTGAAGGTCACTAATATCAGCCAGTGGCTCACCGCTTTTAACAGATTTGTATCCATTTATTCCGTAAAATGTTCCTAGGATGCCCCTAAGCTAATGAAATATTGCAAAGTGGTGTGTGACCTTGCTAATAAGTCTGGGGACTAGAGTTTCTATGATGAGAAGTTTCGATATTTGCGACAATCATCCCCTGAACTTTACCCATGGGATCAAATTCACTGGGAGCTATGGCTATGTGCCATGACTAATTTTCGGGCCAAATCACAACAACCCTGCGGGGGCGATTTCAAACCTCCACTCTCCCCTTTCCTAAGGGAACCTGTTGGTCATTTCATTCAGGGAGGTACTGCCGAGGTTGCCAATACGAGCACGTGTGCTTCAAATGCGGTGTGAAACATCCTGCCACCCAGTGCCAAAACCAAAACTCCCAACTGCGAACAAATCCCGTTAAGTCCGGAGCATAAATTTCAGCTCAGCCTTTGGGGCAATTCCCTAGTAACTCCCGTAAGAGTGGACCAGTTTGAACAGCTCCTTGCGGGCTACGACCAAACCCTAAAACAATATTTCATCAACGGTTTCCGTTTCAGTTTTCAAATTAATTTCATAGGAGAAATTACTTCATTTGAGGCACCCAATTTAACAAGTGTGCTGCAAACTCCGGACACTCTATTTTCGAAACTATCTAAAGAACTTGATGCTGGAGGAATTGCGGGACCTTTTGCCACCGCACCCTTTCCTGTTTTTCGTACACCGCCCATTGGCATAGTTCCCAAAAAGGTCCCAAATGAGTTTAGTCTAATCCACTACCTGGCATATCCCATAGGCTTATCTATTAACGATAGCATTCCGGATGACTGCTCTTCCGTACAATATGCCACGATTACTGACGCCGTTAACATTCTTCAACGACTGGGGCCGGGTTCTTACTTAGCAAAAACAGATATTAACTCAGCTTTCAGGATCATCCCAGTGAGTCCTCTTGACTATCCTCTACTCTGCATAAAATGGGACAAGCAGTTTTATTTTGACAGGTGTTTAGCTATGGGGTTAAAATCGAGTTGTGCTATTTTTGAAAAATTTAGTACTTCCTTAGAGTGGCTAGCAGTCCACCACTTGAAGGTGTCTGCGGTCTTGCACATCTTAGACGACTTTTTATTTATCACGCATAGTCATGACAAATGCAAAGCAGATCTATCTAATTTTTTGAGTATGTGTGACTTCCTCGGTGTGCCTATTGCACATGAGAAAACGTTGGGTCCCTTCACCACTCTTCAGTTTGCGGGAATTGAATTAGATTCTGTAAGGCAAGAGGTCAGGTTACCTTCAGAAAAGATTCACAAATGTCACGCGATATTTGGAAAGCATTGGTTTTATGGTCCTTTTCCTATAGCATGGCACAGCCTTAATATAAGTTTTCTAGAGCTTTTTCCTAGTACTCTCGCGGTCCATATTTCGGGGGCCACCATGGCAAACAGTTGAATCTCATTTTTCACTGACAATGCCACCCTTGTTGATATTACAAACAAACAAATGTCCAAACATAAACAGGTCATGATTCTTATACGTGACCTTGTACTCAGCTGCTTAAAGCATAACATATTATTTCGAGCTAGCCACGTCCCAGGCTTACAGAATAGTCGTGCCGATTGCATCTCCCGTTTACAGGTAGAGAAATTCAAGGAACTCTCACCGGAGGCGGACGAATTTCCAACAGCAGTACCAATGAACCTACAGCCGGAGAGTTGGTCACTCACTTGAGAGACTTGTTAGGCTCAGCCTTGGCTACTGGCTCTTGCAACTCGTACCGTAGAGCGTGGCTCATCTTTTCAAAATTTCACGGACGTTTCTTTGGGACGACCACACCGACCCTTCCATTACCATATACAAAGGTGGCATTATTTATCTCTTATCTCTCGGCCAAACAACTCGCCCCGTCTATGATAACCTCTTATTTGTCCGCTCTCAGTTATGTCCATAAATTAATGGGACATCCTGACCCTACTTAGTCATTTTTGATTCAAAAGGTGTTAACAGCCCTGAGCCGCCAACGTGCTGCTGATGTTCGCTTACCCATCACTAGACCTGTTTTACACGAGCTTCTCCACTCTCTCCACCAGACCAACTCTTCGGCTTTGCAATGTTGTCTTTATTCCGCGATGTTTTTGTTGGCCTTTTATGGTTTCTTTTGCATCGGAGAACTCGCAGCCAAGAGTGCAGGTTGACATTGCTCCTTGCTCTAATTCAAGGATCTAACTTTTCTTATGAGCGATGCCACACCCTATATGATTAAGCTAATGATTACCGACTTCAAGCACAATACATCAAGGAAACCATTTGAAATTCTTATAGAACACAAGGCTGCGATGCCTTTCTGTCCCGTTCAGGGCCTTATCAATTATTGTCAACTTCGCGGCGTGCAACCGGGCCAGCTGTTCTGCCATCAGAACCTCGAGCCCATCACAGTGAATCAGTTTAACACCAAACTTTCTCGGTGCCTAATTTTTTGTGGCCTCGATACTAAGAAATACAAGGGACATAGCTTTCGCATTGGTGCCACGTCTCATGCTGCCAATAAAGGTTTCTTGGATGCTCAAATTCGCACTCTCGGTCGCTGGAAATCTGATGCTTTTAAGTCATACATTCGCTCTGATAGCTTACATGCAAATTAATAGTATGTAGGTTACGCACCATCCGGTAGTGTTCTGTCGTGGGGGAACAAATGGGTCAGGCATGCAGCTGCCAATAATTTGTTCTGCCCTTACTAATAATTATTATTATAATATAAGGCTGATATTATGCTAAGATAGATTTTGTGAATCAGTGATGGGTCAGACATGTGGCTGCCATCTGTTCTTTTTTTTGGCCGTTTCCAGGTTATCTTGGGTGACTACATGCTAAGAATCTTACAGTTAACACACGATCTGATGGGCTCCGTGGGTCACTCACCGGGTGCCATTGGACCCCCTCTTTTACTTTTCCACAACTTTGCGTTCAACCATTTTACTCTTTCCACCGTTGGAGCCAAAGGTCAGACATGGGGCTGCTTTTGCGCTATATTTCATGTTATTTTATGCTACATGGTTAACAGAGAAATACAAAGGTACTTGCAACGAAAAATGCATATTCAATACAACATTATGTATTATACAAGTAAGCTTCAATGCGTTTCAACTTGCTATAGGTCAGTCTGGTGGCTGCTATGGCTTTTCTGCGTTTCTGAGGTTTCTCAAATTATTTTCCACATGGCACATGTGCCTACTCAATGATTATTTATTCCTTGAGCTCTCATTGTCGTTTTGGTGGGGCTACCACATTTTTGTGGCTTTTGGCGAATTTCTTGCCCCACCTTTGCTGAAAATAACATATATTATTTAGTATTATTGTTGTGAACTAATGCGTCTGTTTTATAATCAATTAAACTGCCACTCAGACAAGTGGGCAAATAATGCCAACACTCGAGTGGCTTGTCTGTCTGTGGTAGTGTAGCGGAACAATAGCGTGACTTCAATGAGAGCTCCTGAACTAACTTTTAGGGTATCGGCATAAATAGGTTTACAGTTGAATTGTCAAATTGCTGTCATTCTGTCAATATGGATAGAGAAGGTAGCCGACCATGTGGTAAGTAGTTAAATGTATTCTTTACTTCTTCTAACGAGTGGTTGAGAAAGTCAATGCAGTTATATATGCAGCAAATCTACAGCAATTCTAACTATTCTATTGGCAAAAAAACCCAGGGGTATTCCTCGGAATCGATGGGGGTCTTCTGCCCGATTTTTCAAACCCTGACCCTATTTCAGAGCAAAGAAAAGTCATTTTCTACACCTGTTTTCACACCTGGTCTTTGCAGGTTAGGTCTTTGGCAAGAAAATAATGTCACCATTACAAAAAAATAAAGAAATAAAAGATTTCTTAAATCCATCTTAAGAGATGCCTGCTGTCTAACGCTATCCCAAAAAATTATGTAACAGTGACATTAAATATACATGTTCGAATTTTCTTGAAATCTAGTCATAACCTTTTAAAGCCATCTAGTGTGCTAATATTCAAACTGAGCATTTTCTCACTTATACAATTATACATCGGGAAAAATGTCTTCTAACTTTTTTATTAGATAATCATTAAAAATATATATATACCTGGCTCAATTTTTTGCTAAAATCCCCACACCACCCACGTACGTATTTACTGAAAAAACGAAAACCTTCCATGATCTCCCTTGTGAGACAACTTCTTTTCTCATTCAAAGTAATGTTTACAACAAAATATACTCTTTCAATTTTACTGGCCAATGTTATGGGAAAGCACTTTCTTTCATCACCTAAAATGAATGAACTGTTAATAAACTGTAAAAGGAGCAAAGTTGCTTTTTTGTGTAGCTGTTACTGTATAGGCCAAAATAACCTGAATTTAATTTTAACCTGTGACATGGCCACTTTCAATACATGGTTTCATTCTTCCTGCCAAAGCAGTCAAATACATCACTTCCACCGTCACCCTCCCCCCCCCCCCCCCCCCTCACCAGCATTAATAACAATCATAACATGATTCGTAAGCAACAGCCTTTGACTAATATAATCTCTGTTAATAGCATATGTATACATCTTTTCCACCTTATGTATAGTATTTATTAATATTACTGTGTCATCAGTCAGTCAGAACCGCTGACTAGATCCTGCACAGATTTAAATCATCAGTATGGAATTTTGGGTCTGAATTACATATTTATGTACCTTGAAATGCCCCTCTCCCATCTTGGGAATCAAGGAGAGATGGTATGTTTAAATCTAAACTGCCATTTAAACCACTAGACAATCTCATCCATGAATATTAGACTTAAGGTTGTTTTACTGTCATTTGTTTTACTACTTTTAAAGCATGTCATTGACATGGACTCGCTTGAAGAAGAAATAAATAGAGAAGACAGGCTGGAAAGGGAAGGAGAGGCTGAGGAACAAAGAAGAAGAGAAACAGAGAGAAGAGAACGGTTAAGGAGAAAGGAAGAGAAAGGGAGAGAAGAGAACGGCTACGGAGACAAGAAGAGATAAGAAGGGAAAGAGGAAGGAGGCATGAGAGGGTAAGAAGTGCTGGCAGAGCTGAAGGAAGAAGGGAAATAAGAAGAGGAGAAAGTAGGAGGGAGGATGGAGTCTCCATCCGAAGAGAAAACAGAATAGGTAAGTTTGGAGTTCATAAGCAATAAGTGAGTTTCATATTCCTTGGCGGCTTAGGACTAGTGCTTTTTTTCATAATGGTATAAAAGACATTCTTTGAAACAATCAACCAAACACTTCACATTTGCTGCAAACTAATAAAACCATAAATGTTTTTGTAAATATCATTTGAATATTCATTGTGTTATGACTTATCACAGCAAAGACCTTGGCATGGGCCAAGCCACCGACGAGAGTAGGTTAAAAAAAGGAATAATTATCTAGAATAGATGTTAATAATCTTTAAGGGAAAAAGTATTAGAACCCCTTGGGTTTGAAGAATAGGCTGCTATTCTTTAACACGGTGTTTGATGGCAATTGTGTTTGCTGGCTCCTGGTGTAACAACATGATGCATCATAATTTTGTTTTAATTTATTATATAAAAAAATATAGTATTTTGTCATTTCAGTTCGTTGCCACAAATGCAGAGGATACGGCCACATTTGGGCTGAATGCCCGTGGAAATGGGATCCAGTCAATATCATGCAGCCAAGACAAAGTGCTACGAAAGCCCCAACTAAATAATTTCCATTTTCATGCTGCCCCAGATAATGTAGAAATGAGGCCAGAGTTGAGAAGACATTGATTTCATTCAACTTAAAATCATTTTGGTCTTATGCAATTAGATATTTTTAAAGTATAATTTCCTTTAACAAAGAAAAGAGGTTTGCATCAGAACAAGGTAAACCCCATCCTCACATTCTTAAGGAGAGGATACTTACAATGTGTAATAGACCTATTAAGCTAACTCAGTGTTGTACCTAATTGAAATCTCCAGGGGCTAAGATTCTTTGTGTATTGCATTTGCATTATAATCTGGCATTCACATTTAAATGATGTGGAAATTCCTGAAACAAAACATCCATGTTATTCCCAAAGGGTTTGAATTGGGTACAACATTGAGTTAGCTGAATTGGTCTATGGGCTATTATTTGGATAAATAAGGTGGTTAGTTAATTAAGAAGATAAAACTTATTTCCCTGTTCATGTTCACCATCATTTAATATTCCTTATTATTAATTTGGTAGTTTTTTGGTATATTGGGCCAAATTCCTGTGCCCCAGGTTCTTACGGTTGCATCTTGTTTATGGTTTTAGAGTTACAATTTCACTGAAGTAATGGGTAGAGACAGATCAAAACACATTTTTATCTTTGCAAAAACTGTTGCATCTTCAGATAAGTTAGTTTTCAGACATATAACTTCTTGTTTTTCCTTTTCCTGATTAAATTTCTCCAAGATAGTATGATTTAGTGAACAGACAAAGACATATCTGAGACCTTAAGATACCCAGCCCAAACTGTAAATCCTGGTAGAAGGAAAACACAAGTGTTCAGATAAAACAGGAAAAGTTGCCATTATAACATCCAGAGCCATTCAGTTTAATATCCTTGTAAATTCTGAAATTTTTCAACTGTTGTCAAATCTTTCTCTTATGCATTTTATGGCTCAAATTCGCTGTTATGAATTAAAAGAAGATTTGAGCCCTTAATGCTTAAGGAAATATTTCATGACTGTGTGAAAATTTCAAGGATTTGTATGGAAAACCATTCAAGCGTGAGTGGGCGGCAAAAGTTGTTTTTCTCAAACCAATCCTTCTAACTTTTGGCGGCCATTGCAATCGCTACTTTTGAGATATAACTGGGCTCAAATTTTTAAGGTTACCTTATTTTAATGTGCTCTATCGTGCTTGTGCTAACAACCGCTTTCAAAAGCGAACTGTTTTGGTGTTTTCCAAAAGTTGATCGCGTGAACAATACAACAGGCCTGTTGATTTGGTTGAGGAAACAGGATTATAGGATAAGAATTATATAAAATGATTAAAATGTAATGTAAAATATAATGGTAATGAAGCATTCCTTCACAATGATCGTCAAGTATTCTATGTATGTTAAGTTGCAGAGAATTAAACATAAATTAGAAAAGCTTATAACACTTGTTGCTTTTTTCATTATTTGGTAATAGTATGTCGAATTTTCTTTGGTTTCACTAGAAATCCGAAAGCAAGTTGGGAGGCTAATTCTCATAGTCTCTGAGGACTAATTTTTCCTGCACACATGTGCATATTTCTATTTTTTATACACGTTTCGGTATACCATATTTATACCTTTTACCGGGGTATATTTTCAACTGTATAAGCTTCCTTCACCGTGGAACCAGTAAAGGAGAATAGATTCCTTTATGCTAAGCCACTTACAGTTTTTTCTATATCCATGTGCTTGCAAAGTTCTTTTACGTGCGTTATCTGTTCTTTGAATTTCTTTGTATGGTGCTTTCTTGGTAAATGCTATGAACTTTCCACAAAAGGTTCAACCATTCTCTAGTTCGTTTAAAGGAAACAATGACTTTATTATAACCCCCCTCGCCCTTGAGAAAAGCAAATTTGGCAAGAATTTATATTGCAGACTTGATTGATAATAACTGTAACTCCTACACAATCTGCAGTTCGTAGACTATGGACTAGCTTAATGATATTTAATTTATTCATAATTATTTCAAACTTAGGATTAATTATTGCTATATTTTAGGATAAACATAGGTTATATAATGTTATATGTTTATATGTAATTTTATAGTTTTTATGATCTTAAAATTATATCTTATTATAATTTTCATTTTCATAGCATTATTATTATTATTCTCTTTTTTTGTGTCCCCAATTAGTCTTTTAAGACTAAATACATAGACACGTAAATAAAGATCATTGATTTGATTTGATTTGATTTGACATGGATTCTGGGAAAAAAGAGGCTTATTGTCTGTTGAAGATTTCACAAAAATGGCAAATTTGAGAAAATAGGAAATTTGGGAAGAATCCTTCAAAGGTAGTGTTTTTTTTATGGCCAAATTCGGACTTAAAAAGAAGTTTGCACAGCCTGGCCACTTGCAGTAGGTTTTCTTGTCGCTGAAAGCTTGTCGCCTGGCACCGCTACATCAGTCTTGAGGAGGCATAAATTCATGTTTGTTTGTTCATATAGGCGTTGCCAAGTCAAAAATGTACTTTCAAAAAACAACAGAAATTCTGAAGGGGAGGGGGGTTTCACGATTATGGAATTTCCAAAAGCAAGGGAGGATTAAAACTTGGAAGCCGTCTGTGGTTGGGTATGGATATTTTCTGGAATTGCCCAATGGCGAGCAAGCCAAAAATTCATCAGAAGTTTGGTCAAATAATCAAATGAGATGACAAAAAGATGCCCATTTTCGCAAAGTTGGTCATTTTCCTAAAATGGCAAGAAGGAATCAAAGGTTGGAAAAAAGTTAAAACAAGATGACAAAAAAGTTTAAAAAGGGGGTATTTCGGCAAATGGCTGTTGTAACAAAAATGGCAAATTTGGCAACAATTCATTAAAGGTTCACATAAATTTAACAGAGATGGCAAAGACATGTTGACTGTTGGTGATTTTTGCAAACATTTCATATTTCGCGAAAATAGCGAATTTGGCAAGAATTGATGAAAGGGTTGCCAAAAATTCAGATAAGGTGGCGAAAAAAGGCCTGTTGATAATAAGCGATTTTTTCACAGATGGCCATGTGGGAAGAATTCATGAAAGGTTTGCACAAAATTCAAATGAGATGACAAAAAAGGCTATTTCAGAAATGGTGATTTTTCACACTTGGCCAATTTTTGCCAAAAAATGGTGAACTTGACAAAAGTTCATCAAATGTTTGGAAAAACCGCATAAATGAGTCGACACAAAGAAAACTTGTGAAAATTTGGGAACCAGTTGAAAATGAACCTCGTGTGGTCAAAGATCTAATGGTGCTGAAATGACAGAGAAATATTTGACAATCGATGTGACATTGTTATAAATAAAAAAACAAAGAATTTTTATTGTTATTGACGCAAATATATCCGCTGACTGAAATACTTCCATCAAGGCATCTAGATGAAATCAACCAATTAATAATACCATACTGAAAATAAAGATTGAACGTATGTGGCCATTCAAAACGCAAGTAATCACTGTGGTCATAGGTGCATCAGAAGTAAACCATAAAAGACCTTTTTAAGCTGTTTTTGGAAAAAGCCTGTGTACAGTCACCCTCTCCCCTCAATAAAAAAATCAATGGGGGAAAAGATCAGTTTTTTAGCATCATTTTTTGCCGCAAAACATCACATATACTTTTTTCTTGTTTTCTATTCTTACTGATGAAGATGTGCTGCTGGACGAGGTCGTATTTTCAAGACTGGATCAGCTATGATGTGGTTAAATATCGTAAAGGTGTCGCACAGGTTCGAGATTTTGAGGTGAAAAAGTTGGATAATTGATGAAAGAAACTATGTTGTGATCCGAAAATTGTATTTGTCAAAAAGGGGATAAGATGGCTTCTATTGGGACCCCAGAGTAGTCCGAATAAGGGGGTAGTGGTTCTGAAAGGCAATCAGCATAAACCCAGCATAATTTATGGCAGTCTTAAAGTCAGGATTCAGAGAAAGATACCAGCCCAAAAAAGTAGAGACTTCCAAGTTATGGTTGACAAGACATTCACCCACATATTTACTTTAGAACATCATTGCCATCACAGTGTAAATTAAACTGTCTGTGATTATAAAGAGTGAGATTTGTCGATTAACCTCATCTACAACCAATGAACGTACTCCTCCCATGGTATAACCCTTTCTGTTTCGACCAACTGCACAAACCAATAAGAACAGCCCTTTTTTAAAAGACAAAGACATCTTTTTAAATAACATGCATTTCAAAACCAGAACCTTGTTGCAAAGTCTTAATTTGCGACATTTCAAACTGTGGTGCTGTTTCGATACCACACTTTGCGTTATTGCAAAATATGGTGCGTTTAACTCTTCTGTTCTCAGCTCACAAATCACATCCACTCAATTGACCTGATCGGAATCAGAAAGTCATTCCTCGCAAAAAAAGTGCACATCACTGGGACCAAGGTTTGCATTAACGCATACTGTGGTAGGACAATTGTGACGTATTTTGTGTTAACTCAATCTGTTCTATTTTTTAAGACCACGGTTTGCACCAAAAAATATCGCAAACCATGTCAAACATAAAGAGTCACATTTTCAGATAAGTCGTTTAGTGCCCTTCCAATAAACAGGGGAACCCAACGACTGTGTCCTCCCAAATACATTAAAAACCACAGGCTTCCTGGAGTACAAATAGATCTACAAGGACTTCAGTACTACACTCCCATAATATTAAAAAAAATAATCTGCGGGGCTTGTATTTTTCAAAGGCCCTTTTCGAGGGGCTTAAAGTCAGAGGGAAATTTGCATTTTTAAATCGGCTAGGCTTACACTTGGAGGGAAATTTGAGACTCAAAATCGAGGGGCCTAGCTTACAGTTAGAAGGAAATGTGTCAGTAATTTGCAGAAAGTGATTAATGAAACTCATCTTGAGGACTTAGACCTTCCTAAAACACAGCCATGCAAGTAGTCCAAGTATACTTTGTCTATAATTATGGACCGAAGAAATCCAAGACAAGAGTGAGGAGTGAACTATGCAAATAAACTGTGACACTTTCTGACTGCAATTATTTAGGGCATGTGATGGTTCTTTGACAAAGACAAAAATAAATATATGTTTGCTTTGTTTTATTTGTATTTGAGGGCAATTTCCAAGTTCAAGTTCATTCAGAGGGGCAATTTTAAGGAGGATTTTTTGCACTATGAACTGGGGGCTTATATTTGGAGGGGCTTTTTTTCGGAAGTTTACGGTATTTTCCCAAAAATTTGTGATGCAATTAACGTGTTACAAAAGTGTGATTTTTTCTGGTTCCTCTCTCCGTCACATTTTCGAATCCGAAACTTTTAGGTTTCCATTTTTGTAGGCAAAATAAGCCTAACCTGGGCAGTAAAATGGGAAAATTAAACGTCAGAAAATCATAGGGAATTATTTAGATAAGTGTCGAAAATTGTACATAAATGAAACGATCACCTAGAAATTTTTAGCCATCCTCAAGTGATAGAAAATTCTAGGCAAAATTTGCTTCTCCGAACAGCTATTTTACCGAATATTATCATTGGGTTTCTCTGAAGAGTCAGTATTTTGCGACAACGCGAAATGTGGTTCCCAGATCATGGACTATTTGTAGGCCTCGCTTTTCAGGCCAGGATTTGATTTATCGCAAACTGTGGACTGAAAAGAATTCACATTTTGCAATAATTAACTCAATGTTAACTCAATCTGTGTCCTACCAATGAATCACCGAAAGTCACACACCTAGCTTCCTAGAAAAAACTATTGATTTTACAACCGTTCAGCCATCACATAAAAAACGGAAACACTATTTCCTGCGCCAATCAAGAATACAACACAATCAGTGAACTTACGCATTTTATGCTTAAAAGATCTATCTTTGAACGCTTGAGTTGCATAATGAACTAAAGCAATTAGTGTCATATTTTCGTAAGCATTCGCGTTTTATTCAAGTTCACAATATTCATAAGATGCAGAGTTGATTAACCTGTTTAAACAAAGTGATTTGACTTGTCCTCTCCAACAAGTCTTAGCTATCTTAATGGATGAGCTAAAATTAAGTTGATCGGTACATAAATGAGCAATGGAGTATAAACTGCAGAATCTGCTCTTAATATTTCCATAACATGTAAAAACGTGAAAATTAACTTTAATGACCCACAGCCGATATTGTTTTTCCGAATTCTTAATGTAAAATGTCAAAACAACATAAAATATACTCTCCTTCGCAGCCTTGAAATCCAAAATTGTGTTGTTGATTCGGCTGCCATGTTTACTTAACCTTGCAAGACAACTAATACTACCATCCCCGCCCCGCTTAAATTGCAAATTTTGCTCAAAGACCAAACTGCAATGGAGGTTCTTTATCAGTCCTATGCCACGACTACCACAATAGATCACATGACCAGATTGGCTTGCATATCACATTATGTCAGAGGACATGTTCACAAGGTAGGACATAAGAACAGCGGTACATGCTTTCCCTGTGCGATGAGCAGAAATCGGTCACGATTTCTCCTTTTGAGTTACACTGGTAAATAGTAAACAGAGAATAGCCACCGTATCCAAAATCCTTGAACAGTAAGCTTTCATTTGGTTCCCGTTTGACTTGGAAAATAATATTTTGACACTTAATTAATCCCAGCAAAGAAGGCACTCCGACTCGCTGAGAGAAAATCCTGCCACTTGACGGCTTTTACGAAAAATTATTTCAGTTTTTTTTGGCGGAAATTTCTAAAAAAAATAAACCATAGTTCCCTAGAAAAGGTACATATCTTTTGTTGCTGTTTTGAGTAAATCATTCTAAAGTTGAAGTGTGTCTGTTTGAAATTTTGTTCCTAAAATTGAGTATTTTTCACTGTTGAAGGTCAATTGACAAAAAGTCTATCCTTGGAATCGGAAATACATGTGCAGTAAGAAAAAATCTCAGCAGGGGAAAACTACTTGCTTGCAGAAATGTCGATTTTTATTCGGTGAATTATCAAAACAGGAAGCTATCCTCCGTGATGAATATTTATCAACAAGTAAGGAATTGTGTTCATTAACAAAGAAAAACTGGAGGCTCCAAGAGAAGAGCAATAAGGTACAACAGGATATGTTACCTTCATGTAGATTCTTTTTGCTTGACATACTTAAACTTAAAATTGTAAATTGTTAAATAATATTTTCTTTTCTTTTATGTACATATTATTAAAATCCCTTTATTATTATTACTTAAATGAATGCATTTAATGTATATATATTATATGTATTTCTAAATTATTTTCATGTAGTGTTAGCTGGAAGATATTAGCTCTAAAATTCGAGTATAAATAAAGTTTGTTATGTTATGTAGTACCTTTAGTTGCTTCAGAAGAAGAAGAGGGAGAGGCTCCTGGGGGTCTGATAGGTCATATTATCCTGGATAATATTATTCTGTTGAAAAGTATAATAAATTATACCTTGATCATATTAGAATGACATACTTGGATACATGTTTCACCAATTTTCAAAAGCTCATTGACAAATGTGCCCCAACTTCTGTGCCTTCCATCTTGTGTTGAATATCATAAACCTGTACCATGGCAACAGACGACACCACCGCCTCTTTAAGGCCCTCGGACCTTAAATGTTGAACTTTACAGCCCGTGGATTGATAGTACAAAAGATCCACGAATTCCAACCTTATTTCAAAGTGGAGAGACCGCTGAAGAGAGCCAGCATGATCCTCAGGAAGTCACAGCATAGGACACATTCATAGCTCACTGACCTGCTGATACAGATGTAACTTATCACCTTCCAATTAGTCCATTTTTTCAAATGTGATAGTTATAACACAATAGTGCTGTGCTGCAGACTTAGTAATGGAATTGTTCATTCGATTTTTATGCTTGCAGCTGCAAACCATTTAGCTCATCACAGAATTGCTTGTTGGTAATTAAAATAAAACATCTTATGTTTTATTTTTTTGTACACACGATTTTTTTTTATAAGTATTAGATTGCTTTTTGCCAGTGTTTCATGAAGTAGTACACATAACGTGAATCCAGCTGCTTGTAAGTCACACTGTAAATGTTGTCATTGTTTTCAGAAAGCCATCTGGAACACCTTACAATCTGGACGGAAGTGCAAGACTACTTTCTGCTTTAAGTCCTTGAAGCTGCACTTAACAGCATTCCTGAGTCAAGCAAATGGAAATCCAGAAAAAGACTTTGAAGACTCGTTAACACAGCAGGATGTCAAAGAAGAGAGATAACCAAATTTTACTATCAAACTCCTTCAAACCACCATTCAATCTAACCTATGTTGTGAAAAAACTGATACTTTAATCCTTCCTCTTTCCCTGGAAAATAAGGCAGCCACAACCAGGACTACAGCGATTATTGAACAGCTTGGAAAGGAGTTTGGTGTGCACTGTGTGCATGACAAAGAACATATTCCATTTGATTAAAAAGGGCAATCCTTTGACATAGATGCAGCATGATGCCATCAGGACTTTTTGTCCTCTCTAAAAAAACACAAGTCAGAAATGACTGAGACTATAAGACAGTTGACTGAGGCTGAAAAGGCCTTTGATCCTCTCAGGATTCAGAAGATAAAAGTTACTCACAAGATGAGAACTTGAGTGCCAGTAACATTCAAAAGGTTGATGCTAATTCCAAAACATTTTTACAGCTTGGTTAAAAAAATATGGGATGCACAACGAGCAGGTGGCGTCAGTAAGAATGACAAGTTCAATCACTCAATGTCAGCACAACCGCAAAGCTGGGCAGATGTTAGAGACCACCGTGGTAGGACTGTACTGCATGCAGCTGTAGAGAATGGTAACATGACACTTAGTAAGACTCTTGTCTCTGCTGGGGTGGATGTTAATGTCAAGGAGAGATGTCGGGCATCTCCTCCTACATTGGCTGTTATCAGATGTGTTTGCATTTGCATTTGGTATGGCTGCTATGTTGGAGTTTAGAGGCTCAGATTCCTTTCCTACTCAAGATTTGCAGAGAAGGGGGAAAAGAGAGACACGCAGTCACAACTTGGTCCTCTTAAATCATAGTTATTAGAGGGGACTGGTTATGAAAGGCAGGAAACATCAATTACAAAAACAACGGCACTGCAGTTTATATTGGAAGCTTCCTGAAAGTGCTTGTTTTCTTTTGCCCAATTATTACGGAATAAAGTAATGCAACATTTTCATTGGTCAATACGATCAAAAAGATAGATGCGCACCTTCAGTTCCACAAAAAACATGTAAGGGAGTCTGATGGGTGTCATAACCATTCCACTCCATTAACTTTAAAGAGTGGATTGCCTCAAGTAGAGAAGACATCATTTAAAAATTCCTCTTAATATTACTTACATCATTTAAATATTACTCTCAAATGTTCAACTTATTTGATCCCCTACAGCATCTCTATGAGGATGCCATCAAATTTGGCCATGGGTTGGGACGTGAAGCAGCTTCAGTATTGATGCATCCACTCTTTGCACAAGCCAATGAGCACAACTACCACACAGAAGTAATGGTGCACATTGTCAACTTTGTTGTTGCTGCTTGGCCCAAGCTACGAGAGTTGCTCTGTCATAATAAATATATTGTTCTGTGAGCCTTAATGGCAAAAATGGCCACAACACTGCTTTAGACAAGTGGGTGGAGAGTTGTGCTCTCCAACCCATGAAGAAATATGCCACAGGTTAGTTTTCATTTTAACAAATCTGAAATCTTATTTTGATTCTCGTAGTCTTCTGATATTACTAACTTTTGCAATGTACATTACAGTCATTACTGAACTATTCCATTGGTAATCTGTGGTGCCCATATATTTTATCATGTCAAACCTTCAACATTCAGAAGTACAATGTACATGTATGATACGTTTTGGTAATTGTGGAAATAATTATCTTTTTCTTCCTTTGCTAAAAAAATTATTTGTATTTCAAACTTCACAATTTCATGGTAAAATACAATGCAACTTTTCATTGAGTAACTACTTAAGAGCGGATATCCGTAAATATCAACCAGAGGTAGGAAAAATCCAATTTTTGAAAAATTCCCCCAAAAATTCTGTACACTACCCTTGGTATTCTAGCAATGAAAATATAAATATTAATTTCATTTGATAAATATTTTGGCGATACGGCATAAGTCAAGTTCAGGCGATTTACAGCCTCCTCCAGACCTCTTTTTTGAGCCTCTAGACCAGGCCACAAAAAGACCACGTCTTCAATTGAATTCAAATAAAATCAACCCAAAAAGCTTCTTATCATATTAGAAGGACCTTAATACACATTTTTCTGGTCATGCTCTTGAATTGATTGCTACTGGAATATTTTATGGGTTTTTAAATATTTACACAATTCTAAAGATTTTACGGAAGCAAAATATTGTCAAATTTTAAAGGCCTAACATCACATCCGCTACGTGATTTCAAACAGAAAAAGAAACTCCACATTAAAAAGCAATCTCTAAGCTTTCAAAATGCGCTTTCAAAACTGTGGGCAACATGTGAAATGAATTTTTGGGAACACAAAATTCATGAAACACTCAAGTGTAGCTTGAACTTTCCGACTTGACAGTAAAGAGGTTCGGCGCGACAGATCAATCCTCTAACAAATGTTTCAGCCAAAATCCGTTTAATTTAGGCAATCTCAAGTCCCACTGTGATACATAGATACTTCATATACATTAGGTGAAAGTTTCATGCCATTTCGCCAGCTCTACAGAACTCTTATTCTGGCCTTCAGGTGCAGTATTTGAACTTGCATCGTTAATGTAAACATGTCGGACAAGTTCTTATCATGGAACCGCAAAGGTTTCAAAATCTACACCAAACATCATGCTGTCTAGTACATAATTAGATCGACAATTTGTTAGTTTGTGCCTTGTGTCCTTGTTTGACTTCATTTGCAGAATGAAACTGAGACATGAAAACTGAAATGAAATTCGCACTCGCTTAATATGTCAAGAGTCACATGAAAGGGCCCTTTTAGACCTGATTGCGTTATGTAAACATGAGACCGATTATTTATGATTGGTGTCAAAAAAATTCCATCTGTAGCCTACATGTTATAGGTATGCCATTGAATGAGCAGCCAATCTCAATTTTTTTCTTATGCAGTTTTACCTCTTACAAGCTTGTGATCCTCGAGCATGACTAACCGCAAAATGTAAATAACGTGTTCTTTATTTCTGATCTTATGCTTGCGACACCCTTTTCTAATGATGCTGTCAGTGTAAGCTTGTAAATGTCTACTCGCTACTTTATGACGATATTTACAGTGTGCAAATATGGAGAACTGGTTTTAGGCCAGTGTATTAGAGGTACCAAATAGACCAGCACACATCACCAGTGTACATCTTTAGTGCAACACTGCCCGCAGGCTAGGTACATTTTAAATCTCACCCCAAGCTGTCCACCAATTGCACTATTGTAGTCATAAGGCAGGGAAAAATTATGATAAAAATACCTATCATCTCCACCAGTGATTTATCTGCAATGAATAGGGTTTTAAAGCGTAGGACTGTTGTTTGCAAGCTAGAGCTATAAATGTATTACACTCTATATGTGTTTCTGACTAATATTATTGTTATATTTCAGCTCAAGCAATCAGCAATTAAAAGGGGCCACATAGCATGCGCTGGTAATTACTTAATCACAGGCTGCACAAGAGGAACACGTGAAGGGGAGAGGAGGCCTCCTTTCCTTTTCTCTTCCCTCCCCAAAAGAAAATGATTGGCTGGGAAGAGGGACCCACTCTGGAACACTTATGTGCATGTCAAAACATGGAAAGAACCTTGCGGTGGATGGACCAGGGACAGGGAAGATAAAAGTTTGTTCGTGTTACACTAATTCTTCTATAATGAGTTCAAAGTTGCGCAAGAGCAGGCACCTATGCAAGGTTTCAAATCATGCAAAGTTCATGCGCAAATTACATTACAGCCCTCTTTGACATTGTGGCAAACCAACGTGCACCTGCACAGTTGAAGCATGACGATTGCACACACCCTTATCCCAGGTAATTTTTCTCCAACCAAGCCGAGGCCACCCCAGTGGGCATTAAAAGAATTCATGTTATTAAACTTTTCCTTAGCTATTCACTTAATGTTTCATATCACTAAAATTAATATTTCTATTTGAAAATGCAGGCTTACTATTGACAATAAAGGCCAGCATTATGTAATGGAAGGAACATAATGGTTTTCATTTTGGGACCAAAGATAAGCTTATCAGTAGATAACAGCTAAGGAGCAGCATTGCGATAAGCAGTTCTCTGGGTGGCCTCTGCAGTCTATTACACGGTCTTTTATTTGTCACATGAAGAAACATCAGCTACGTAAAGCCTCCGACAAGTAAGTTCATCCCCTTTTTCTGTGAACAAGCTCAGCGAGCACATCTCAGTGAAAGTGAAAGTCTATTGCAACTCATTTTTGTGTTTATCAGGCAAGATTCATCATTTTGTCCTGTTTTTTATTTTCGTCTTATTGTTAGGGAGCTTAAGCATCGACAACGAATGACAGGACGACAACGGCCGGAAGTAACTTCGTGATGTTTTGAATGAATTGCGCATGTCAGTGCCAGTCAAGCAGTTGTCGACGACTGAATTTTGAGTGAGTTGGCATTCTCCTGAAAACATAAGTAGTTTGACCTGTTTAAACTTGCGAAAACTGGGTGTATACCCTGGATTTATTTTGTATGAATTATTTGATTCCTTGTTGGTTGATAAAGCCTGTTTTCATCGGATTTTGTTATTTAACTTCTGTGAATGCGCCATTGAGGAGTGTATTTTTCCAGGAAAACCAACATCGCTTCTTTGCAAGACACTACGAAGAAAGGGTAAGTATCAGGAGTCTTTAGATGCCATTCCTCGGTACTTTGCCAGTACCTTACATCAGCTATTAGTGAAGTACATTGGTGCTTCACGTTGCTAAAAATTTGGCCCTAAAGTTCTATTTTTCTATCATCGAACAGGAACAAATATTTTCAGTGGTCAACGGAGCATGATGTCATCATGTGTCGTGAAGTTCTTGTCTCGGAATGGTTTAATTTCAAACCGAGGAGCCCAGAAAGGGGAAAGGTTTGGGAAGCTATTACCCAGCAGCTGAATGCCATTGACTAGCCAAAGTTCAGTCTCAGCCAGAGCTGTCCGTGACAGGTACTCTCTCTTGACTGCAAAGCAAGCCCAAAAATTAAGGGACGAGGAGAAAGCATCAGGAATTCATGTGGAAATATCAGAACTGGATAGTTTGCTGCAAGAAATTTTAGAGAGAGAAAAGGATGGTAAAGCTAAAATTGAGTCGCAGGATCTTGAAAAAAATAAAGAGGCAGAAAAAGAAAAAGGAAACAGCAGAAGAAGTGAGGAAACAAGCAATGGAAAGAATGGCTGATACTAAAAAAAGGGAGACTGATGAATCAGATAGTGGCAATGAGAGGAAGAAGGTAAGAAGAAGCACAAGTGATACAATTGATTATCTACAGGAAAAATCAGCAAAAGATCACGATTTGAAAGAAAAGGAACTTGAATTGATGAAAAGGGAATTGGAACTTGCCGCAGATAAACAAACTCAAGCTGCTCAGCAACAAGAGAGTATGATGCGTGCTTTCATGAGTCAAATGCAGGAGCAACAACAAAGCTTGCAAGCAATGCTTATTACACAGCAGCAACAGCAGAACAAAATCTTGATGGCTTTAATGGAGAATAAGAAAAAAGAATAATTGTTCTAGTGGAACACCAGTTAATGGTACCAAAAAAAGATGCTGAGTTTTTATAGTTTGTGAATATGTTGTGTTTGAATTGTAAAGCCTGGCAGGCACAAAAAGGGGAGAGCAGGGGGGATATGAAAGAAAAAAGGGAGAGGCACACCTGGTACAAGAACCGATTTTTTGCATTGTCCCCCAACAAATTTTTTGTGGTCTGATTACGTTGACGGTCAATTAACTGTCAACACATTCACCGATAAGAACCAGGTTTTGCACACCTTTTGGTTATGTAGCCAAGGAATTTTTGTTCACAAAAATCGATGAATACTGCAAAGTCCCAATGACAAGCCCTATATAATGTTTTAAAAACAGGGCTGGGTGGGGGTGTTGGAAATCTGACCTCGGAATAACCATGACTTGGTGTGAAAATGTTAATTATGGGTCTCAGCAAATCAGAATTTTTTGACCGCAGAAATGAACAGGAAGTTAAGTTCTTATGGCAGGTGTACCTTTCCTCTCCCTATCTGCTCTTCCTTTTCCTTTCCCTCTCATTTTCCTTTCGACACCTGTTTTGCGGACTTCACATTGTGACGCTTCTTCATAGGCCTTCTGTTAGTGGGCCCTTGACTATTTTGTAATCCCTCAATACACTATCCACACAATACAAACAAATACACTATCCATCCAGGGGCATTTTGAAAACAACAGTCTTATGCATTTTTTTTCGGGTGGGGTGGGGAAGTAGAGTGTACAATGAGGCCTGGATGCTCAACTCTCCCCATCAATTCCTTAACCTTTAGAGTCTGCAGATGAATTCACCATTCAAATGACTTGTCTTTAGCAGTATTTTCTCACAGTGCATTTTATTTAACTGTAATTTTTTATTTTGTTTCTGGAGGGAGGATATTTTTTGGTCAGCTAGTAAGAACAACATAATTTGCCCTCAATAACAGGGACTATTTTACACCCCTGCATTGGTTTTAGTGGTTTCAGAAACATTGGAAGCTATTAATGTTATGTTAACCATTACGCTTAAGTTGAGAAAATGTCTTGTCTTCTGCATTTGCTTTTTATAAAATTTGAATATTTAAACTGTTTATACACTGTATGACTGTGTACAAAATCTGATAGCTAAGGGAATACATTTTAAACTGCCAAACAGCTTCAGATTTGAGGCTACGGTGTATATACTCGTGGCAAGTTTAGTAAAAACCAAGTTAACTGAGTTCTTTTGGGAAAAAACTCTTGCACAGGTCAGTTATGTTTATTTATTACTTTAGTGAACTTATTCGGTTTCATAACTTTTTTATTGGTGTTGAACTCATGTCAAAATGGACATGACCCTTGCATTGTCTATCTTTTTATAGTTGTAGCAACTGAAAAGAAGTCAACAAAACTCTTGTGCATTGAATGTTGTTACTTACCCTTCATCCTCTATTGTTGGGAAAGCAAGCCAAGAATTAATACTCACATACTGTTTTGTTATTTTAATACCAAGCAGTGGGTCTGTCAGATTTTTTACAGCTAGGTGAAAAAAATTAGGATCACCTAGCTGTAAAAAATCTGTCAGCCCCACTGCTCCAGGAACAGACCATATAATGACTTTAAACCAACAAGAGAACAAAATGTTTATTCTGAACTATCATGTAAGACACATATACATATCTCCACATGTAGGTTTTAGTGTAATTTCATCCTACAGTATCACAATATTTAAGAAAAGTCCTCTTCAAGGCTTGGTGAGCTGAGATAAAAAAAACTTAGATGTCTGGTTTCCATACAGACAGGTGAGAGCATTCCTGAGAAGAATAGAAACAACATACATTTTCCCCACACTACTTAGCATTAGCTTCAAATTTTTTTTTAAAGTCCATGAACTTAAAGGAGGTTACAACATCACCAAACAGCCACTCTACAGAACTTCTGACAGCGCTCATTGCAGCATTATATTGTTCCATCTGGTGAGTGAGAACACCAAACTTGAATGGACCTTGCATGTGGATTCTTAATGGATATGTAGGATCTCCGTAGAGACAGAGGGGCTGGCCCGCAGGATTAAAGGCAAAGTGCTCAAGGCTGTCCAGCAACTTTGAGTCGGCCAACATACCAGCATCATGTCTCTTCCCCTCTAAAGACATAACAAAGGTTTTAAAAGAGGATCATATAAAAAGAATGCATGAATTTTAATTAATCAGTTTAAATTACAAATTGTAACTAAAACTGATTAATAGAATTAAAGTATATAATTGATTGTACAATTGATAAATGATAGAATTAATAATATTGATAAACAGTATTCCAAATAGTAGTTTACATATTATTATTATTATTAACAACAACAAGTTGTAATAAAAATCAGTTTTTCCTAAACAGACTGAAACCAGACATAAATAGGTGATGTATAGAGAGACAGCCGGTAAGTAAATATATTTTTCCCTTACCAACTGGGCCATAAAGGTTTCCAATTAGACCATTACGTAGTGCAACGCTTTGAAAATTTAAGGCATACACTCTTGTGGCCATTGTAAACTGTGCGCTGGTTTGCTCCTGCACATGTTATAGGCCGAACAGTTCCATCAATGAATCCAAAGCAATCTACCAAAGGAGAACCCTTGGATGCAATTGCATCGATGTACGTCTGAAGTTTAACTGGGCTTAAAATGTTGTGGTTCCATTGTGTAACCCTGTAGGCATGATGATTGTATATGTGGTACAACAGCTGGTTTGTCATCATGCTGAGAATTGGTACTGGTTTAGCAAACCTTTGTATCATATCTCCATATCTACATGGATAGGACAACTGCCTTAAAAGAATACAGAGACCCTCGACACCGTCACAAATAGATCTAAACAAGAACAACAACAATTTCTTACCGTCAATATAAATAAGCTTTTATTTGACACAAATACAAATAAGTAAGTTATCATTTTCATCGCTTCAGTTCTTGAGAAAGAGCGTTGAATAAAACACTTCCAACTTTGCTTGTTTGATAGTCACCTGATGAAGGCAGGAATTTGAAGGACATCCGAAAGAGCCACTATATCTCTCTCTCAAATCTAAATTCAGCCAAGCACTCAGATTCATTGAGTTATTCAAGGTCAAAATCAGGGTAACTGCGGTACGGAAAATCAGGGTTTCTCGAAAAATATTGCTCATACAGTAATATGAATTCTTCATCATCAATCACACGAGGAGAAGAGTCCGCGTATCTCTAAACGATGGCATATTCGAACAAGATGTTTAAGGTGGTCGTTGTTTGGAGCCTTTGCTGAAGTTTTTATTTTTCCCGCCGAGAACGAAACCCGCCACCCAGCCTTTACAGACATTACATCATAATTCCATCGTCGTCGTCTCTTTCGTCGTCGATACTTAAGCTCCCTGTCGTCGGGTACATGGCACCACCTCAAATTTTAATCCTGGGACACTCCTTTATTTGTCGTCTTGCTGGGTTTTTACGGAAAAGGGGGCACGAACACCTCATGGCCAAACTCATCACTAGGGTCCATACGTTTTCATGGTGTACGTGGCCATACAATTGCGAAGGTTCAGAAGTTTGATTTAGGCATAATTCGCCATCTAAGTCCTCATATTATAGTCTTGGAGCTGGGTTCTAACAACTTAACCAAACTGCCGGCACAAACCATCAGTTCAGAGCTTGAAACTTTAGTGCGATATGTGCAGGACAAGTTTAATGTGAAAAGCATTGCAGTATGCCAAGTTATTCGGCGGCATTCCCCTCAGTGTACTGTGTACAATTTAAAAGTTACCAAACTTCATTTGTATCTTAAGGCTGTTCTTGAACCAATACCTTACTGCTTGTACTGGAAACACAGGGGTTTCTGGAACTCCCGGGAAAACATTTACTTGCTGGATGGAGTTCACCTGAATGATTTAGGCAACTTTAAGTTGTTTCTAAGTATCCCGGGTGCAGTCATTAAGGCCGTAGGCATAGGGGGCTTATAATTTCACGATTTTATGAATACCAAAGTGCATACTTATGTCGTTGTAATATATGGTGATGAGTGAGGCATTTTTCTCTCATAGTCTGACTAGTGCCAATTTTACTTATGAGTTATCGGTGCCCGACACATGGCGTAATTAGTGCACTTATTTTTTGGCGGCTATCATGATAGTGTGCCCAGTGCACTCAGGCCATTATAGGATCTTAGTCCTCAATATGTCCATGCACCATATCCTCTATATTTTGTTTGTCGCTTGAGACAGGCCTGTCAGAATTTTTTGCCTCAAGTCACATATGTTTATTTTGTGATATACTGATACCCGACACATAATTTTTGCGCCGGTGAACCTTGGTGCGCCTATCTCTATTATTTTGTGTCCATGTATCATATATCCACAATTTTTCCTCTGTTGCATTCGATCACTTGCTTACACCAAAACTTAGTCATGCGTTACTGGTCATTAATGTTATGGGGTTTATTTAAGTCATGCCTCTTAAGAGAAAATCAGCTAGAGAGGCGGGTACCTGTCAGCTGCCAAGATCACAAAAAGAGCGGCCCCATCCTCCAGTGCCTCGAGTGACCTGGCTGAGGTTTCAGCAGCGCAACAAACAGCTGAACATGTGAACATTGTAGACTTAACGAGCATGGTCACACTGGCAGTGACAGAGGCCCTGAATGCTGTTGGAGTTGGGCAAACGACCCCATTATCCAGTTCCCCCACGGTTAACCCAAGTCATGGGTCTGTAGATGCCTCAGCCACAGTGGAGACCGCCACAGCTGCCGAGATAGCCAGCATTTCATCCCTGTTGGCGGGTATGTCAATATCAAATTCCAATGACAAACCTTGTTAAGTGAACTTCATGAGCGTAGCAATTGATTTGGAGGCACGGGTGTCGACTAAGCTCAAGGCAAAGATCTGGGCCGATGAATACATTGATTTTGGGGCGCTACTATTGTCTTTTCCCGACGATGATAAATTTATTCACTCTTTTCACAATGGCGGAAAACTGCCAAGTCTTTGCCTCAAACCATCCAAACCAAAGGAAAAGTTTTTATCCTTGGGGCAATGGTAGACGGCCTTTAACACCTTTGTGGCAGTTTATACAGTTAAATACCCGCTAAAGTTTGCGGTTTTGCTCAAATATTGTGAAGTTGTCAGAGATATTGCTAATAAGTCAGGAAACTGGCGTTATTACAACCAGCAATTCCGCTATTTGCATCAAACAAATCCAGAGAAATTTCCCTGGGACAGGGTAATGTGGGAACTTTGGAATCAGGCCATTCACGTAACATCAAAATCTCCACCGAATAATACACAGAATAAAAAACCCAAAACCCGGCCATTTCTATCCTTACCAAAAGGTGTGTGCTGGAAATTTCACTCTGGCGAATTCTGTGCCGGCTATCGATTCAAGCACACGTGTTTCAAGTGCGGGTGCCATGCATCCCGCAACTCAGTGTCATGCCAAGCTTAGTGTTTTGCATGCATCCTCAAATGGACAGGACAGAAAAGGATCCCCCTGTTTAAATTGCGGTCCAACTCCAGTAACGCTGCACAGGCTGGAACCGCTCCTTAGAGGGTATGATCCGGCCATAACCACTTATCTCGTAACTGACTTCCGTTTTGGTTTTTCTATTCGATACTTTGGGGATAAATTCAACTTTCGATCCAAAAATTTAAAGAGTGCTTTGAAAACCCATGGGAAATTACTGATAACCTTAATAAGGAGGTATTGTCAGGATGAATAATTGGTCCTTTTGACACGCCTCCCTTTGAGAATTTTCGAATTTCCCCTCTTGGCCTGGTTCCTAAAAAAGCTCCTGGGGAATTCCGTGTCATAAATCACTTGTCTTTTCCAGAAGGTTCTTCTGTACATGACGGCATTCCTAGGGAGCTGTCTTCTGTACATTACGCTACTATACTACCAAAACATGACATAGACCCTTCAGTGTATTTAAATAGAACTATGACACTAGAGGTGACTATTGAGGTCATTTTGACTATTGCAATAGTATTGCGATAGTATTGCGATAGTAGGGATACTATTGCGATACTATTGCGATAGTACTGGTCAAAATTTTTTTCTGTTAGAAACGATTTCAAAACACTCCGGTTGGCTCTTATCCGCCATCTTTGTTGAACAGCAACAATCATTGCTCTGTACCCCCTTTAGGAAATAGGAGAATGACGTCAATTAAGCAATCAATTATCCTAGAGGGGGTACAGCATCTTGTTTTCTTCAACACAAACATGGCGGAGAAGTTTAAAGTTTATATATTTCGTGCTCCTTTTGTTGTGACAGCGCAAACAAGCAGCGAACATAGATTCTGACGTGTTTCTCTGTTAAAGAAGAAAGCTACAGTGGATTATTTTGATTTATTCAAAAACTATCGAAACTATCGATAGTTGTCGAAACTATCGCAATTGTTATCGATAGTTGGATTTGCAATCGATGCGTCGCTATCGGGACACTCGCTATCGCGATACATCGATATTTCGATGTATCGTTACACTCCTATATGACACCAAATGGTTTTATGTTCTGTGGCATTTGCCCGACTGAGGTATGTGAAAAAATAATGAGTTTGAAAGTAGACAAGTCGGCATTAGATATTCCAAGAAGATGTATAAAATACGCAGCAAACCATATATATGAGGCATTAAGTGTGGTTTTCAATCAATCTCTATTGCAAGGAATATTTCCGGAAAATATTAAAGTTCAAAAGTCATGCCAACAGATAAAAGGGGGTGGGGAGATGGATCTTTTTAATTATTGACCTATCTCTACACTCTCTGCGCTAACCCAAATTTCCGAAAAAATCACTTGTGAACAGGTTGTTGATCACTTGGAAAAGTATGAAATCCTATACGAGTTCCAATTTGGCTTTAGGAAAGGACATTCAAACTCACAAGCCATTGCAGAAATTGCTGATAATCTACGTAATGCGATAGATAACAATTCGTATTCCTGTGGCGTGTTTTTGGACTTTTCTAAGGCGTTTGATATGGTGAACCACACAATTCTACTTTAAAAAATGGAACAGTACGGGATACGTGGTGTGCCTCCAACTTTTTGCAAGCTATCTCACAAATAGACAGCAATATGTACAGATGGGAAATACAGTTTCGTCAAAGCAAACAATGACGTGCGGTATTCCACAAGGGAGTTCCCTAGGCCCAGTATTATTTTTAATCTACATAAACGATTTACCAAACTGTTCAAATGCTCTAACATTTAGAATATTTGCAGACGATACAAACGTTTTTGCCTCAGCCCACAACCTGAAAGATCTTGAGGAAGTAGTTAACTCTGAACTGAAAAAAGTGAAAATATGGTGTGATGTAAATAGATTGTCAATTAATTTCACTAAAACAAACTTCATGATTATTAAATCGTCAAAGAAAAAAGACGACCAAGTAAATATCAAAATTGAAAGTGCAGATGTTACAATAAATGTGCTGCAAAGGAAGCAAAAAATAAAATATCTAGGTGTCTTGCTTGATGAAAGGATGTCTTTCAATCACCATATTTCATACATCTGTACAAGAATTTCGCGAAACAATGGTGTTATATCTAAGCCGAGACAATCTAACTGTTTTACAAATGAAACAAATCTACTACAGCTTAAGAGCCAATGTAGGAAAATATTGAGAATCTCAAATCACTTCTAAAAATTCGCATTTTGGCTAATACCACCCAAACAACCCTTTAGGTGAACTATTTCAAGAAATGATGTTAAGAAATCCTCAAGTGCTTTACATTTTGAGAAATTTGGAAAAGTTCAAAAATTCGAAAAAAAAATGCATTTTTTTATTTGTGAAATGCTGCAAATTTCAACAATTTTCAAGGAAGCAGTACAAGCGTGGAGAAGCTCCTATTGACTTAATGTTGCACATGCATTTACCAGTTACCCAAAGCCTTAAGACTGCATAAAAATGCCTCGCAAAATAACTTTTGTAATATAGTTTTGGGCTTTCATTGTTTGCACCATGATTGTCTGCTGTTTTGGTGGTCGAAATAACGCCCAACTTTGACCATAAAAAGTCGACGTTCAGCCCACCCCGGTTCCGAGCAGCCTAGTACCGCAGAATTGGAAGCTAACTTAAAATGCTTAATGCACTCTGCTATATCACCGGGGTCATGTACGAACAAGCATGGAATCATTTCTTAGATTTTAACACCAGATACTGTGGCACAGCTTTCCCACAGCTTCCACTGAGTATCAGTGATATAGTACTTTTTGTGGCCTATTTGTCGGCCAAGAAATTGGCACCTTCTACAATTTCAACTTACATTTCCACATTGAGCTATGTCCATAAAATTGGATCTTTCTCTGATCCCACCAAAGCATTTGTTGTACACAAGATCATAACTGCTCAAAGCAGGCTCTGCTCAAAGCAGGACATACGGTTGCCTGTCACTCGCTCTATCTTACATAAATTGGTGCAGGCTTTAAATCACACCATCATGCCCGCCTATCAGATTTTATTATTCCAAACAATGTTTCTCGTGGCCTTTTATGGATTTTTTCGAGTGGGTTAACTAACGATCAAGACCCCTCAGCGGAGACATTCCGTTCTCCAGTTTCAGTCCCTGTCTTTTCTAAAATCATGCAATGAAGTACAGGCCACCAAACTTGTCATCACGGATTATAAACATTACACAAACGGGCGTCCTTTTTCATAATTATTCACTGAGAATCGACCGTACACTGCTGTCCTGTTGAGTTTTTACTACACTGGTGCCAGATGAGAGGATCCAATTCTGGTCCACTTTTTTGCCTAGCTGATGGCTCAGCCGTCAAAACAGAGGTCTTTGCCCGGCACCTCAAAGGAGCCCTTACTTTTTGTGATTTAGACTGTTCAGTTACAAATCGCACTCCTTTTGCATTGGTGCAGCTAGTCTGGCAGCAGAAAACGGCATGTCTGACACGCAGATTCGGAGTCTTGGTCATTGGAAATCCGATGCATTCAAGTTGTACATACGATCGCCAACTGCATGGGCAAATTAGGTTCGTTTTTGGTTATTGCAGTCACGGGCTGGTAACCCATTTATAACGTCCAAATAATCAGTTCTCGACAGGCATGGGCTGGAGAGACGATTTTATTTTTAATCTTATTATACAGACTGGAAACACGTCAGAGATTGGCCTGGTGTTTCTAATGCATGGACTGGCGTTACTTTTACTTCGTAATTTTTTGTCCTGTATTGGGCCTTTTTCGTAGGTTATGTTTTTACTTTTCCTCAATGCCTGTAGGAGTAATCGGCTATCGGCACGCATGGGTTGGAGAGCCGATCACCATTATTATATCAGACCGGCAACACATCGGAGGTTGGCCTGGTGTTTTCTAATGTCTGACTCACCATTTGTTTTTGTGCTTGGTGTGCGTGCTCGGCCTTGGTGGGGTTTGCAACAGAGTGTGGCTGTTGGCGTAATTTGCCCCCACCTAATTTTTCCTGAGTTGAAATGTCATAGTGATTTTTGTCAATTAAACGCCACTTAAGTGGCCATTAAAATCCAGCATGATCTCTGTATTTACTGACGGTAAGCAAAGGCCGTCGCATGCACACACAATCGCTACGATGTATTATTAACATGTTGAAAGCACGTCCTAATATAAAAAATGATATTACCCATCAATGAAGCACTCTTTACACTTTTTCTTTTTTTCTGAAAAGTAGTCACTCTTTCTGTGGAACCATTTTTTCTGTTTCACTTTCATTAATAATTTTGTTCACCTAAGCCCATGGGATTGCCAGTAATGTTCACAAGGGGTAGCCGTGGATATGTTACACGTCAAATTTAAATTCAGGTTGAAATTTTGTACCCTAGGTTGATTCTTTTTTTTCTTTTTTGTCTCAGCGCTAATTATTGAATAATTAGGGGTAGGAGACAGGAAACTGATAATCAACCCAAGT
Organism: Porites divaricata; assembly: GCA_038088405.1. Lineage (NCBI taxonomy): Eukaryota > Metazoa > Cnidaria > Anthozoa > Scleractinia > Poritidae > Porites > Porites divaricata. The sequence continues at coordinate 21,495,570 of JBBMOI010000008.1, read as the reverse complement.
AAAAAAATTTTAAAATCAATTGAAATTTGACTTGTAACAGATACACATACCATTATTATGTTACTTAATTTAAACCTGTTACATTTTGTACCTGTATGTAGAAAGCTCCTATTAGTTAAGGCTTCAGCCTGGCTTCCTGGAATCAAATAGGGTGTTGATCCATTCTCATTGGAACCCTTAGTGTTCTGCAAGAAAATTTTCAGAAACCAATAGTTGTACAAAATGCTGAAGACTACTGTCAGAAAACTTGTTTTTCCCATTCCCATACTGTGGAATGTTATGAAACGATTTCGACAATACTTCTCTTCTCTTGGATTCCCTGTACACTAAACCAGCAAATTATTCATACTCTGCAGGCAATGGAGCACTTTAACTGCTTCCAAATGTGCCTCAGTTTTCTCAATACAATCACCATCCACACAGAAATCTCAGGTTTTGCATACACTGTTATAAGCGCCTCCAAAATATTTTTTCAAATGCAGTTTTCAGCACTCTGGTTTGATGCACTGTTTTATCATCTCATTTAACTCTGCCACCTTAAGACACTTCCTCGCCCTCTGGAGAGAACTTAACATCTGCAAGTGCTTTGTGCGATCCTCAAATCTGAAAAAACACAAAACATTGTGAAGGTTCACCATCTCTACCAGCAAGTCCAAATCCTTGAGCATAGCATTCCAGTGATTTGGGCATGGACAGGTGAATTACAAAGTGGACGTCTGGTTTGTCTATACCTATTCCAAAGGCAACCGTAGCACACATCACATTGGCTCTTCCTTCCTGCCAGGCCTGGAAATTTTCTCACTTTCTGTAAGGATCCAAGGCGCTATTATAGGTGGCATTGACACCCTCTGTAGTAAATATGCCATGTTTGTTGTGTCACCACTTAAACAGTAACCAAACCCACATTGACCAGCATAGTTCTCCAAAATTAAGGCTGTAACCTGATCCTTGTCATCCGCTTTTTTTCACAAACAAAGAAATGTTTTCTCTGTCCCAAGACTGCCTGACAGCTGTGACATTGCTAAGGTTTAGTGACTTTAAGATCACTTCCTCTGTTCTGGATGTACAAGTGCCAGTCATGACCACTGCAGGACACTTCAACTGGGTCAGGCTGCCAAGATTACCATAGGCAGGCCTTAAATCATGCTCCTACATATCAATACAGTGGCACTTGTCTATGACAATGTCCTTTAGAGTGCTTTGTTGCTCCATTTTGGAAAACATGTCTAGCATCTGTGGAGAGGTGGCATTGTTGGGTGTCAAAACAAACTCTGCATTCCTTATTTTTGGAACAGCCCAGGAAGAATAGGGTGTCAGTAAAATGTCGACTAGGGGTCCGGGTTGGGCTCAGTTTTCTCTTTCTAATCTCTGCATTTCTTAAACTTTAATTTCTTTCTAAATTTAGAGTGGTAGTTCGCTTTTAGTTTAATTTGTTTTTCATCCCAAGAGTTTTCCACTCTTTCATGCGAAATTCTGGGTAACCTCATTGAATAAGAATTTGATATATCACTTAGCTTAGTTGTCTGGCCCTAATTGTTGTAAAGGTGGAGAACACTATTAAGTGTCAAAATCACTATCCCGGGGATAACGAAAGTGGTTTCTTTAACACTTATCCACTTGCAATTAGGAATTTATCTACTAGATAAGAACTCTGGTCCCAACTATTTTTTGTATTGTTTGGATCCACTGAGGAGTTGTTTGCGTTGACTGAGTCGTTATTTTGAAGAGCTGTGCTGAGCTTTTCACTTGCCATTGAATCCAAGACGTTTAGTTCTTTAGAGCCACATGCTTTTTATTATGTCTTTGGTTCCTTATTGAATGATGCAAATTTTATTTATGAAATTGTGATGTCTGCTTTTAAATCTTACAGCTAAGCCAGGAACCGCAAACCAAGCATGGCTGCCACTGCAGTGATGGGAAAACAAAGCAATCCCATTGGCTGTACGATCAGAAGCCATAAATGATACTTTTTCACAGTGAAAAAAAAAAGTTCGATCAGTGCGACTGTTTCTTGTTATTGAAAGACGATTTTTACATCACTGCTTTCGAGTGAGAAAATATGATACTTTCATAATAAACCTCGGTTTGTAGAGAGTGCCTTCCTTTTTGGGTTTGAATGGGAGAGGTCATGTGTAGGCAGATATGTAAAACATATTAATCCCACATCCTATAACCCTGTCCCCTTAACTCCCCTCAAATTGGCCTTTTCAATCCCTAACTTTTAGCACTATTCAAACCCTTCCATAAGTAGGAGAATAGGAAGTATCTTTAAGAAATGCACATCAAGACAGTATAAAAGTAAGTGACTCACCTTTTGCAGCATTATTACAAATCAAGTAGCCTGCATAGCAAGTGTTTCCGCGCTGTTTCGGAGCAGAGAAAGACTGAGGAATGAGATTCTCGGTTTTGGCTGCGCGAGAAATGAAACCAGAGTCAAAAAATGAAAGAGGGGGGAGGGTAAGGAAGGAAACACTTGCAGACAAACCCCTCCATTTGTAAAACCTGCGTTCGCCAGCGAACGCAGCGCCTGGTTGGCTCAGCTAATTGACATGTGTCTATCAAAGGTTTGTTCAGATCCTGATGAGAGCCAGAATACAACATGCTGAATGTACTTAAACAGCAAGTACAAAACAATCAGCAGCAATTCAAACTTATGCAAGAGATAATGTCAAATTTTAAGAAAGCCAGCAATAAAGATGTTTCAACTTATCCAGGTGTTCTTACTGACTCCTTTAATGGAAAAGAGAGAACTTCGAACACTAGAAAATACTTGAATAATAAACGCAAACATCGAAAGAAATTAGCCAAAAAAAGTATTACTAAGAGAGATGAAGAGATCAAAAGCACTTATATTAGAAACCTCTCCAACTGCAAATTGACAACTGATCAGATAAACCTATTATCTAAAGGACTGCGTTTCATCCCATCTCCACATACTAACACTGATAGTGTTAAAAAACATTCTACGTGATTTAAACCATTTTGCGAGACAAATGCGTCTCTGATATATCCACCACCGTAGAGGAAAGATGAAACATCCTTCCTATGTTAAATCTCACTGGGAACCACCAGTTCAACGATCAGTTACTCTTGAGAAATATCTTGAGGAAACAAAAATTAAACTCTCAGAAATTGAGATAACGAAACCTAAACCTAACATGCCTAAATCAGAACGCAAAGCTATTAGACAACTTAATGAAAACTCAGAAATAAATATCAAGAACGCAGACAAAGGAACCACCACTGTCATAATAAACAAAACAGTCAAGATTAAAGAGGGCATGACACTAATTAAGGTCAAAGAACACTACAGACCCCTCCAGAAACCAGTTGTAGAGGAAACCTCTAAGAAAGTCCTAACAATTATCACAGAACTCTACCAAAAGAAACACATTGATGAAATGATATTTAAATGGTTATCTCAAACACCGAACCCTCAACGCATTCCAGTTGGCTGCTAGGATTTCTCATTTTCTCACTACTGGTACGAAATTTCATGTTTTTCTGCCAACCGAATGTCTCCTTTCTTTTTAATCGCTTGCTCTGGCTCTTTCTCTGTTATCCACTTGAGCGTAGACATCAAAATGTCAAGAAAAGCTAAAGTTTGTTGTTTTTGCTCTCTACAAGTCTGAGTGGCTATGCAATTTCCCACCAAAAACACCTCCAGTTGCCTTTGGTGTGCTTTAAAGTATACCATTGTTTTCTTAGTTTTAGTTTATTTTGGGTAGTAAGGTATTCCACTACCCCCCAGGCCGTCACTGATTAGTAAACAAACATGTAAGCTTGCGTGTTTTCATTCATTAGTTTTTGCTGGTGATACACTCACCTCTGTTACAATGCATATTGCAACTCATTGGTTATCCCTGAATTTTTTGGAATTACTGTTAGAATCATTGTTCCAATTATTTGTGATGTTCATCTACATTTTTATTCTATTTCATATTCTGAAACAAAAACGGCTCCTTTTGGAGCCACATAGGTAATAAAAGCCATGACCATCAACAGAACTAAATGCCAGAGAAGACATCATTAGAAGTCACTTGAATTCACTGGTCCCTCATGCCCTATAGTTGGCTGTTTTCCTCGTATATAATTACCAATTCTATTCTCTGTAAGAAACGCCTCCTAGCAAGTGTTCTGCTCTAAGAATCCTTCAGGCACTGCTTCTAGGGCAAAAAGAAGTCAGTCCCCAGAGAGTGTCCCAACTAATGACAGGTGACCTCTGGTCAAGCCAAGGCACCATGTCTATTGATATTCCCACACTTTATGTCACAAGCTCTGCCATGGTTATGCAAGCTCTTACAACAACCCTTTCAAAGGAATTTACATCTTTATAACAGTAGAGTTCCTCAAAGTGGTCTGCCAGTCGAAACAATAGCCAAGGATTCATCTGGATCTGTCAGTGCAGCTGTACATGCCGAGGTACCTGATCTACTCCAATGAATACCAATGAGTCAGGTAAAACTATGGGGGCGTTTCCATTACTGAAACAGTAAAAGACTTTGGAATTCAGGATTCCACTGAAGTTGACCCCTCTTGAAGAAGACAACAATACTATCATCCTCATCCCTCACATCACAGGGACACATTTATATTGGTAAGTACCTGATAGCTGGGATATGAGCTCTTTTGGCTGTATATTGGTTTAAAAGTTCCCATCTTACATCTGTGAAGTATGTTTCACCGTGGGACTTGAGAGTGCTTAAATTTAAATGTATTTTTTAAGAAACAATGATTATCTAGTGGATAGCACCATCCCGTTTATGAACGTCAGATGAAACTAAAAAATGCATATTCTCATTAAAACAATATCTAGTTAAGTACGCAATTTGGTCAGGATTTCTTAGCATTTTAGAAACCTTGCCCCAGTTGATATTTATACAGCTGCTTAAAAGGATGCATAAAACGAGACCTTGCTGCTCTCTTAAATGGTATGATTTTCTTTTTTCAGCATTGTTTGGTGATGCATTGACACGAGCTGTGTACCTTACGAAATGTCATTAAGTTGCTGAGTAACAAGAAATCAGGTGGGTCATATTACATGCAACATCCAAGGACTGCCACTAGGGGAAGGAGGCCAAGGACCAGGGATTTTTCCACTTCTTTAATAAGAAACAAAATGAAAATGTAACAAGAATATCCCTAACTGTTCAAAATTGTTTTACAACATTATTACACCCACTTGGAACACTGTTAGTGAGTGATGGTGGGGCGAACACACTTCATTTATGGCTCTGCAGTTTTTAATCTTTTTAGGTTCATAATCGTCTGCTGTACCATTTACAAATCACCAAAAATGCCTTCTAAGAGAGTTGGCTTGGGAGTCACTAGGTGGGTTCATACTAGCGAAGTAGGTAGACCTTAAGTATACCTAAATCTTACTTTATATGTGAAGGGGTCGAATTTCAACTTAAGTAACCTACTTTGAGTTCATGGTAGGGCGTTGACCTCAAAGAAACCAAAGTACACTCTCAAGCCTAGTTTCAACTATCCTTACCAGCTGACATGCTTTATCTAGATACATTCTGGAAGGATACGTCAATCAAACATGTTGAACTGCACAAGAATGAGAACATAAGGGCTCACTAACATGCAAAAGTTGTCTATTCGACCTGTTATTTTTTGGGGAGTCTGCTCTGCTACTATGACGCTTAATTAGCACAAAAGCTAATTAAGCACCACGATTATTTTTTTGCAGGTGTATGCCGGTTTCGCCCCGTTCGAGTTAGAGTCTGGGCAAAGCATATGACTCGAGCCTGAACTAAATTTTCCTCTCATCTTATTTACAACACTGATTCTTTTATGTTAAGAAGTAGTCTCCCTCGCAGCTGTTTTTTGGATGTCACGCAACACTCCCCAGTTGCGTTACTTCCGATTGCTCCCAAATTTGGCACAAAGGAAGTTAATAGTTTTAGCCAATCACAGGCCGAGTTTCATGCCATATAAGGCAGTGTTGTTGGCGTTAGAACTCTTTGAACGAGAGAGTGAAATGGCGTCTAGAAGTGGAAGTTCGCATGGTCGATTTCTTACTCAAGAAGAGATTATTCAGATGATCGAAGAAGAAGAAACTGACACTGGAGGTTTGTCAAGTGACGAGGAGAGTGAACTTGATCAGCAGCTTTACGATATGGACGAAGATCGGAGGTAAGTGCTTCGTTGAAGTTCGATGAGACTCGCTTCGCATGTGCTTCGCGTGAAGAATGTTGTCTTCAAAGAGCAGGTATTTGTCGTTTGCATCGACCTTCCTGCGATCGAGACCTGTAGTCTAGTTGAAATAGGTCTCCAAGTTTATATTTTTGCTCGTAAAGTTGGATTTACTGGGCCAAACTTATACTTTTTTTCATATTTTGCCGTTTGCTGGATAGGACGTGTTAGTCACGTGGGGACACGGAGATTCTCGTGGTTACGCGAACTTTGCGTGTTTCTCCTAGCAACGCAATTCGTTCCCATTTTTTCCTTAGCAATGCTGGATTTCGAATGTTTTTTTCAACGGAACTGTACTGTGTTATAAAAAACCTTCCTATTTCTTTCTTTCTTTTATTTTTTGGCAAAGTTTCAAATATTTCATATATTTTTTTTTACCTGTGTATTTGTGTTTGAGTGAAGAGAAGATTTTGCTTCTCTTCCCTGTTCATTACCTAGCCGTTTTTATGGATAATTATAGTTTGTGTTTTCTTTATTTGATTCTAAAGTGATGAAGATGCTGCTAATGGTGATGATGGTGCAGCCATTCCATCTGTAGTGTTGCCTTTACCCACAACACCTGCACCTCTTGCTACAGCTGCTTTTGCAGCTCCCCCAGCCGTCTGCAACTCCCCCAGCTGCACCCCTGGTTGCAGAAGTTAGTGTGATTCTTACAGGTCAGTATTATTTTATTGTCATTGTAGATAGTACATCAATACAGCTGGTACCTTGTGTTTTCTTTTATCGCCTTTGTATCATAACAATATTTCTGTTTCTTTTTATTTAGCTGCTACTCCAGCGGCTACTCCAACCAGGTTCTATGGCCCAGCACCTCCTCCTGCACGACCTGGTAAGTAATTATTGCTGTAGTTTCTTAAGTGTGTTATTTTTTTAATCAAATATTGTTTGTTTCAGTAATCATGGGTTTCGAAAACATAGAAGTAGCCAGCATGTTTGAATGGTGCTTATATTGAACCACGTAGTAGTGAAATGTATGTTTCTGTTTGTATAGCTCGCAGGGTCCGTGTTGCTGATCGGCCCACTAACTCTGGTGCTGGTCGCAGCAGGGGCCGTGCTGCTGGTCATAGCAGAGCTCGTGGTAGAGGCCGTAGAGGTGCTGCTGGTAGACATGGTGCTGCTGATAGTGATTCACAGGATGAGGCCAGTTTCCAGAGCTATGACAACCCTGATGATGGTGAAAGTGCTGTTCCACCCTTCACTTCATCTGCTCCACCTGGCTTTCAACTCCCTGGACACTACACAAGGGGCTCCCTCACAACGGCTTATTCTTTTTTTAAACTTTTTTTTAATGATAGGATGATAAATATAGTTAATCACACAAATAGTTATGCACAAGAAAAGATCCAGAATGGTCTAGGCAATTCCTACACCATTTCTGATGGCAGCTGGAACGATGTGACCACCGATGAAATCAGAAGGATGATTGCACTTTTGATCCATTTCGGTGTTGTTCATGTCCGAGGTGATGTCCAGAAGAACTGGAGTAGGAAGAGTCTCTACCATGGTCTCTGGGCCCGCACAATCCTTTCCCGCACAAGGTATTTTGCAATCTTAGCCATGTTGCATGTGGTAGATTCCCGAACAGAAGACCCCGGAAATAAGCTACGTAAGGTAGAGTCCTTCATAGAGGATTTTAAAGAACTTTGTAAGGAATTGTATGTCCCCCACAAATATGTGGCAATTGATGAGCGCATAGTAAAGTCTCGTCACAGGTCTGGGTTTCGCCAGTTCATAAAGGACAAGCCAACCAAATGGGGTATAAAACTCTGGGTGCTGGCGGATAGTTCCAATGGCTAAACCGTTGATTTCAACATCTACATCGGTAGAGCTGCAGGGCAAACTATCGGTGAACACGGGCTTGGGTACGATGTTGTCATGCGTCTCATGGCCCCCTACTTTGGGAAGGGATACCATCTTTTTGTGGACAATTTTTACTCCACCCTTACCCTTTTTAAACATCTTTATGATCGGGGTGTCATTGCCACGGGTACAATTTTACCAACCAGGCGTAGTTTCCCACCTGCTCTTAAAAACAGCCAAGAGTGGGCTAAGGGTCGGGAGCGGGGGAGTATGCGCTGGGTGAGGGACCCTCCCTGTCTGGTGCTGCAGTGGGTCGATAATAAGGTTGTGTCCATGATAACAACTGTGGGCAATGCTAATGAACAGGGCCAAGTGACCCGGAGAGTAAGAACTGATGGAGTATGGGGAGAGAGACATGTACAACAGCCTACAATTTTTAAGACTTACAACATAAAAATGAATGCTGTTAACAGGTCAGACCAGATCCTCACTGCATTTAGCACCCAGCGGAAATGTGTGCGATGGTGGAAAACTTTGTTTTTCCACCTCATTGACATTTCTGTGGTTAACAGCTTCATTTTGTTTCAGGCACATAGGAAGGAGCATCCAGAGATTGAAAGACCAACTGGCTATTCGCAGTGTGATTTTCGGGACGAAATCGTGTGGGAAATATGTGGCTTTGATGAGTATCTTGATCCCCCTATGTATAGTTCAGTGAGGCAAAGGGTGCCAACCTCAGAGTTTGAAACTGTGCATGCTCCCCATTTCTCTGAAGAGAAGAAAACCTGTGTAGTCTGCTATAAACAGGACAAGGTTCAGAGAAAGGTTTACTCCTATTGTGCCGCCCCACAATGTCAGGGTAAACACATGCACATCACCAAAGAGCGCAATTGTTTTGAAATCTTTCATACCAGGGAATATCACAGCCAATAATGTTCTTTAGGTCTCTGGTGCATTGTGTTTATATAGGCTTAGATAGGATAAAAGTAAAAAACCAAAAAAATGATTAAAAAAATTCTGGCATAGTAATTGTAAAGGAGGCCTGAAACAAAATGTCCTTTTTTTGCGATTTACTAAAGCTTGGTTTTGTTTCTTTTCAGGTAGATGTATGAGTAATGGCCTGGCTACAATGAGTTCACATGCTGAGCGAATGAGACCCCCAACGTGCGTGACAATATAGTAATGATTTCATTACTGTACTTTCATCCACAGATTGGCTAATACCGGTGTTTCAAACCGGGGGGACCAGGAAAGCTTCTCGTATCATCAAATATACAAATGCTTGTCTCTTTTGTGTTGTTAACTTAACTTTATTTGCAGACTGCATTTTATTCTAATTTTTTTATTATTTTTATTAAATTTTTTTTCAATTTCCGATTTTTTTTTTTAAATCGGCCATTTCTGAGAATTTTTTGCAAAAAATACAAAAATCATGTCAATATGGGTTGTTAAGAGGCAATGTCCATAAAAGCGTTCCACTCGATTTCAGACTCGAAAACACTTTTGCCTTATATTTATACCATCAATACTACTATCCATCCTTATAACTAAATTGCAGTTAGAATGATGAAATAGTTTATTTTACTGCCATTCTCAGCATTTCATCTCTGAACGGCCGTTACCGGCTAAAATATGCAAATTTTAGACGCTATTATTCGGGTTTTTTAACGATCGTTAAAAGCTACTTCGTGCCGTTAAAACCCAGACCATTTGCACTCATTTGGAAGTATATTGCTTTTTCTTACTCTTCCAGTACGATTTAACCGTATCTCTCTGTAATCAGCAAAAACAGGTTATCTTTATTCTCGTAATTCAATTAAGTAAGCAAACTGCACCAAATTTGCCTCAGAAACTTCACAAAATTCTTAAAAGTGGCACCTAACCTAGACCTAAAAACATGTTTTAGTTAAAGATAAAGAGGTATTCTATCAATTTATGTAATAAAACTTGTGGCACAACGCGGTTCAGAATAAAAGTTTTCGACTCAAATTTGCATATTGATGCCGAATTTTCATTGCGTGACACCGGCTGCTTTGACAGAAAAGCTTCTCGTCCAGTTTTCCAAATACTTCCCACATCCTCTATTTTCCAACCAAAAACTAATTTACCTTTCTCTTCTTCCTCCTTCAATGATATCTGTTGTTCAAAAATTCCGCAGGTGTACGTAAGATACAGTTTTAGGCTTGAAAAAATACCGACTTAATCCAACATTCGTGTTAAAGTGTTCTTTAAATAGTCAAGATGGAGATTTCAAATTGCTTTTCAGAACCAAACCTCGTTTACGTTAAAATGTGGTCCAGTCTGAAGCAGCTGCATTAATTGCCCAGCATTTGATACGACTTAATCTCCATCACATTTTAAAAATGAACGTTAGATGCTAAAAAAGTAAATCTTCCACAGCTTCATTAATAATGCGCGAACGGGTCAGAAACTATTGGACAAGGCTGGAATGCGGACCGCAAATAAATAGTTTTGCTTTATTTGCTTTTCACTTAACAGGAACACACATTTTTATCTAATTTAAAGATCTTTTCTCACTGTCTGTTTCTTCTATCGAGAGTGGTCAGCTTTATTCTAAACGCTCCTTGGTCCACATTCCGGAGTCCAAAGCCAACCCTTTACACCGCCAGTTGGTGGCGAAGTTGGCACGCGCAAACACTACAACTCCAACATGAATTTCGAATCGTGCAACTTTAGGGAAATTAAGAAAATAACGTGTGGAAGTTCGCGCGGTTTGTCCCAAATGGTAAAAGTAGATGAATGTCAGGACACAGTTACGACTCAGCTTGAAATCTCTCATCTATCAAAGTCTGGACTCAGTGAAGCGGAACTAATACTGTCAAGGGCCAGTCATTTTGACCTTACGAAAGATCAAGTGGAGCAGATGGTAACTTGCCCACAACATCGGCATAAACTCGGAAAATTTTGGCGGCCACCTCATTCTTGCCAGTATCCATTGCATAGTGGACCAAGAAAGAAACATTGTAACGAAAGGCATGTAATTGGTTTGGAGACCGCGAAGAACATACAGTCGGTTTTTAAAGTCACCGTGGGAATAGGATCACGTAAGAATTAAAAATCGTATGATAATTTAATTACCTAATTCTTTATCAAGGTGAGTGGTTTTTTTTCTTTGAGAAGACAAATAGAAAAGGAAAAAAAATTGATGATAATGATAATGACGACGACGATGATGATCACGAAGTACTGTAATTGCTACTGTTGTCATAAAAATCTGCAGCATTTATCATTCCGATTTTGCGACTCAACTGCGGTGCGGCGTTTACTTGAAAATCCTCATAGATTTATAAAATAATGGTTCCTTTTGGTGGAAAAGATGGACTTGCTAATTTTCGCCGTTCCGAACTACAAAACAGTGCTAGGCGACACTGTTTTAAGAAAAGTGTCATGTTCGGGTTGCGTTTTTTTTGCTTTCACGGCGGAGCTTAAATAGGGGGGGGGGGCACTTTATCAAGGGTGATAAAATATTGCGTCCATAGCGTATGTCGGTTTACTTAAGATGTCACTTTCCAAAAGTGCCAAAGTGTTTTGTTTCAAACTCTCTGCGAACTGTGGTACAGTATAGACAAAACAAATTTTAAAGACGCCTTTTATTCTCCCAGGCTGCTAAAAGAAACTTTCGCTCCTGAGACCCCACAAACGGACAGGCTTGCAGACGCTAACTGGACGCCTGGATGTTGGAGTGGGGTTGGAACTGGTGGTTCGCAGGAAGACGTGCATACAGACGAAATTCGTGAAGTATCCAATGACGTCTTTGCTGATTTTAACGAGGGAATGGCGAAAATAGCTAGACATTCAAAAAGGGAAGACCTCATGCCACTAACACTCCAACTGTCCACGACATGGGAGGAAGCAATACCGGATGAAAGAAAAACTTGCATAGAGAAAGCAACGAAAGCATGTGAAGTAATCTGCAGTGTTATAGCTCCGAAAGACAGCGAAAAGCTTTTTCAAGCGATACACCAGCCTATCGCGAACGATCTTTATGAAACAACAGGGGATCTTATTGCTTTGATGTCTGCATATCGAGATGCCATGACGAAGAATGTTAAGATTCAAATACTCAGCATCTACGCTTATCAGTATAACATGAAGCTGTTACAGAAATTCCACGAGCCTTATGAAAAGATAAGTTTGAGACAAATAAAAAGAGCGAAATTGCATGCAAGGAAACCAGGGCCTGGGTCAAATGTCCCAAAAGTATTCAGCCATCGAGTACGTCTGGACACAAACAAAGTCGACCACTTTATAGATGTTGTAAACCGTCCTTATTTTTACCAAGATGTCGCCTTTGGGACTCGAACACTGACCTTAGATGGGGGAGGCAAAATAACAATGCCCAACGTAATCCGGACCGTGACTAGATCGACCATGATTATGCAGTACCTTCAACATTGCAAAGAAGAATCATTTGAACCGGCTAGCCTCTCAACCCTTTTCCGCATTCTTGAAGTGAGAGAGGCTTCACAGCAAAAGTCTCTCAGTGGTCTGGACAACATTACAGCAGAAGGGGTCGCATCTTTTGAGCGGCTATTGAGTATTCTAGAAGAGCTGAATCAGGCTGGTGCCGACAAAAGAAGTTTCAGAACTGACAAAGAGATTGAACGATAGCAAAAGATACCTGAAGACGGAGTTTAAAGTGAACTGTTCAGCAGAGGAGAGTGAATGCGCAGACCACTGCAGAAAATTTGCGTTAAGCGATCCAGTTGACCCATGCTTCAACCATCAGTGCTCACACTCACACAATATGGTGTGTGAACAATGCGAACAATTGAAGGCAACGCTGGACGAGATGGAAGAAAGTATAAAGAAACACTCCAGCCATCTTTGCAGCCAAGAACAAAAGCATGATCTTCTTTACGATTTTGAAAGATCTAAGAATGGCATTTTTCTTTGGAAATCTCACGCCTTACGCTCTGTTAACCAAGAATCTGCTAAACAAGAAGCCCTCCAAAGTCTTGACAGTCAATCAGTCCTTGTTGTTTATTGACTGGGCGATGAAATTTCTTCAAATGAAATACAGAGAAAAACAAAGTGAATGGTTTGCTAAAAGAGGCCTTAGTTGGCACATAAGCAATGTCATCTCAAAAGACCAAGAAACGCAGAAAGCTAAGGTCCTGTCGTATGCCCATTTATTAGATTCGTGTTGTCAAGATTGGGATGCGGTTGTATCTAATTTACAAAACCTTTTTCAAAACATCAAAGTAACTTTTCCTGATGTTAAGCAGGCATTTCTACGTTCTGACGAGGCTGGCTGCTACCATTGCAATCACCTAATAGCAGCAGTCAAAGATGTTGGAGATCGAGTGGGAATTACAGTTGCACGTTATGATTTTTCAGAACCCCAGCAAGGAAAGGATGTTTGTGACAGGGTGCTTTGTCCCATGAAAGCAGCAATAAGAAAGTATTGCGCGGAAGGCCATGACATCATGAACGTAGGAGCAATGCACGAGGCACTTAAGGAACGGCCTGTCAAAGGAACAACAGCGGCTGTAGCCATTTTGGATGAGTCATCCAAAATTCTTGAGGTTCAGAAGATAAAACAATTTAGTGAGTTGCACAACTTTAGATACGAAGAGAGTGGGATGAGAGTGTGGAAAGCTTACGCTGTTGGAGTCGGCAGGCTTATCCCTTGCAATCTTTGTACATACGGCACCAGGGCTGCACAAATATATCATTAATGGAGGGAAAAGGATTCTTCACCAACACAGAAATAAGAGACCTTCATCGCCCAAGAAAGTGTCAAGCAAGTAAAGACGACGTTGAAATTGATGATCAGCCGTCGACGTTTGTGTGCCCTGACGAAGGCTGTATTGCACTTTTGACTCTTTCTCCGAACTTGAGTTGCATACAGACGTAGGAATACATGATACTAGGAAGTCCGTAAGTCTTTATGATAAAGTACGGAAAAACTGGGCTGAAAAATTTTCTTCTATTGAGAACCAGAAGTTAACAAGCAACAAATCCTCCACTGGTCTGACTGTTAACAGCACAAATTCTCGTCTAAGTATCGGATAGGCTCTTGCCAAAGGTAGAACTGGCGGAGTTCGTTTTTCTGAGAATGTGAGGCGGTACCTTACAACAAGGTTTGAAATAGGAGAAAGAACGGGCAAAAAAGCCAATCCAGAAGAGATCGAACGTCAAATGCGCTATGCCAGAAATGAACGGAATGAAAGATTGTTTCAAAGAGAGGAGTGGCTCACCAAGACCCAATTAATGGGGTTTTTTCACGCCTCGCTTCACGGCAGAGAACTCGCGGTCAGGATGCTACATCAAAGGAACAGACATTTGATATTAGAGCAGATGAGAATGACGACATCGACGCCCTCATTGGAGACTCTGATCGCAACAATTTGCTTGACGATATTCAACACAGAATTGGACTAAAGCATCTGATAGTGTATGACACATATGATCTTTGCGCCTATCACAAGGAAGGAAAGCTACAGGCCTTCAATGTTGCAATGCTCAAGACTATTCTTCGGCACTTTGAAGTACCTTTCCGAGCAAAAGATACAAAGGCAGACCTTATTAGGTTGTTAACGGAGGTCATCCAAGAATGCAACTGCTGAAAAAAGTCGACTGTGCCTTTTATCAAACAAAAGGGACAACAATATTTCTAATTGTAAGTGAATCAGTTAAGCTTTTATTGCGCAACTCTTCGTTTTTTTTTCCGAAAATTCTTTGGCAGGTTAAGTTTTTTCGATATTTTTGTTATGTGACTTTTGCGCGATGACATGAACGGTGACGCCTAATTCGATAAAATATTTAAATAATCTAACTGTCTTCTTATCAATCCGCCAATCGAACACTGTCAAGCTCACTTCACTCACTGTCCATCAGGGAATAACCAAAGTTCGATATGTCAAAATTCCAACTTGAATTCAAGGCTCCCTCTCCAACTGTCCAGACTGTCTCGGAATTCCCAGAAGAGACTAAAGCACAAAGAATAACAAACCAAATACAGACTGAAATATGACCATAATAAAGACTCATGCTACAATACTCGTCACAAATGTTGGAACACTTGTGTGATTTTCCCCTCCCCAATGTTGATTTGGGATTTGCAGTCATCTCAGTGCTCCAAAATACGCGTGGCTCAACATTGGGGAAGGAGAGGGGTGCATTTGATTGAGAACAAAGGTGTGAAGAGTGAATGTATGAAATTCGAACAAAATTCAAGTCAAATGCCTTCTGTTTCAACGATTTTTGACGAGTATTGTAGAATTTTCAAATATCGAACCTAAGCTATTGATAACCTGTAGCACGGCCTATCATATTTGCGATTAGTGGGTGGTTGATTCATCACGCCCTAATAATGTACTATGACCTACTATTACTAAAGTTGCTTAAGTTAAGGTTTCTAGACACTGACTGTACACATTTCACCGTTTTCAAGCGAAAGTAGCAATCAGCTTAGTCGTGATGGGAATTCATAAACACGTAATTAAAATGTGGAGTAGATGGGAATAGACACCCTATTCTGGTTTTCAATTTCTCGGCTTTAATTTTGGGTTCCAATCCTCATACAGCGTAAAGGTCAAT
>JBBMOI010000008.1:21442500-21475000 GCA_038088405.1 Porites divaricata | reverse complement strand
TAAAAGGTGTAAGTTATAAAATCTTCGATGTAGCAAAAAATTACAAGACACAAGAAACAATTTTTGTCTTCTTCGCTTTCTGGCACTAGCTTCAGCCTGTTAATGTTATCGAATTTCAATCAAGCATGCCGGAAAATCAATAGTTGGATATAGTATAAATGTTATCAGCTGACAATTACCCACGTGAAACTTTTAAGTCTGCGAGTCTATGTGGCCTGTTATAGGAGAATTGATTTCCGTGATGCTTTATGACTTTCACAAGGAGCTGAATCGTGTCACTGTTTTGACGTTTTATGGTTCATATCACGTGCCGCCTACATGTACATCATGTACGCTGGAAGAATGTTAAAGGCTACTCTGAATTTAACACCGAATATAAATGTGTTACGGATGGATACAATGATTTCAATTTTAATAAAGTAAAAAACAAGCTATGAGACCGCAATACTTTTGTAACTTTTTTGACTGGCGCCCATTCAATAGTTTTGTATTTATTTATCAAATTAGCGAAGCGAGAGCAGTTCAGGCTTTTTAATCAATCATTTGACTGGTGTCAGTAGTCTGACTCACAATTTTCCCCTGTAACCAAACGCAGAGAAAGTACTGCCTTGGAATTTTGTTACTTTTATTTGATTACGTTAATATACAGGAACACTTAAGATGAAAGGAGGAAGCTGATTAGTTGAGAGAGTTTTCAGTACTTAGTTTTTGTATACTGTGTCGCCTGGAGCGCTCCACTCGCCAAAATGGCTTCATGTGAATTTTCTAAGTATGTCAGAGGTGATTGTGGAGCAAGCTTAGTATTTCCAACTGGTGATTTGTGTGTAAGAATTTCTGAATGCTCTAAGGACATCAAAGGCCACCTCAAGACGTACGGCATTTCAGATGGTACATTATGTTTGGAGGCAACGCTTCTGTTGGCATGTGCAGGTAAATCAAATTCTATTTGAGTCACCGCAATAGAGTTTCACCTGTAGCACAAATGAAACGGTAATTTTATTCAACTTATGTAACAAGAATGTGCTTAATCATAGGTATCTTTGAGGAACAAGAGCAATATTTTAATCTCTCTATTTGCCCAAGACACCGGGATGCATTTGGTCTAAGATGGCGAAGCAACCGGAAATTATGTTCTTCTCCAAGTTCATGGGCTTTTCACAAAAATGCCAATGTGAAGGGTGAGCAAGGGATTACACTGACAGTCTCACCTCCTCTGCATGGCCTCCAAAATCGTCATCCCTGCCGGCTCAAGTAAGTAAGTTGAAAGTGGAAATAGTGCCGGCCACACCCTGTCCATTTTCCCCTTTTGAACCTGACGCCTCTAATTCTTTTCTTCATGTAGAATACTTGTTAGGTTGCTTTATAGCAGAGCTCCTCGCGCACGCAAAGCGCGCGCGTGGACGTAGTCCCATAGCTAAGGTAATCTACCCATCCCAGAAAATTTGGTAATCACGTAACTGTACACCGCCCGCCGTCCGCATCACAGGGCAACCAGTGTTCAATCCTTACACTTTCTACCTAGTTTGGGAGCACAGGAAGACTGATATTGCCCACATATATTGCACATCAATGTTGTGATCAATTGACAGCTGTCATAACAGGGTATCCGCTGACCAGTATCACCTGACCATATCGCGGGCTCAAGTGTCGACCCATCGAGGTCAAGTATCTTTTTGAAGTTATCTGCTGACACGCTAGTTTTCAAATGATCGCAGGCTCAAGTTTCATTTTTTTAATCCATATAAAATAAGTAGTGTTTTTTATGTGCCGCAAATTAAAATTTTGGTTTCAAACTGACCTCGGAAGCTAAAATTCAGCAAGTTTTTACAGGCAGTGAAGACATGCCAGTTGCTTTTGACTTTTCTCACCAAGGTCACGCGTTGGTCACGCTCTACATTTTATTTTTATGCTCTGATTGGTCAAAATTTGACAGGTGAGTTCATGCGGAAAATTTATGCAGCATCTTGAAACCTGTTTACTTTGACCGTTAAAGCTGACAGTGTTTTGTGTCGACCTATAATGTTTCTGTCTTTGTCCACTGAATGTACAAAATGGAATTCAGCTGCTTTCAAGGATCTTCTGTCATTCATGGCTAGTTTGTTTATTTGGTTTTTGGTTGAGAAATACATCGCTTGTTAAAGTTGGAAAGCCGATTTCAGATGGCATCGTTTTCGTTTTTCACCTTGCTTGATGCGTGAGAGGGTTGAAAAGTCTGAAGCGATTCTGGCCTTACTTGATAGTTTTCAGTGCGTCTCGAATGGTAAGCCTGAGTAATTATTGTATTTGACGTTTGTTTTTTATATCTAATTTAATGAAGTCGAGCGTAGTTTATGCAGCTATTTAGTTGATACACGTTTTAAATTTTAAGAAGACAATGATCTGACCGAGTATCAGGTTTGATTATAAGCTTATAAAACTGTAAACAGCCTTAAGTCATTTTCTTATCGCGAATAAAAAGAAAACGTTCCAAAAAATATTTCGTTATAATTCTGGCTGTAAAAGAAAGCTTTGAGCCATTTTCTTGCGTCGAGTTCATCTTTGAAAAAGCAAACACGGGAAGTCGGCTTACAAAATAAAAAACATAAACAAGAATTTTCGGAGACACTTTAATACTTGTCTTCATGAATGAAAATTGTTGTCTCTGTATATGTTTCACCAAATTATTGTCCTTTTATTGATTGTTGGTAGTCTCTTGCAATTTTTATCGCTGTGCCGTTTGTTTTCAGTCGCTCATGAACATCGCTTGCATGCAGGAGTAGTCAAATTAAAATGCCGCGCGTATTAAACGCTTTTGAAGATCGATTATGGTCCTTGGTCCGCGTCTTTTCCAAAAAAGATAAAATATTTCGTCAAGAAAAACTACGTTGAATTATGAAAGATATCGTGATTTACTGATTAGCATTCTTTCATATGACGAAGTTTCAGCCTTCTTGCTGCGGGCGAAGACGCGAAATTAAAGTTTGTTGACAGGTAGGTTAATTTGTCTTTCTTGAAGTTTGGATTTTTGCGGCACCGTAAATTACGTGGTCATGTTTACTTAGCCTGCGAATAACTAAAACGCAACGGGAAGACTAGTCTTTTTGCAGAACAGGTTTTCAGATCAACTTATTTCTGCTGTTGGAAGCATATTGCCGTAGGCGCTAATTTTTTTGTTTTAGCGACTCTTGAAAAATATCACCAAATTTTGCTTAGCGGTCCTTGGTCCGCTTCCTATGACCTTGGTTGAATAATACTTTCCAAAGTAAAAAGCGACGGCCTTTGTTCTCGAAGAATGTTTTGAAAGTCGCCCCTATGCATTTATACAAGTTCTCTTTTTTAATACCTCAAGTACATACAAAGTTTTAGGTAATTATTTTCTACCGTGCTAAAAACCGCTTGTCGACGCTCGTGTGGGAGACTCGAGGAGACTGTTGTCTGAAGTCTTTGAAAGAAAAGCAGACTATTTTACGCTCACAACATCTTCCGAAAAAAACTTTTGCTTAATAGCATCAAGAAAAGAAAAAAAAAAACAAGAAATACTGTGAAAATCACGTTTTCGTGTGGAAACTATAACATTTTTACATTTTTATCGTGCTGCTTACCAAGGACCATCGAAAACAGGGCTACAATGTTAAATAGATAAATTCGTTTCGTAACAATATCAATAAACAGTTCCATATGTTTGTGTCTATGCCTATAAGTCAAACTTGTTGGTCGTATAATGCCAAAATTGGAGCTTAATTTGAGTGTTGAATACCTCCTCCTTTCAATAAATATCACCTAATCGTCTTTCGCCGTTTCGTTTGGAAAAGCATAACACTTCTTAGCCTCAATTTTTACATATGTTAAAGGGGGATACATTTTGTATAACATAACAAAAAATTAGATTGATATATTTTGATATAGTGGTGTTGTGCTGCTTCAAACTTTGCTTCTCGGGAGCAAAGCGCCATGGCGATTCACCCAATGCGTCGCAAATTCGGCAACCGCATGTAAACAAAATTTATTGAGGTTACTTTTAACGGTTTTTCTCCGTTTGTCTCTCTAAAACAAAACAAGATAAACAGTAAAAACTGAGAGGAAACTAAGTTTGAAGTTTCGAAGAAACAGAAAGATGTACGAGATACTTTTTTCAAAATTAAAAAGAAGGATGATAGTGATTGAAATTTGCATAATTTCACCTTGCGCGAGCTGCATGCACGCATTTTTAAAATACACGTCATCTGAAACACAATCTGGGCCGGGTTGTTCGAAGCTGGGTTAAAATAACCCAGGGTTAGTGCGAAGTTTGAACTCTGATATGAGAGCTTAAAAATCAAACTCAGTCAAATTCTCTTTGCCTACAATTTGATGATTGGATACTCTAAAAAGAATAGAGAAAATTATTTGTGAGAGCTTTTGATAAAAAAGAAAAAGAAACCCGGGTTAATATTTAACGCCGGGTTAGCGCTAATCGGCGTTCGAACAACTGGGTCCTGTTGTCTTTAGTTTTGCCATGGATGAGATTTTCCTTCGTGTTTTCGACAGTACTTAGTTGTTTTTGTTTTTGAATAACACCGACATTGGCGAGTAGTAAAAAGTAGCAACATTTGCTTCTTGGAGACAGCGTACCAGCACAAAGGAACGAAAAAGAAGTGCAAGAAAACAAATCAACCTGGCATAATCCAGTGACAGCGGCAGTGTCTAATGGACAAACCACATTGCAAGCCCTGACCGAAGTCGCAAACAAGCGAAAACAAGTGACATTTGTAAGCAGAGTCCCAGTCCACTGCATCACACCTTTTTGCTCGGACGCGCTCGTTTCACCGCCCAACCTTTATCCGCCCTGATCGAAAACGATCGCCTTTTGCGAATTCCAAGCAAAATATTGATGTCTGGAACTTGAAACTTCAGGATTATCGACAGGAACATAAAAGCTATCTTCAGAGAGTATTTCAGCTCGTTGCGTGAAGATTCGGGTAAGATAATCAAGTTAATGACTTTTACACGCGGACCAAGGACCACATACTGTACACATCGTTATAAAACCATTACATAACAAATAAATATCATAAATTCTTTATTATGTTGAAGCGTATAACTCTATTAATCATAATTTAATTATTTTTTGGCTGTAGATATAAGGCTATCAACTCGATGTAAGGTTAAGTTCACTCTTAGCTTGGAGCTGTTTGCAAATTACTGTTCTCTAAAATCACTTAACCTTTCCCTCAAAAGTCACATGAATGTGTTCTAAAGTTAACTGAATTGTGGAATACAAGTTTATTGTTTGATTTTAAATCATAAATTCGAGTTAACAGGAGCTTCGCTTTTAGCCCTGGCTAAATCTATATATTATATTTAATTCGGTATTTAAAGAATAGTTTGTTTATAGTTAAAAAGGCTAATCATTAGGTCTACTGGCAAAAAGCCACTAGGGATATACGCTTCGCTGACTATATTTTCCTAATAAAGTTCTATGTATACTCTTTTGAGGCTTCAGTTGGATAAGCTAAAAATTGATTTTTCTTTCTTAGCGATTTGTACACAATGTCGCAAAAGACTCGGCAAAATCAATGAAAGTATTGAAGGACAATCGGCAGCAGAGACAGCTGTACCCATATACCATCCGGAAGCCACTGAACTGGATAAGGTTAGGACGAGATTTATCCTTCATTTTTATCATCATATTATTTTACCGACTTGTTACTGCAGTGTAGCAAGTTTCATCGAAAAGATTCTCTTACTTGGGAATTCATTGTTGATGTCACTTAAAAGTCATTGTTCGTTTGACAAGTACATAGTATTATTATTATTATCATCACCATTATCATTATATCACGTGAGTCTGTTACAATCATAAGCAAGAGACTTGCAGAACCTAGGATGTTGGAAGTGAAAACGGCTTTAGTATTTTTTTTTTTATGAGTCACTTTTTTTTAAAGTAGTAAACCAACCCTTTTCTCTAAACTTCAGGGGACGGTGCACGATGAATTTACGTAATTGTATACAGGAATAATGGAAATGTCATTGAAAGATGAAGGTTTATTTGTTCCTGACAAGGACAGTGTCAGTAACAGTGACGAGGAATTATCGAGCACGGTGAGGGAAGAGCCTAGTAAGGAGTATATACAAAGAGAGCACCTTAACAGATTTCTAGAAGCTTGTAACGTCCATAAATTAACTCGACCAAGGAAGAGGTGGGCCGAGGCAGGTGCGCGCACGCATAGCAACCACATGAAAAAGGCTTAAGACGTTATTGTAGCGGCTTTAGATGTTATCACGCCTGGTGATGCGGAACATTTATGGGATGCACTTCAGTCTTCAATGCTTGTCGACAAAGAGCTTGGATATGAAGGTACTGCCGACTGCAAATATCTTGAAGCCTTGCCAGAAACATACAAAAATGCATCCACTTGGGATACCAGAGGACAGGTCTTGTCCATAATGGCTGATCTAGTCCCCTTCGAAAGCCTTCAGAGGTATCTACCTGGTATCACTGAGTACCGAGTGAAAACTGCGCGACTGCAAAAACATGTTTATGGTCGAGGCAATCCACTTCCATCAAGGTATAGTTCCCGAATGAGAGTAGAGGCCACCCAGCTTGATCATTTTTTGACATTTATAACAAGTCCGCACATCATACAAGATCTTCCATTTGGGCAAAAGTACATAAAGCTTTCAACTGGTGAAGTACTGGAGACACCAAACGTAATTCGAAGTATGATTCCAGAACGTATTGTTAAGCAGTACACTAAATACTGCGACGAATTCGGGTTCAAACCATTTGGACGTACAACAATGTTGGCTATCCTCGCAGCCTGTAGCGCCACTGAAAGAACGTCGTTGTGAGGAATCGACGATATTGCCACAGAAGAAGGCAAAGCTTCCAACGACCTATGTCATGTGGTGAAGCGACTAGAGGAATACGCGGTATTGAAGACAGATGTTTCTGAGCTGTGGAGAAGTTGTGTAAAGAGTGCAAAGCAATATATAAAGTCAGATTACAAGGTATTTGACAACTAGTGTCATAATGGAATGAAACAACAAAAACGTCAATTTCGATGTAATGTTCCTCATACAATTTGGTGCGATAGCACCGTATAATAGAAATAATAGACCTAATTGGATGTATTCAGCCCACATGACAATTTACCGTTGCTGTCAGTTTTGAATATTTTGTTATGAAGCATACTTTTGCACTATTTTACCTTTCTCGTTTAAAATTATCTAGTTTATTGCTTTTATTACAATTTTGTTACATAGGTGCACGTATCTCCTTCTTTGCCCGTGGCTGACCACTGCAGCATATACTCTCTAAGCAATGACAAGGAACCCTTGTTCAGCAGCCCTTGCGATCACGATCATGATGGGATGTGCCCCCAATGTGAAGAACTAACAGCCTTAGTGTCTGCCATTCAAGAATACTTAGAAAGGGAGGATCTGGGATTTCCAGTTGAAGAGTTGGATGACTTACGCCATATGGCCGATGAAGCAGCCCAAAACATTCTGTCATGGAAGGCTCATCAGCTGAGAAGCAAAATTCAGGACATGGCCAGAGTGGACGTAGTTCAACAACAAGACGATTCGTCTGTAATGATCACCCAGGACTGGGCCATGAAATTTTTGCCACAAAAATACCGTGAATCTCAGAAAGACTGGTTTGCCAAGAGAGGCATTTCGTGGCACATAAGCGTGGTGGCCAGAAGACTTAATGGAAAACTTCAGAATCAGTCTTTCGTCCACATTGTTAAAAACTGTAACCAAGACAGCTCGGTAGTTATCCGCATCATGGAACAAATACTGCGCGCACACTAAAAATGGAGAATCCTGAAATTTCTATAGCATTTTTTAGGCAGGATAACACGGGATGTTACCATAATGCTACTATGCTTGCTGCATGCTGCTCTATGGGTGATGTCACTAAAATCGCTGTTTCTTGAGTAGACTTTAGTGATCCTCAAGGTGGCAAAGGCCCATGCGATCGCAAAGCAGCCAGCATCAAAGCTCATGTTCGTAGATTTATTAATGAGGGACACGATGTTCAAACTCCAAAGGACCTTGAAACCGCGATGCTATCAGCTGAAGGAGTACCCGGGGTAAGAGTGACACTTGTCGCTTCATTAGGTATCAAGGACAGCCCCATAAAATTGGATGGCATCAGCTTGATCAACAACCTACAGTATACTGGTACGTCAATGCGAGTATGGCGATCCTACAACGTCGGCTGTGGAAAAATCATCGACAAACAGCTACCAACAGGTTGTTATATTTTTTTATAAGGAAAGATTAAAACTGCAGACTTAAAGTAAGGAAAAAAGCGACCCGCGAACACATTAAAATACCTTTTATTTGTACACAGTTGCATTCTCTCGTGTGGCACAAACTGTCATCGCGTAGTGAAACACGACGGTAAGCAAAACGCTATCCTATAACTTTTACACATGCACAAAAAAGCTCAATCCAGATCCCGCGTACTCGTCCCATTAACCGTAGTCTCCAATCTTAAATTCCCTAGTATCAGACCCAAAAATACAAATTCTTTACTTTGTGCCCAACATCTCAATTTTTTTGGCCATCTGGATGTTTGAGGAAAATTCAAGGCCTTATGATTTCAAGAGTGTGCAAACTTTGTGTTTGCACTTTAGCTGCCACTGTCATTATCAGTCTCTTTCAATGTTGTTTGGAAAAAGATCTGCATATCCCAAATTAGTCTGAAAACTCCATGTTGACACATGTCAATAATGTCTCCAAGAGTGAAGCAATGTCAAAGCCAGGAATGAGTAAGCAATCAAAATCTACTGCTAGTCCAACAAGAGGCATTCATTTTTAAAGTGTGGATGTTGATAGCAGCGATGATGAAATAAGTGAGGAAGATGAGGATTGCAGGTGGCTCTAGTGGCAGTTGCTGCAAGGAAAGTGAGGCCTTGCGAAAGCAAAGTTTCTGTATGAAAGTGCAAACAGTTGGACTAAATATTGCAAAATGCGTGAGCAATTGGCAGTTAAATTTTATTATTTTGTATTATCAAGAAAGACCTCTACTGAAATTTGATCATGTATCTGTATCTTATTGGAGTAATTCTATTTTATTGTCTTGCAGTGAAGGCAAAGACCATTGAGGAAGTTATAAAGAACAGACCAGCTAATGGTGTTCTTGAAAGGGCACTTGCTGAAGAATACAAGGTAATTTTCATTGCTTTTTGTCTTGCATATAGTCTAGATGCCACCTTTTCAATACATGAGAAGCAATGATCCTTTGTGACATGTCTCAACAGCTATTAATAAGACCAAAAAGAGAGGTAGCAGTGAAATATGATTACAACAATGTTGGATTGTTTCTTTTTTACAAATGATAGAAGTAATGGAGGGAGCAGGTGTCTTCTGGTATTCACACCAGAGGGCATATTTCTCTGCATTCAAAAGCTTGACAGCCTATATCAATAAAACAATTGATATGCTCTTTACCATCAACCTACTTTCAATGTTGCAAAATGAAAATCTGGATTCTGAGGATAACATCATACTTGGAGGAGATTTAAATTGTCCACTCGATCCATTACTCGACAAAAAAGGCGGAGCAAGTACAAAAGGAAGTCAGTTATCTCTTGTGTCGAAGATTTCAAAAGTAAATTAGATTTAGTGGATATCTGGAGATCCAAAAATCCAGACGCAAAAAGTTTTACGTGGAGTCAAAAATCTCCCCCAGTGTTTTGTCGTCTCGATTACTGGTTGATATCTAACAATCTGAGCGATTTTGTTGAATTGACCGAAATAATCCCGGCTGTACGAACAGATCATGATGCAATTTCTTTAGAACTCGGAAAGTTAGAGAACGAATTGAAAGGGCCAGGAAACTGGAAGATGAACTGCTCACTGTTAGACGATGAAGACTAAGAAGAAGATATAGCCAGGATGATTCCACTTTGGATAGCGGAAGGACAGAAAGAATTCACAGATAATCGAACGATATGGGATTGGATTAAATATAACATAAGAGCTCATGCTATTCAATACTCTAAAAGAAAGGCAAAAGAAAGGGGGAAGAAGGAACATGACCTTCAGGAAGAATTAACCAAAGCAAAGAGTAAACTTGAAAGTAATCCAAATGAGCATAACAAAACCTATTATAACGTAGTTCAGGAGAAGTTGGAGTCGTTTTATGAAGAAAAAACCAAAGGCGTAATAATACGAGCACGGGCTAGATGGCATGAACATGGAGAGAAAAGCACAAAATATTTTTTTAAACTTAGAAAAAAGGAACCACGTTAAAAAGCATATAAGAAAACTGTGCATAAATGGTAAAATTACAACGGATCCGCACTGCATACTAAAAGAACAAGAGCGTTTTTACAGAGAATTGTACAAAAGCAGCATTAATAGTCCTAATATAGGAGAGAAAATATTTTCATTTTTGAACGTTCTGAATATTCCCCAACTTTCAGAGGAGGAAAAAAATTCCTGTGAAGGATTAATTTCTCCAGAAGAATGTTCTGAACTCTTAGATAGCTTTCAGAATAATAAATCCCCTGGAAATGATGGCATTCCAGCTGAATTTTATAAAAAATTTTGGCCTTTAATAAGCGAAAGTTTTATCAGGTGTGCAAATGAATGCTTCGAAAAAGGAGAAATGTCACGCTCACAAAAACAGGCTGTAATTACTCTGCTTGAGAAAAGCGGAAAAGATCGCGCTCTCCTCGAAAACTGGCGGCCAATATCTCTTGTTAATGTAGATACGAAAATTATGTCCAAGGTGATCGCAGCAAGGGTTAAAAAGGTGTTACCCAGTATCATTCACTACAACCAGACTGGTTATGTTAAAGATCGTTTCATTGGTGAAGCAATAAGTTCTATTTTCGACATTATGGACTTCACAGCTAAGGAAAACATCCCAGGTTTACTGCTGTTTATAGATTTTCAAAAAGCTTTTGATAGCGTGGAATGGGAATTTCTCATTGAGAGTCTTAAAAGGTTTAACTTTGGTCGAGACTTCCTTCAATGGGTGAAAACCTTTTATAATAGCATTCAAAGCTGTGTTGTAAACAATGGCGTTAGTTCTAACTTTTTTACTCTGGAACGCGGTGTTAGGCAGGGTGATCCACTCTCTCCTTACTTATTTATAATTGCTGTAGAAACTTTAGCAATTGCTATAAGGCAAAAAGAGTCAATTAAAGGAATTACAATAGGAACTGAGGAAACTAGGCTTTTACAGTTTGCAGACGATACAACCGCTGTGTTAGCTGACACAAGCTCGGCTGCAAGATTATTTGAACTACTTAACAAATTCGAAATTCTCTCTGGACTCAAGATTAACTGTTCAAAAACTGAAGGCATGTGGATTGGATCTAAGAGACATTATAAAGAAAAACCATTCGGTATTAAATGGCCGGACGAGCCAATAAAAGCTCTAGGTGTATATTTTACTTATGACCAAAAATTGCTTAAAGAAAAGAATTTTATAGAACGACTGGATTCAATTAAAAAACTTATTAATATATGGTCCGCTAGAGGCCTGTCGATATACGGTAAGGTGACAATAATCAAATCTTTTCTTATCCCTAAGTACATTTACATTTGTTCGATCCTTCCAACTCCCAAGGAATTGCTAAAAGAATTGAATAAAATACTGTTTAAATTTCTCTGGAAAGGTGTAGATAAGGTAACAAGAGCTTCAGTTATAAACGAATACGAAGAGGGAGGGCTAAGAATGGTTGATCTTGAGTGCATGGTTAAATCATTGAGATTAGCTTGGTTAAAACGTATCTTCAGTGGGACTAATGGAACTTGGAAAAACTACCTACAACACATACTGAGCTCTGTTGGGGGATTGTTCTTTTTTAACTGCAACTACAATATCTCGGAGTACACAATCCCTTCTCAATTTTATCAGGAACTTTTGTTATGGTGGTCGCAATTTCGTGAAACGTTTGCCACTGAGGAAGACTGGAAAACGATAATCTGGAATAACAAAGAAATAAAAGTAGAAAACAAGCCGGTTTATTATAAACATTATGTTAATGCGAGTGTCATTTGCATTCAGGATCTTTTACTTAGTCTGAACAGTACTGATTCTTATAATCAACTGTCTAAAAAAATATGCAAAACAAATATTTTAGAATGGGCTGGCTTACGCAGGTCCATCCCTCTATCGTTAAGTAGTTATGACAGGTATCCTTCCATAAACTCTCCAACATTTGTGGTGGGTGACAATAATTTTGATGTTACGAAGGGGAAATCAAAGGATTACTACAACCTACTCATCAGAGAAAAAGCTAAACCGCCCAATATTATTCAAAAATTACAGAGTAACTTTCATTTTAACAGCGACAATCTAAAGCAAATATTTAAGCTGCCACACTCTATCATTGTCGAATCATATGTTAAAGCCTTCCAGTGCAAAGTAATTAACTCAATTCTTTACACAAACACAAAGTTGTATAAAATAGGTTTTAGAACAAATGATTTATGTACTTTCTGTGACAATCAACCTGAATCATTAACCCATTTGTTCTATCACTGCTCACGCTCTAAACAGTTTTGGATTGAATTCGAACTATATTGGTGCCTTATTTCGAATCAACGAATTCGTCTCTGCTTGGAAAATGTGCTCTTTGGAATTTTGATGGAAAATGCTTGCCCTTCACTCCAATTGTTGAACTATTTTATAATTATTGGAAAACTCTATTTGTGGGACTGTAGAAGCAAACAAATCCTTCCAAACATTTATGGATTTAGGGCCAAAATCAACGCTAAATATGAAACAGAAGAAAAAATCAGCAACAAAGAATTCTTCAAAAGAAAGTGGATACTGACACCTTATTTAAGTTAACTGTATTATCTCTGTATTATTTCATTGCCCCGTTGTACTTTTTTATAATTTCTTTTAGCCCTGTAATAATTTGTCAATTAATTTTGCTTTGCTCTGTTAATGTCTCTTGTTAAAGTGTCATTTTATTTATTTATTTATTATTATTATTAATTTTTTTTTTTGGTTTTTGTAGTATTGTAAATGTAATTATTTAATGTGATTATCAATAAACATATTTAAAAAAAAAAAAAAAAAAAAGGGAGACCCTTGCAGCATCTTGTGCAATGGGAAATGAGAAGAGTAAAAATGGAGCCAGAAATCAGCCTTTAAATCCTCTCATCACCCAGTCCCTTATTGGCAAGTTTTCGTTGTATTATATTATAAATTAAAACAACATACTGCGCCTGTGATGATTGGTTAATTGAAGGTATTTAATATAACTTTGTGGAAAGATAACATTTTCTTAGCATATATTTTATGTTATTTTTCCTCCCTTTATTTATTTTACAAACCATTTCTATTGTATTACAAGAATTGAAGATGAAGATACTATTTGTGAATTAAATATCAGGTTACAAGAATAAATGGAGAGGGCAAGATATAGTTAAACTTATTACATGCCCTTTGATTAAATTACAGTTTTAGTTACGTAAAAAGAGAAAAGTATAACTCTAAACTATGAAAAATATATAAAAGAGAGGAAAAAAGAAAAGCATATACACAGACACACACAAAAACATATATATAGTATACACATAATAACACGCGAGAGTCGGTGTGGCGATGATTAACACTGAGCAAGATAATAGCTGAAAAGTGCTCTTTTAAACAATTTTTTAGTTGTCTTTTCTGTGAGGTATTGGATACCGTCCAATGGCAATATTATAATACGTAGCATCCGTTAGTTATCCATTAACTGTGCCTCTATCATGTGCGCTGGTTTCGTTATTGACTGCATCACTGTTAGCTCGCCTTAGACCTGATAACTCACCTTTGTTTTTTATGTTTTACACCATGCCTAAGCGCTCTGGAAAAAAGTCTTCTCAAAAAACTGAAAACTCTTGGTTGACTTGGTTTTGCCACGAACATAACCTTCCCGAAAGTCTCGTGGAGGTTTTGGCTGAGCACCACATCACCTTAGACTCAATCCTCACTGAACTTACCGAGCAGGATTTTGTGGACATGAAGCTTGTTGTTGGGCAGAAAGTTCATTAACACTGAGTCATCGCAAATCTTCTGAAGCAGCCACCTTCCGCAGTCTCTCTGACCGCCCCGGTTTCCCGAGTGGCATCTCCCCTAACGGAGGTTTCACAGCCTTCATCGCCTCCTCCCTTTAAGCTGGATGAAGAGCTTGCGAAAATCGAAGCCCAGTTTTGTAATTCAAAGGCAGCTGCTCCCTCGAATACACAGTCACACCAATCGACTGATTAAGTAACCACAACATCGAGCTCAAGCTCCTTAAATGGCTCTACTGGGTCCGAAGGTAAGCCAATAGTACCTTCTAATCTTATTTTTGGTTCTTATGGGAAGCATCTGAAGCCTCTACAGTTGACTTTTGTGCAATTTATGTTAGGCAATTTTAAGATTCTGGAGTCTATTTTCTCCAAAAACCCCTCAGAGGCCACAGATTACATCGGTTACCTGAAGTTTTTGGCCATCAAGGGAACTAGATTTCAAACCCGTGCCATCCTAGCCTTTGATCAGGATTACCGCGCCACCAAATCACGTGACAACTTTAGCTGGGGAAGTAACGTGGACGACCTAAGCGCCCAGTATTTTGATGGAGCGGTCACGTCACGCCCGACACCTTCATCCCCCTCCCATGCTTTTAATGGTCGTTCTTCTACGAATGAGGAGTTTTGTTTCTGTTGGAATTTTAGTCCTAGCAGTTGCCCCAACACGCAGTCTTGTCGGGTTAAGCACCTCTGTCTTCATTGTTCCCAACCTCACAAAGGGAAAGCTTGCACTAGCACTGCCAGTTCTGGCAAAAAATCAGACAAATGACTCCCTACATGCACATTGAATGAACATGATTCTTTTCCGCAAGACGCCTCATTTGCTACCTTATCCCCGCTTGAGGACTGCCCTTTAAAGTACCACACTTGGGAAAGAGAACTTCTGCATGACCCGGACCGAGAATTTATTCTTGAGGGCCTTCAAACTGGTTTCAAGCTTATTACAGACTCTGACCCCTCTTCTGTTGACAGCTATGATAACGATAATTATACTAGTGCTACGTGTCCCGAGTTTAAACTTGATATGGACGATATATTTCTCAAGGAACTTTCCCGAGTTAACCTGAAGGGAAAGGAAATGTGTTATTCAAGTTTTTGTGAATCAGGTTCTTATTGTACCTTGTGTTCATGTTCCTTTTCTAACCGATGTTCCATATAAGAGCTACTAAAACTTTCCGATATTAGACAACTAGAATTGGGTAAACTTATGTTTTCTCTTAACCATTCTCTTTTGCCTTCAAAGTTCAACAACTATTTTTCTTTAAACAAACAAGTCCATACCTATGCCACTAGATACGCGAACGATTTTTACCTTCCTTTTTGTAGAACAAACCTTCGTACATTTTCTGTCAGTTTCCAAGGACCTACTTATTATAAGTCTTTAGAAAATTATATTAAAGAATCTAATTCTCTCCACTTGTTCAAAACGAAGCTGAAGAAAAAATTATATATGAATTATTAGTTACAAATCTTCACATGTCTATTATTTTTATACTTATTGTTACATGTACCATACTCTATATTTTGTCAACTCAGTCTATGTAATTAGTTAATTTATACTTACCTTCATTGTATTTTGCTTTCGATCCTGGCCTTACTTTGACTGTTAACTTAAATTTTACTCTGAGGGAGCCCAATGTCTATAAGCCTCATGGTTTCTTTTTGGGCTTCCTCGCCCTTTCATTTGCTTTGTGTAACTGTCTTGTTTTATTGTTATTAGTATTTTGTGGTAAATCAAAATAAAGTTACATAGTTACATTTGAGAAAAATGAAAGTGTCTCAGGGTGGGTTTTGGGAAGATCAGTTGCATACTGTCAAGTACGCTACAAAGAAAATAAGCAGACAGCGAGTAATACAAGCCAGATTGCAGCAGATGACACTTCGTGAATTTCTCTACCAGAGGACAAACACAATAACAGTAAAAAAAAAGATGAAAGTCCTACATATTCTTTGAAAAGGTATGTGCATGAGTTTAGATCAGTTTGTATATTGGCATCAACAAAGTGATGTTTGCACAGAAATCAATCAAACAACTGCAAGAAAAACCTTCACCTTTTGAAATGTAAATGTACCATAATTCTCTACATTTAATATTTCATGAAAGAGACAGCAATAAAATTGGAATGGTAATTGCAAGAAGACTGCCTTTAGATGAACTGTAAGCATCTATTAATATTGATGGGGTGAAATGGTAGGCAGATTTATGATATGATTTATGATTTATGATAAAAACTTCAAGTCGGAAAATTGCTTCAGGATTTTTTCCGCAGCATGACAGTCAGCCAGCGCATTCCTTTCGTCGTCTTGGGAGTCAAAAATTGCCTTGTTTTTTTAACTTTCCCATATCCCGAGCCCGTCCCGAAAAAGTTGTGATTTTTATTGGCTGTAACTTTGAACTTTGAATCACGTGCAAGTCAGGTTGGATTACACCATGGATATCCATGATCGCACAATCAGCAATAAAAACATACTGCGTACAGGGACAAAGTGGAGGTAAGTGTTTGACATTTACACTGGATAATTGGTTGTCATTTTGAGTCGTTTTGAAATGGTGTGTTTAAGGTATTCTTGGAGGCTAAAGTGACTATATAAGATCCCCGTCATTTTTTCTCAGTTCAAAGACAATGGCAATAGGGATTTGCATGCAAAATTTGAGGTCGAGATAAAAATTAGACGAGATGTGAGCAGGAGAATTTTCGTTTCACCCGAAAAAGAAGGCAACATACGGCATCCAAAACACGTTTATCTGGCGATGTAACTCCCCAAGGGCGGACCTGTTGACAGCTTGTTGATATAAAGTCGTGTTATCTGATACGTTTATTTCTGTCTGGCATGCATGGCAATGGCGGCAGATCATGCACTTCAGGAGCTGAATGAAGCGTTCAAACAGAGCGGGTTAGTCAATTTCCTCAATACAGTTTCGTTAGTTTCGGAGATTTTAAGGATTTTTGGTTTGGTTAACGTAACATATTTGGCAATTAGTTTCCAGACAGGTCCTTTGGGCCTCAGGCGTCTCCTTCAAAGATTCGCCAAAAAGCAGAATGAAACTGCAGAACAAGCCAGGAAGCGGTTCTTTCACCGCTTTTTTGGGATTTTATGGGTATGTTTCCTTTCTTGTTTCTATTGTATGCGATGTAACTTCATGACAAAGATGTATAATTCTGCCTTCAACCTTTCATTGTTTGTTGATACATGATTGTGTGCGCTTTTTGCCACTCTGGCCTGGCACGTGTCTCCTGTTTTGTAATGCAGCTTGGTATTTATTTATTGTGGGATTAGTTTTGCGCTAGTTTTCATTGGAAGTGACCATTTACAAGACATATCTTTTGGTGACCCTTTGCGATCCTTTGACGATTTTCGATTCTTATACGCGCGTGTATGTGAAACGTAGCTTTGATCTTTGAGACAATTTGTTGTAGAAGATACACCACGTTTGAGCAAAGTGGTCGTGAGGACGTTTTTGTTTTTGGACCGCTGCATCAAAGTTTGACCTTTCTTCTGTTCGCGTTTTGTGGATTACTTTTCAATGTCAGTGTCAACGCATTATCCAGGTTTTTTGTCCTTATTATCAATCCCATACCCTTCTACTCTATTTTCTTCAACAGTTTGGAAACAAGGTCGGGGATGGTCAATTCCGAGGAAAGGCCGTTCCAACGTACGTGTACCCAGAGCGCATCAAGGCATCCATACATGCCCTAACATCGGAAGATTTGAGGGATTTTCCCAATCCCGAAACTCCCGCAGTAAGCTTTGTGTAATATTTGACAATTCTTACCCCACTCCCCTTGCGACCTCATTACCCAATCATTTTCGTATTTCCGCTTTCACATGAAACACTTGAAATCCCTTTGTAAGTTGTTACTTTGAGTACTGCATTTGCTCTCTTTGTTCATATTCTCATTGCATCCGTTTTTGTGTGGAAACTTTTTAGGTATACAAGGTCATTATGTCCAACCTTTATGAAGCAAAATGGCCAGGGTATAGCTGATACGACCACAGCAATAATTATTATTCTGATCTTTTTTTAAATGAAATTTATTATTATAAAATTAGAGCACTTTTTTTATAAAATTGTTTAAAATAGTGTATAAAATGTCTATTTTATTAATTTTTGGAATGTATTTTCAAGCAATAAAGTCATTTTTTCTCGTTATTCAGAAAAATGTCACTTCTGAATGTAGTCTTGTAATAAATTACAATATCTACAATAACAAAAAGGTCAGAGCTGCAACCTTACTGATAAATCTCTGATGGCCTTGGTTATTTCTTTTTAGCTTGCCTGTTCCAGGTGTTCAGATGGCAGAGCACAGGACAAAAATTCATGAAGAAAAAAAAATTCCCCCCTTTTTCTGGGTGTACAATTTACTCGCTCCCCACCGACTGCCGCACTTTACTATCTCACCGCCTGGAACAGACTACTTTTTAGCAAAACTGGTAACTAAAAATTTTTCACACTTCTTATTCGAAATGGCTGAAAAGGTTCTGAAAGTCAAAAAAAATAAAATAAAAAAACCAAAACTTTCAAAACACATCTACAAAATACATGAAGACTACAACTATATTTGCATGGAGATTGTCACTAACTCTCACAAGGCAATTGATCAAATCATATTGCTGGGTTTCTTTTAAGTCCGTTTCCATTCTATCATCAGATCAAATCAAATTATTAAATTTGGCTGGATTTTTAACAATTTTCTTTCATTACCTTGCAAGGCAGCACCATTTTATTGGTGAACAAACCTAGTAAACACTTTTACTTTTTACAAAAAAATAACCATAACCAAAAACACTTGTATTACCCTGATTTTTTTAGTGTTTCTTGCCTGATTTTGTATTTGATTTGTCAAGGTGCAACCAATTGTCTGGAATTAACTTTTTTAGTGTTCATGGAGTTTGTTGATACATAGTTTACAGTCTTACTCTGTCCATCAAACTAAGCTGACAGATTGAAACTTGAAGAAATGGTAACTTTCACAATAAAGTCATTCTGAAGTAAGCTACAATGCCTACAGCTTGTAAAATAAATTTAGGAAATTACCCCGCCATCAATGCATTTTTCTAGTATTTCTTTTGACTACAACTCCCACAAATCAATTGTTGTAGGGAGCAGACATCATGAGAATGGCCTATTGAACAAAAATTACAATAAAAAGTCGTTTCCAGATAACTATCTGAATCACAAGTGAATGAGGTTGAATGAAGTCATGAAATGGATTTTTTAGGGTTGTAGGGACAATCTTTAGGGACTTTTAGCACTGACAGTTTTGAGGATGGCTACGGGAACCGGAAATGAAGTCAGACTCTTTTTCACGCGCGCAAATGACACTCTCAGTTTCTTGCTGCCGTAGCGGCCTTCCCTAGTACGGGAAACCGAGTTGTTTGACATACTAGCGACTATGGGAGTTTTAGGTGAGTGTTTTCTTACCTTTTCAATTGACTTATACTGTTTTCATTCGACAAACAATTACTTAGTCCTTTTCTTCATAGATTTAGACCAGTTTTCTTTAGAATTGGTTTGATATTTTTGCTTTATTTACGCTTTTTTCACAGGCGTGGATGACACATGTCGGTTGAAAAGCATCCGAAGCTTATTTTTGCATGTCCTTTCCGTTTCCTTTTTGACATATAACGCTAATTCTGTTTATCTAAATTGTTTCTTAACATTTGGACGAGGGTTTTCCTTTCAAGTTTTTATCTAATGTTATGTTTCAGTCAGTGAATATCTTTTTTATAACCAGACAAAACATGCCTTTTTTGCCCATGGCTGCTTTAATTTTAATATATAATGGTGTTCAGCTTCAAGTCGGACATCAAAATGAAAGGCGAGAAGCATTTAAACGTGCTCATATAAGTTGCTAGACATGATAACGGGCTGGTTTATCGAAGGACATCCTTTAAATTTCTCTGCAGGCGGCTATTGTCTCGAACAAGTTTTTCAGTGCAAGATCGAAAATGAAACAGAAAGAATAATTAAGCTTAAACATGTAGCTGTAGCCACATGCAGTCCTTGACTGTCAATTTTTATTTGATCGACCATTGTAAAAATCTGATTTAAGCTGGAATCAGTGGAATTACAATAGAATTTTCCTAATTGTTTCGCTGTTTGTTGATAAAATTTGTAGCATTGTTTCCAAGATTCAATGATTTGCACGTTATTTCTAAGCATCTAGAATCCCTCAATAGCTGAAGTGCTAGTATTAAAAACTCATGTCTGATCATTTTCTCTTACTGTAGGGTTGCAATGGAGTGGACCCCCTTACATGATTTGATGTTGTTGAGGGAGACTGCGTATGAGGACCCTTTTCAATTTAAAAAAGGGAGTCCTGACAGAGGTGAAGTGTAGTAGACGATAGCAAGGTCACTCAATAGTTCTGCAGAATTAAAGTTTGCCATAAAGCAGAGATCGGTGAGGGAGAGGTTTGCACCATTACAAGCAAAGTATAAAGAAAAAAACAAAGGATGAGGCAAGCAGTGGAACATCAACACAAATGCCAGAATTACACCAGTTATTGGAAGATATCACTGAGAAAGAGAAAGATAGCAAAGAGAGTAGGAATGCTGCAGTAGCTAAGGGGGTGTTTACATGACACCGGGGCGACTTTCGCGCCGCGACGAGTTCACTCCGGTTCCCTCCGGTTCCCTCTCATGGCTTTACATTTGTTTACATGATACCACCACAAAAAGTCATGCCGGCGTGAGTCGCCCCGGCGTGAGTTCACTCCGGTTGTCGCACCGGGGCGAGAATTTCACTCCAGTACGAAATCTCGCAACGGTATCA
Source organism: Porites divaricata (assembly GCA_038088405.1). Taxonomy (NCBI): domain Eukaryota; kingdom Metazoa; phylum Cnidaria; class Anthozoa; order Scleractinia; family Poritidae; genus Porites; species Porites divaricata. Next base: position 21,454,224 of record JBBMOI010000008.1, on the reverse strand, counting down.
TGTAAACACGAAACGACCACCCGTTTCGGTGTGAAATCGGTCTAATGTTCGCGATTTTGAATCATACGTGCATTTTATCAACATGAAGTGTACCTTCAAATAACGAGATCATATGTGAAATAACCCAGTCATCATGTAAACGCGATACGAAATCAAAAAGTCATGTCGGTATGAAACTCGCGCCGGTGCGAGTTTTCTCATGTAAACACCCCCTAAGAAAGATAACCAAGACAGGGAAAAGGCAGAAAGCATTAGAAAGACAGCTATGGAAAGGGTAAGCCAGACTAAGAAACGACAGCAAGGGACAGAGCGTGAAGCAGTGACCACTAAACAAAGGCGCAGAGGTGGAGATGAGACTATAGAATACCTTAGAGAAAAAAGCAAGGCAGAAAGAAAGGTACGAGAGCAAGAACTGGAGCTGAAAAAGGCAGAGGTGGCACTACAGGAAAAGCCGGCAGAGCAAGGCCAGACCCAGATGCAGGAGATGTTGAGAGTAGTGCAACAACAGCAACAACAGAGTCAACATGACAGCTTTGCTAATGCAGCAACAACAACATTTTATGACTGTAATGCAAAGTCTTCTTAAAAAGCCACAGTAGCTATGATTTCGTTAATTGAAACTTTTATCGTTGCTTTAAAGTACCCTTCAGTTTGAAATATGACATTTTGTCTTGCCTTTTTTTAGCTTGGCAGGCTGGGTCCATTTAATAGTCATGTAGATCTGATTAAGTAATCTGTTGTAATTTATTTGAGTATAGTTTTATCAACTTTGTGGACATTAAACAACCTTTGGAAACAGGTTTGTTCTCTAAACTGGCCGTGATATGTAATGCAGTCAGATAGTGGTGTAGTTCTATCTTGAGGGTCTAAAACTATCCCAGTAAATTACATTAAATAGTAAAGACAATGACTATCCTGCTCAAGAATGTTTTTTAGAAGTATTCAACATTTGTAAACAGTGCTATCACTGCTTTTTGATTTAACTTCACGAAGTACATCACTTAAAAACACAGAAAAGAATCTTGTAGTAAACCCATCTGATCTACAGTTATGCTGACTGTATAAAGTAAAAGGAAAAGTACTGAAAGATAACTGGTTTGGTTCAATAAAGGGTACAGAATGCCCTTTAAGCTGACTGGAAAAAAATCAAAGATATCTGTATAATGGACATGACAAAGAATACAGTCTAAACTTACAGACTGTACCTGGATGGTTTTATGACTCTTTTACATTGTCCAGTTGGAAAACTAGTAACGGTACAGAAGTTAGACTGCCAAGGTTTTGTGGTTCTCTTCATGCAAAGTAATCCTGAATGTGAGGTGGCTCCAGTCCAAAAAACTGGGAGGTTTGATTGCCAAAGAGACAAGTGTATTTCTTAAAAGACCAGACACCACGTACAATTTCCCAACACCACTGAGCTCTATTTTTAATTTTTTTTTGAAGTCCACAAATTTAAAATAATTGGCTATGTACCAAAATAACCATTCTATGGAGACCCTGACTTCACTCATGCTTTTATTGTAAGCAGCCATTTGGGGAGTGAAACTTACACCCTGTCGAAAAGGCGCTTGCAAGTGAACTCTTAAAGGGTAAGCAGGGTCTCCATACACACAGAGTGGTTGGCCGGTAGGGGATGTTGCATTGTGTTGCAACATGGGGAGCAATCCTGATTCTCTGAGCATTCTTGCATCGTGTTTTCTTCCTTCTGAAAGGTAAAAAAGGATAGTGCCTTCGGTATGGTCAAGCATTCTGAATGGGAAATGCTAATTCCTGTAAATGGATGGCAAACATAGTAAACCTCATTGAGTGTAAAACTGCTTTAAAGAATTTGATTTTTCCTGTTTCTGACCTGTTTTTTCCGATATGTTTTTATATGCATTAATCTACTTCAAATAGGAGACACTTCAATGGCAAAATTTCACAATAATCGTAGCAATTATTGTTTTTATTTTTACGAGATCATACATCAGATTCTACCAACTGGACCACATAAATGGGCGATAAGACCATTTGGGATGGCTACAGCCTGCAATTTTAAGCTGTGTACCCGCTTGTGCCCATTATAAAGGATTCGTTGGTTTGTTCCTGGCCTGGCTATGGGATGCACTGTCCCATCAATAAAACCAAAACAGTTATTTAGAGGTGCTCCATGTTGATGTATACAATCAGCATACGTTTGCAAGGCAGGTGGATTCAATATGGCCACATTCCAGTCGGTAATTCGTCGGTAATGGGCTTCATAAATGAAGTCCAGAACACAGTTTGTAGCAAGGCACAGTACTGATAAAGGTCGTTGTCCGAACCTGTGCAACATATCACTGTATCAACACAGGTATGTCAGCCTCTTCAACAACATGCATAGTGCCTCCATTCCTCCTACAACACTTCTTTGTTCCAAAACAAATTGGTCAGGGATTCCTAAAACCTCTGCCAGAATAGGAAGGTCGTTTTTATGGACCCGAAACTCCGCCAAGCACTCATCGTTTTGCATGTCCTCGAGATCAAAAAGTGGGCACTGCTCGTAAGGAAAATCTAAGTTAGTTGACCTATTCACATCATACAGGAGAAGAAACTCCTCTTCTGTAATTAACCTTTCATCTAATGCATAGAGCAACTGTTCTCGAGCCTTCTTTAGCGACATTTTCCCCTAAATATCTAGTTTTGTGTCCAAGTCTCTCCGACTATTTCGTTCACGCTGTAGTCAGGGATTGTTTTGGTTGCTTAACTGTTTTTATTTTCGTGGGCTTTTGAGCGGACAGCACCTTGTATCCCCAGTCCTCACGCGATCTAGTTCACCGTAGCCGTCCTGAAAACCGTCGGTGCTAAAAGTCCCTTTTATGAGATCTACGGCTGTGGGTTTTTCTACCACACCACTTGCGCGCTTTTCCACTGATGGATACAAGTGCATTTTAAGGGGCAGCAATTGCTTCTGTTGGGACGTTAGGTCCTTCTGTGGTGTCTCCATTCTTTTATGGGAAATATTGAATAAATTCCAATTTTCAAACACATAATGCTTGGTAACTAGTAAATCTGTCCAAATATTGAATTTAGTTGTGAAAGAAATGACAGATTACTCTTGAAATACCAACATACATAGTGTACAAATAATGTTGAAAAAGTTTAATTTTTCAAACATTGTATCTGCCAAGTTTAGAACCAAACAGTTAAGTGTCATTGGCTTATTTGAAAACCAGAAGTATGGTAATTCAGTGCATGCACTTGATAAAATGTAAGTTTATAACCACATTAACATGTGACAGAAACATCAAATCAAATTAAAAGTTGGATACTACAACTGTACTGCTGATGGCATTGTTGATAGATTTCCTTATGAGCTTATACCAAAAAGTCAGCATTTTGCCTTAATTACTTCACCCATGTTGAAGTACTACTCCAGTGTCCTTTGGCAATTCCAACAATTGAATCCCAAGCCACAATATTCCTTGCTGACCTGCCATGTGATTCCCTCACATGTGTACTGTAATGAGTAAGTCTTCTACTTGGAATGAAAAAGAAGACATCTACCGTTCTGTTGACAAAATTTACACTTTGTACATGACCATGCCAAATGTCTCCACTACACTCACCCTGAACAAGAATTATGTCCCCTGTTTCACGATAAACAGGTATGATTAATTCACAAGGACAATTTGACTTGGAGGAAAGGGTGGCCTTAATTTTAGAGCCGGAACTTCAGTTACAATTTCCTTTTTATTTCCTACAGTATCCAACATTACCGTTGAGTTGCTCATAATTTTTCAAAGCTCCTTCTAATCAACATTCTATTCATGTTGTTTTGAATCAAGTGTCGTAATTCCCTTAAATCAATGCCTTCAATGTGAAAGGCATTACTGTGAATGTTAGAGGTCTGAACAAATCAATAAAACAGTGCGTGCTCTTCAGATGGTTACATAAACAAAACAAAGTTTATATTCCTACAAGAAACTTATAGCTCAGTTGAAACAGCGAAAATATGGGAAACAGAATGGGGAGGAAAGGTGTTGTTCAGCCATGGTTCTAGTCACAGCAAGGGCATTATGATTCTGTTTCACCCGAAGTTAGATTGCAAGATTAAGAAAATTGCTCAAGATAAAAACGGCTGATTTGTTTTTGCCAAATTAAAAACTGATGACTCACATTTCATTTTAGTTAATATATACTCCCCCAAAGATATCAACCAACAAGTCCTCTTTTTTCAAGAACTGCAAATTCATCTTCAACAATACCTGCATGATAATATTATCATTGGGGGTGACTTCAATTGTGCTCTGACACAGAATAAGAAAGAAGGAGGAAACCCTGTCACAAAAAGATCTCTCATCTCTCATCATCAATGAAATAAATAAGAATTGACCTATATAACCTATTTTCCATCTGGTGCTACTTAAATCTGAAATGAAGCAGTTCACGTGGAGAGACAAGTCCTTTAAAGTGCAATGTCATCTAGACTACTTTCTCCTCTCTAACGCACTTAGTAAGCTTGGTACAGACTGTCGTATTGCTTACATGCTTCAAATACAGACAACTCTGTCGTGCAATTAATTAGGTTTCACTGTTAAATACACCAAGATCAAGGCACGGCATACACGGGATGAGGAAAAACGTCTCCAAAACAAAATGAACGCCCTGATTCCCCAGGTAGAAAAAAGCAAAACAGTAGACAAATTCTTTGCAAGCTAAACTCAACCAAAGCCTGTCTAAACAAGATTTCAGTGCACAGGATGTGCGGAACAATCTTAAGAAGTCGAGCAAGATGGCACGAAGAGGGTGAACGTAACAGCAACTATTTTTATAACCTTGAGAAAAGAAACTATTCAAAAACGGTTGTCATTAAATTGAAGCTGAATGACGGCTCTTTTACCACTAATCAGTTGGACATTCTAAACAAGGAAAAAGAATTCTATCAAAATCTTTATCAATCTCAAGTATCTCCTGTGCACAACACACATGACAACGACACATCCTTCAACCTGGACAGTGTCCCCACTTTAAACAAAGACAAACAGGCTCTTTGTGAAGGGTTTATAACAGAAAAAGAAGCGCTTAATGCTCTTAAAGATTCCTCCGCAAATAAAACTCCCGGCCCAGACAGACTACCTGTCGAGTTTCTAAAATTCTTCTGGCCTGAATTACAAAGCTCAATTGTCGACAGCTTCAATTACGCTTTCCAAAGTGGCTCTCTGTTGATATCGCAAAGACGAGGAATCATCTCTCATTCCAAAGAAAAATAAAAACAGAATTCTTGAAAATTTTAGACCAATTTCCCTGTTAAATTTTGACTACAAAATTCTCACAAACGTTTTGGCCAAGCAGCTAGAGAAAGTTCTCCCCAAATTAATAAACCCCGACCAAACCGGTTACATAAAGGTGAAATATATTGGCAAAAACATCTGGCTGATGGAAGATCTAATGTTTTACACTGAGAAAGAGAATCTGCCAGCAATTGCTGTCTCTCTTGACTTCGCAAAGCCTTCAATACAATCGCATGGCATTACCTAGAGAAGGCCTAATGCAGTTCAATTTCGGCCCTAATTTTTGACAATGGTTTCGAACTTTGCATTCCAATATTTCCAGCTGCATGTTAAACAACGGCCACCCTTCAAGTTTTTTCTCTATAAAAGGCAGTGTGAGACAAGGCTGTCCGTTATCGGGTTTGTTGTTTGTCATTGGCCTTTAACTTTTTGCAAGAGCCATCATCGATTGTGATGCACATCAAAAACCAAGGCTATGTGGCTGGGCTGCTGGAAAGAGAGGCATGATACCCCTTTCAACTTCAAATGGTCATACGAGCCTATTTCTGAGTTAGGTGTCTTCTCGTATGACAAGGCTAAGATTGACAAATTAAGCTTTGATGACAAATTACGCAACATGGAAAGAGTACTGAATGTTTGGAAATGTAGAAAACTCCCATTAATCGGACGGATAAATATTGTGAAAACCCTAGCGCTATCAAAATTGATTTTTATTACGTCTAACGGAACAGGGTGAAGCGAAACATCACAGCAACAAATTGCTTCATGTGTACTGGAGAATTTTGGTGAAAATCTTTGACTCCACAACAAAATTTTGTCACTGCAACATGTCGAAAAAATCAAATCAGACAGAATTTGTGCGACTTGTTGCAGCAACAAAATTCTGTTGAAACAACAAAGATGTTCACAAAAATTCTCTACTACACACAAAGCAATTTGTCGCTGCAACTTGTTGCCCAATGTGTACTGACCTTTACAGTATGGTTTTAGTAAAGAATGCTTCAAAAAGGTCTATCTGATGCCTTTTAAAGCAACGCAAGAAGTTAAATTACAAGTATTTCAGTACAAGATAATACATAGCATCCTTCCTAAACTGTGTGGACTCCATGATGGCACCGTTTTAGTGCCAGTGTATGATTGGGTGACATTTTTTAACCGTATTTTAAGAAAATACCTGGAATAAGCAACTTTCACCATTTTCGCTTTCCTAAAGAGTACCCAGGCATGGTTTTCTGTCAAACACATGTTGACTCACCAGAAATCGAATTTCAAATTCTTAAGGACCCCGCAGTGAAACCTCTGGCACACAATCTGCCTCACGTACTCGTGCCAGTGTACAGGGAAATAAGAAATTTGTCGCCCTGGGATAGAAAATTTGGTTGCACCGCGCTGTAACAGATTAGACACTTTTGCAACCTTTGTCTCTTCTATAATAGAGTTATTTTTCCTCAGTTCTAAAGGTGTTTCTTCTTTCTATGTATTTAGGAGAACTGTGAAAATCAACTAAACGACTGCTTTTACCACCTCTTCATTAGCTAAAAATAAAAAAATGTACTGTACGCTGCACCTTGCCATGGGGGGGAAAATTTGAAAGGGTCACAAATAAATAACTGTTGTGTGACCCACTGCAACAGAGAAACCTCAACAAGCACGTCTATTATTAATAATGATTCTGAATACTTAGAACTTATAGGAAAGGGTTAAATGCTATTGTTTTCAAGACTAGTTTGTTAAAATAGAGTAAGCGCCATAAAAACCCTTCACGTGCACGCATTTATTTCAATTGTCATGTGGCCACACTGTTGTTAAAGCTCCATCCAACTACCACTACTAGCCTCTTGGGTTGTCAACAGCGTCGAAAGAGATAATTTGCAGCAGTAAAACCAACACTGTGAAGTGCTTCACGATATACAATTCCGTGCGGCAAGCCACACAAGGTGGGAATCCTGATGTTGGCGATATCTGGGTGTAATTCTCCAAGACGGGCAATATCCTCACTTCCCAGGGTAATTCCTTTCACACACATCGCATATATGCCATGTTTGTCAATGGCACAAAGAATTGCCTCTATACCAATCATACAATGAGCTATTTCAAGAAAACGCAGGAAGGGAAACGACACTTTTTCAATTCTGAAATTGGTCAATTTGTAACAGCTGGAGACATTCAGTATGCTCAACAAAGGAAACCTTTTAGTGATGAACTCCAGAAAACGGTCATCTATCAATGTCTTACTTAAGTTCAGTTCCACAATCTTCGATGCTTGAATCAGAGGAAGTTCGTGTGTTTCACCCTCAATTCCAGCCATGTTCAAAATTTTCAGTTTGGCACAGTTATGGACGTGGCAAAATGTTTCCCATGTTGTTTTGGTGCAACACAAATCTATGCTGTGGAATAAACAAGGCCTCCATTTTACGGCTTGGAGGAAATTTTGCACTCTTTCTTGTGATGAACCCCTAGCAATAATTTCTGAAAATTCCTCCTCTCCCTGCATACCTGACTAAATTTTTGTCGTAAGAAATTTGGCACCAAGCCTTACACACTAAGGATGCTGTTGTCCGGACAAATATGTAAGGTAAGAAATAGAAGACTTGAAGCAGAATACTCTGTGGCAAAATATCTATTCGGGAAGGCATATGTTAAGAAGATTGTAGGTTGGGAAACTGCTCTATAGGTGTTTCTTACGTGAAGTTGATTTCAAGATTACTGCACTTCAGGGGATCTCTTCTTCTCCCTGTTTTCTTATAGAGCGAAAAACATCCAGCAAGATAAAACTACTCAGCACAAGGCCGTGACACGCCTCTCACCATTCTCCCCTCATTTTTACTACTCACTTCAGCTAGTGTGCGCTGTTTACTGATATGAGGGGGAAATGACTGCTTGCGTGCATTGTACAAGTCAGGTCATTTTCGCACACGAGAGCTGTTTTCCTCTTTATTTCAACCGCGTTATGCAATTAACCAACATTCAACGAACGAGGCATATCCCTGTTAAGATGACTTTCTTAAGCTCGATAATGTTTCTGTCTTCATACATTGAAAAAGACCAATATCTTTATTTGCAGAGTGTTGTTGCGTGCCTTGCCTCTATGACTAAGAATAATTATCCGAAATGTCACTCCATAAGACAACTTTGCCATTATCTTGATCACGAAAAGTAGCCCTGCATTTCTGACACACGATCTCTTACAAGGTTTTGTCACAAGGATCTTCAAACTATTTCAGTTTTGTCACGCTGCTGTAACTATTGATTTGCTCCGTGAATTAGTTCATAACAATGGAAAAAAGCATGGTTCTTATCAAATGGCGGACAAAAGACAAATGGCACGGAAAGCAACAAAAAGTAAAGAGAAAAGACATCGATCCAACAGGAACACTGAACATTGGTCAGGCAATTCACCTGAAGTTCGGCCGAAAACGTCATGATGCTGTTGCTGCTGAGTCTTGGAAGGATAATGCAAGTAAGGATAATATTGCTGCTGTGAAATACTTTAGCATTTAGAAAACTCAAACATGCTTTAAAGGTGTCCATATACTTGAAGTTGTCTTTTTGTTATAGGAATTGAGACAAATTGTTTTCAGTATTATACACAAGTCTAAAAAACGCTTCGTGTGGATCAGGGAACATAAAATAAAGCGTGAAAAAATCTCAATTTAAATTTGTATCGCAAATTACTCTAGGCAAGGAAACATTAATGTCCAACCGAGAATCAGATGACTCAGAGGATGACCGTCCATTAGTGACTCCTTAAATCAAATTCGAAGAAACTGGCTTGCCCAAAGAAACCGGACTCCACAGAAAAGGCCTTTTAAAGCCGATATGTCCTACAGAGAGATGCTGAGCTAACTCTAAAAACACAGTAAAATGAAGAGAGCAGTGAAAAGTCTCTGCCAAAAGAAACAAGAACGTCATGGTAGAAGTTGATGGTGAAAAAAAGGAGGCAGGCGTGACAAACCCCAGCGTCGGCCACAGAATACAGACCACAAAGAAGAGGAAGCACGAAATTTTTGTGTTGAACGAAAAGGCTGCAACCCCTGAAGAACAGCAGAGTGCCGTGTCTGAGAAAGAAGAAACTAAGCACAAAAAGCAAGGACGCGCCGACCACACAGATCCAGAGCCTAAGCATGCAAAGCCATCAACAACAGAGCCTGAGCACCAGCTACAGATAAACAATGATGACCACAAGGACCTAGGAGTTGTTAATTTTTTGGAAGATGGCATGGTTGACCTTCCAGACATGGGAAAATTTCTTAGGTAGTATCTAACTGTCTTTCGAAAAGCAAATTTTGGAACATTCTTGCTTCATATTTTGCTTGTCAGTTAAATAGTCAAAACTGTTTCACGCCACACGATGGTTACTTAAATAATCGTTTCCTTTCCATCACAAGGAGAAAGCATCATGTCTGATTCTGCCATTTTACTGGATAAAAACTTATTTACTTTAAGGAAAAAAAAGATATTAGTTTAGATTTCTCTGCTTTCAGTTCCTTCCTAAGTGAAGTGTCCAAACTGCAGTCGCCCGATTTTCTAGAGATGTTACATAATGACATTATTTTGCTCTTTTCCTAGGAATTGAAAACAATTAAGGATTGGGTGGAGGGCCTCCACAATGAGACGGACCAAATGTTCCACTTGATGACATCCATAGAGGCCAGATTAGATGCAATAGAGGCTGGAATTCTTGTTCCATTTCCTCAACCCCAATTTTCGCCCATGATGATAGCCTGTTCTGTTTCGTCCCCATAATTCGCCACAGAATCCCTACTGCAGCATTCCCAACCTGAAACATCAACCCTCACCGACACACAGGCAACACCACCAACCCCAACCACCGCCTGCGAACTCTACCGAGCATCTCACCAATTGTATCCAGCCTACCCGAGGAAACTGCAGTTAAGCTCAAGGAGAGGAGAATGAAGTCAACAACATGAAAGAAATATACTCAGAAATGCTTAGAGGAGTTTTTTACTCAAGATGAACTTTCTGCTTCAAACTTGAGTGGTACCGGCGATAAACAGAAGTTAGACGAGTGCAAGATTGGATTGATTTTCAGTAAGTACATTATCAAATCAACTTCATGATCCTATCGGAGATAAATATAGCAGGCAATTTATTCAGATTATTGTTGGTACCACTGATTTCGTGTAAAAATAATAACCATTCTTGGTTTTAGGAAACGAGACCATAAATTGTTCAACCTAAGAAACAGGCTCCTGTTCAAGGCCAAGACAGAACGAGTTTCTAGTATTTTAACTATTTAGTATAGCAATGAAAAAATAACAAGCACCAGTGCGTGGGGGAAATCACCCCTCTTCTTCATTTACAATTTGAAAGTCCATCACCAACAACATCCAATTTCTTGTTGCAGGATTGGTACTTGCCGCATTTCTTCTTATGGAAACTGCAAAAGAAACGAGGGTGCGCAAGGCGATAGCAACAACAATAAACATGAAGTACACAGAAGTGAGAAGAGATAGGCAGTCTTTGCAAACCAGTCACACCTCTTAATTTTTGCATTATTCATGAAATGACAAAAAAATCCCTATGCAAACTTTCTTTGACCACTGTAATAAATTTACATAATCACAAAATTACATTTTGTCAGACATTTTTGCAAAAGTTATAGCTTTCTCTTTTCATTTTTCGGAAATCCTTGCGGATACTAAATAGCTGAACTTTTACCAGTTTGAAGACCCGAAGCCTATCGTCATCCATTTTTTAAACAATGACATGTGAAAGCTTTCGTTTAAAGAGTAAAAACCATGACCTTTCCTCACAAAACAAGACACTTGAGTTCTTAATAAATCACACCAGCCCGCAGCCAGTGTCAGTATCATGTAGTGTTAAGTTTATGTTATGGTTCATTATTATCTCTCGTTTTAATTTTATTTTCCTACGTTTCAAACTCATTATTACGCATTAACATCACCTAAAAACAAACAAAAAAATTTATACCAGGGATAAAACTGAATCACAACATTTACATCTAAATAAAAAAGAAGTCCGACTACAGTACTTCCAATAATTTATGACACAAAACAATTTAAATACCGGTAGTTGGAGGATGCATGGAAACTCATCACTACGTATTTATGAATTCGTACAGCACTTTCCGGAATACAAGTTTGTTGCCTGGTATTCTGTACTTAATACTCCCTCAATTCAATTAAAAAGTTGCTCTTTGCGATAATGAAATGCGTAAAACATGCAACTCCACGCGTTGCACTGTTTCTTGTCACACATCTCCATCTGCTCGACCCTTGTGTGCCCGTTAAGCATGTTTAGGATTTCAAAAAGGTTCATAATTTTACGGACTATTCTGTGATAAAATTTTGACAAGGTAAAACTAGAAATCTCATAAAAGTCAAAGCCCATATACCCTGCTAGCAGAGGCTTTTCCCTTGTGTTTCTCAGCGTTGTACTGCCATTCTCTTCGCAGTTTTGGCTGCTCGCGTTTTGTTTTGGTTGTTTC
>JBBMOI010000008.1:21222500-21437500 GCA_038088405.1 Porites divaricata | reverse complement strand
CCAAATGCTGGCCATTAACGCCTCCCTGCTCAACATCTTGCAATTCACACACGAGGCATTCCGATGCATGCCACCAAGGCCTTCAACGCCGAACCAACAAAAAAGAACATGGTGGATTATCTCTTTAATTTGATCCTCATGAGAAGGCAGCCTGTGGAGCGCAGACAGTCCTTGTACGACCACAGCAGCCTGGCCAACAGGGATACTCTCCCACAACAACCCAGCCAGCCAAACTCCTCCACACGATGAAAAAAGGCAGCCAATGACTACGACCAGGAGCACCCATGACCATCCAGGCCTGGCCAAACTTCACTTAGCAGGCACCAAAGCCACAGCTGGGATAACTACCTCCTGGGGCCACCAGGCAATCAATGATGAGGACCACAAGGAAGACGATGAGGAGGAGCCAGAAATGCAGACTTCCTCCACGTGCTTCTTGAAACCTCCACAGAGGTAGGCCCAAACGGGCAACACCGCAAGACGCCCCAAGGTTGACAAAAGCTTTCTAATATGGAATTGAACTTTGCCTGTAGATTTCAGTTACTATTTAAAAGAAAGTGAAGCAAACACCTCAAGATTACCTTTTGTCTCAAATTTCAATTGTTTGGCATTTGTTGGAGGGAAAGTCAAGCAAGACCTGGTTGTCTACCAAGTCGGCCTCTAGCAGATTTGGATGCAAGAAGGCTGAATAAGCAGTATCATTTTGTGGCTGTGGAAGAGAAAAAGCGAGATTGTGTGGTTTGTGCCAAGATTGTGTCAGTTCAGAACCTGAGTAGGGGCTCAAAGTCCAGAACAGACACTGTTTGTGTTACATGTGACCACAAACGACTCAGCATTCTCTCGCATCACAACTATTGGGAAAAGTGGCACAATCTTGTGGAATACTGGCAATAGTTTTACTGACATATTGCTGTCTACTGAAATGGGACTTCGAACAGTCCTTGAGAACTGAGTTTGGTCATCAATGTTTTCATTCAGTTGGAAATGAGTAAATTTATTTGCTTTGCACATGTACAGGCAGGGTGCAAAGAAAATCATTTTTACAGCTTGCCATTCAGGCAAGCATTTACTAGCCCAGATGTTATTTTAACTAGCATCCAAAACATTTTCACTAGCAGAGTTGATTTCACAGTTCTTGTTTTATTTGAGTTCCAAGGCATCACTTGCCCTTTGGGCAAATAAAAAACAAAATTCACTAGCCTGATAACAAAAGCCAGCAGCCCCAGGCTATCAGATACCACTTTCTTTGCACCTGACATGCGATCTAAAATTCATTCCTAGTTGACTTGTGCTGTTAGAAAGTTTATGATATGATGTCTTGCATTTTTTTGCATATGTCAAAGAAATTCGAAACTGGAACACTGGCGGAAAACTGTCCACAACTTTGGTTCCAATGGTAATATTTTGACCAACAAATTTCAAGGATTTTTCAAGGACAAATTACAGTTTTTAAGGACTATGATTTATGTAAGAAATCGGCATTCTTTAACCAAACATTATGTTAAGGCATAATGTTATTTATGTCAATAGAATATGCCTTTGTTGCCTAAATCCTGTCAATCCAACCTTTCTTTCAAGAAGCAATCATTTTCCATCACCCCAAAGGAGTGTTCATATAAAGGAGCATGCATTCCCGCATTTGCTCCTCTTGCTCCTCTCACAGGAATTACATCTCTGCAGAAAAACTTCTTCTTAGTCAGGCAAGTCCTACTATTTTTACCATCTCTTTAACACTTATTGTTGTAACCGGGTCAGCAATCTTGTGCCAGCCACTTTTTTCGATCATTCTATTTTTAGTTTCTTAACCCTAGTTGGGTAAACTTCGTCTGTAAATTCCCAGGCACTCTTATCCACTGTGTAAATAGCTTTTTTACTGATAGTCCACAACTTGATCATCGTTTTCTTTTACAAAAGGCCACCTTGTTTAAAGAAGCTACGTCACGACCTGCACATGTGCAAGACTTGCACAGCCCAAGCTGAAGCAATGGACTGTCCGCAATATTGGATTTGAGGAAGATCCGTCAGTTTCTCCAATTTTTTGCTAGATTAGCCCCCTAGAAGTTGTCTTTAGCCATCTGGACCATCAGGAGTTAGAACTATGGCCACACTTGAGCTGGACAGATAGTTCAATGTTGTAGAGGTGACAAAAATTTGTGAATTGACCAATGTTGCATTTATGATTCAAACTCGAATTATTGCTTTCACCTTCCCCTCTTTTAGGAAAATAGGATCTCTTGGTTATGTCAAAGCCCTCGCTCAACAAAACGAACCAACAATGCAAACAGAGGTTGTCCCTATAAAACAGAAGGCCTTATGTGCTCAAGCCATTGTTCTTGCTGCTCACCTACAAAATCGTGTCATAACAAGCTGAGCTCTTACAGTTATAGAATTTGTTTTAAGTGAAACACACTACTCTTTTATCTAAGAAGGATGCTTTACTTGTGTTTGTTCATCTCAAATTTACATAGGTATGAAAAAAGATTTATTCAGGATATAAAAAGCTGTGTAAGGAAGCCTTACATAACAATTGCACATGGCATTTAATTCTTTTGTGTGTGTGTTTGTCCTTGCCTGATACAGCTCACTGTCCAGTTCAGAGAAACACCAGAAATCAGTAACAGGCCAGTAATGACAGGCCCAGTGAAGAGGACGAGAGAATCAGGGAAAATCAAGATGTGAAGGTGAGTAGATCAGCTCTACAAATTGAGATTAATTCCCCTAACATGTAACACTATTCTCCTGTTTAAACCTGCTTCTTTCCATAAATTATTTCAGGATTTTATTGAAACCTTGGATGCAAGAATGGTTAAGAGGCTCTGAATCTGCATTGGTGGGCTGGCTCCATGGATTTTATCCATGGTCTTTTGATCATGGAAGATGACCTAGATGATGACGATAATGCTGACAACAGCACTGGAGACACACCACCATCTTTGGCTTCTCAAGACACTCCAGTAATGGCACTGCCTCCCCACCATGGTGCAACTGCTCGAAGTGCAGGGTTATGCCACAAGACATGGAAAAGAGGTGTTGTGGTCAGAGAAGGCGTTTGACTACCTATGCCAGATTTACAAAGTTGTGTCAATGTCCTTGACAGCTATGGTCATCTTGGAAAGGGAACAGGAAGGTGTGTCCTTCCTGTCTAGTGTTAAAAGTGTGCCAAAACTACCCTTCTCAAACTGGTGTGTTTATGGGATTTAGGCTGGAGTAGTGAATTGTCTTTACTGTGGAAGTAAAACCACGAACACTACAATATGAATAATGTATGACAGGTCACTGTTATTGTGCAGTGAGCAAATCACACAGTTTAGGATGGAACAAACTTCAAAACCAAACAGTCTGTTTCAGCTGCTGTTTGCATTTCCTGGCTATACAATCAAATGATCCCATAAAATGATGTTTCTGGTGTTATGGTTTTCTGACTTTCACAGTAACATGCAGTTGGATAAAAACATGATATCTTTACATGTGAAATATAGCTATTAATATGTTTTCCCTTTTCCAGTAAATAAATGAAATGGTTTGGTATTTCATTGATTGTTATATAATAAATAGAGCATGGTGTAAGGGGTAGAACAGTTCAAAAAACTATTCTGTGTGACCTCTATGTGGTGTAATCGTTTGCCCCCCAAATTTTGATATTACAGTTGGGACCTAATGATCTTCCCTGTCTAGATGCCTTAGTCATAGCCTAGGCAATAGGACTTAGTAGGTACTTTGTACAACAAGCACAATGTCCAGTAAAGTTGTGTTTGCCAGACGCAATAATAACACTGCCTTTAATGCACATGTTAATGCCATGCTTTAGAGCCAATTCCCTATTGCTTCTTTTGGGGTCACAGAGGTTTTTTGAGATACGTGTAAAGATATTTTGCCCGTGATGGTGTTCACCTCAATAAGCTGGGGCATTACAAGTTTTACCACAGTCTCGGGGGGGGGGGCTGTTTTAATGTCTTTGCATTCCAGGACACATTCCAGTGAACAGCCAAACTAGTTTCCGTAACCATTTTTCCCTTACCCATTTCCTATTCACTTAGCTGGTTGTTACTTCAAACCAAGCCACCTTTTTTTATCGCCTTGTGAATTCAAATACCTGCTTTGGATCATCTATTACTTATAGTTAGTTTTTTTATCCTTGACAAATGCCTCCTGTGAAGTGTGCCACCGCCCCAAAAGCCACCCGCTCCAAATGTCTCCGCACAGACCTATCTTAGGCTGAACCATCATCAGTTGTCAAAATTCCTCCAATAACTTAACAGTGAGGAGCGATACAGCTGGACATGTGATCATTAACGATTTCCATGGCAGAAGCACAAGCCCTCAAAGACGCAAGGGCTAAGCACCAAGTAAGTGTCCCCAGTACAGCAATGCCAGTGCCATCAGACAAGGTAGAGCAAGTCACTCAAAACAAAGTCCTCTCCTTAACACCAGGTACTCCTGAACAGGCATCCTTACCAGCAGTCCCCGGGACTGGCGATCAGTCAAGCCAGTCCTTTTCCAGCATAGCTAGTAATTTAGGTTCCCGCATAAGCGCTAAGATTAAAGCGAAAGCCTGGGCTAACAAATATATTGACTTTGGGGCAACCGAAATAGAATATTATTTTTGCACATGTACCCATGAGTTTTACAGGTTCCCACACTGAGGTTGAGACAAAATCTTATTTTACAGAAAATGGTGGCTGGTGTAGACAAGGTAGTGAGATTTTAGGACTTTTCTGGCCTAATAAAAAAATTAAGTACTTTTTGAGGACCTTGACTGAATTCAAGGACTTTTTAAGACCACTACTTAATTCAACACCTTTGGAATGTTTCCTGTATTTTGTTTCTCTTTAAAGAACAGATTCTAAACGTTTCAGAAAACTATTAATAATAAAAAAGATTAATGAATGAGAATCAGGATGCAAGTAACTGTCAACCTACTTTTGCACGGTACTGTATGGGACACATGAGTTACAAAACCTTTGGGATTTTAAAGTTTTTTTCATTTGATTTATAGTCGTAAATAACTGAAGCTCTCTAGTAGTTAAAAAAGTTTACTATTATTCAATACAGCTTTTATTCATGTGTTATCCTATCACACAACCCTTCACCACATATTCAAATTCTCAGCGGGTCAAAGTTTAACCAAAAATTTGCATAAAGTTGTTTAAAAACTTTTCATCAGACTCGAGGAGGTTGCCCAATGTTATTTTTGGAAAGATGAGAGTTCAAAAACAGTAGTTGTTGTCATTACAATGTAATAGAAGTTTCATTCCAGGAGAAACTGTATGGCCTGCTGTGAAGTGTGTTCCTGAGTGTATGTTTTCCCAAAGGTCACAAATCTTCCTAAGCCATTCAGACAGTTTGGAATTATTGATGAGCTGTTTGAATGGGTAAGCCATTTACCCGTTCATGTTGGCAGTTTGAAAAACTTAATAAGCCATTTATTCATTCAATGAATCCTGTGGAATGTGTGAGTAAACCATTTGCTCGTTTGTGTTAGCTGTTAAAATTACTTACAAAACGCAGAGTCATTTGACAGACCCATTCAAACAGGAAAGCCATTTGAAACCAAATTGGGAGCCGTGCATTTCACCTGTTTAACAGAAAGCCATTAGAGTACGTTTTCCCGTGGAAAACACTGCAAGGCAAATATGGTGCTGCACTTGGTTCTGTTTCTTGCAAAGATGTCATGTTACAGCTAGCTGACAATGACCTTGTTATCGGTGATCAAACCAGAAAGGCCTTGGCATGCTTAAATCCAGCAAAACAGAAGTTGGTTATTCTAGGTATTAGAGCATATTACTCAGCCACTGTATCCCATCTTCAGTTAAGGTTACCCCCAGGCAATAAGCTATATATGCTACAGACCTTGGTTGCCTTGATCGCCTCAAAAAGAATTGGAAATCCACAGATGCATCCCTTCAGAGCCTTACAAGGGATCTGCAATGTCAATTAGATGTTGTGTCCATTGTGGATGAGTGGAAATTGCTACAAGCAGACCAATACATGGCCCAGCCAAATGGTGACTCTAAGGAGTCTTTCAATAAATGTAAGAGTCAGCACCAGTGACAGGTCAGCACTAAAAGAAGTGTCTGTCACAGGTCTGTCTACTGTAAAGAAGGCAGTCCGATTTTATGATCCTGTGAATGGTCAACCCACGAATATTGTAAGCACAAAAAAAAATCTGCATGGTCAGCTCATGTTGGATATAAAACAAGACTAGAGAAAGAAAAACAAGAAGATAAGAAGGAAGCCGAAAAAATACGAAAAGCTAAAGAAGACATATCTAAATTCAGACAGTCCCTCGAAAAGTGCAAGGATGCCCTAATGAAAGAGGAACAAGTCGTAAAAGCAGACTCAAAAGTAGCTGATGAATTACTAAGTGATGCAACATCTAAACTGCATGATGCCGTCTCACCAACAACTGTAAATTAAAAGAGCGTAAATGTAGGTACAATGATGTTTAACACTGCTAAGACAAAACAGGACAATGCAATGCAAAGCTAGGGGAAAACGAAAATTGCTGACTGGCAGTCACCACAACTGCTGGATAAGGCCATGTCAGCAACAGCAAGTCCAGGCAAGGAAAAAAATTTAGGTCACCCAACCTGCTGAGTTCATGCCTTCTTGCTGGCATTATTGTACATTACTTTTATGGGCTCTATTGTACATAGGGTGACAGTCAACTTGGATGTCCTTTGTTAAAAGTTTTAATACATGCACAACAGTCATCTTGCAACACCGGTTAATTGCTTTCTTGGTTTTAAGGATAGTTCTGCTTTGCTTAAAAAGCAACGGTGCCACTTCTGTGAGAGTATTACTGTCCACCATTATATGTCTGTCAAACAAATCACTGAGTTAAGCAGAGTTAGTTTTTGAATTGTTTAGATGGCATAACGTGGAAAAAGTTTCCTATTTTAGCCATTATACGAATAATAAAAGTTCTTATTTTTACCCAGCATCTTTGTTATTTTCCTTTTTTCCTGAGTGCCATTTGCCACTTAACACCCTCACCAAACAGACAGTCATGAGGACAAAGTCGGTGCTTAAAGGAACCAGCTACTGGATACAGGAGGACCTCACTCCAACTATCAACAAGATAATGAAAGATCTGAACAAGTGTCATAATGTGGAGAAGTGCGTTGTATTCAGGGTGTCTTGCTCAGCATGGCTCAGTTTCAGTGTTTTTTTCAGAGTTTGTAGGGTGTCTTGTTCAGTTCGTCCAGGGGGGGGGGAAGGTAATCAAATGTTACAGGTAATTGATAACTGTGATTATTACTTCCATAATGAAGATTCTTTTCAAGAAGTAGTACATTCCTGTGATGGAATGAACTTGTTAATTCTTCATCAAAACATTAGAAGCATTGTGAACAAACATGATGATCTTGTTATTTTTTTTGCATCCCTAAATTACGAACTTATAGTAAGTAGTAGGCAGAACAGAAACAGAGGAGTTTTTTCAACAGATGACTTTTCAGCTCCTCGATATAAAATTGATGGACAGTTGAGAAATAACAAACATAGTGGAGGAATTGAAAAGTATGTTAATCAATCTTACCAAATCACAGAGAAAGCAGATCTGACAATGAATTTGAATACCAATAGTATAATAGAGATACAATTTACAGAACATCATTAAAAACCAAGTAATAAAAAATTATTCATACAGTGCTCCATCCTACTACATGTTGTTCATATCTACTGCCTGCTTGAAAATTTTGACTAACACTGGCCATGAAAGTTACAACTGGAAACCTTCCCATGCATCCTTGCTACCCCATTGCAGTTTCTCTGTGAGAAAACAGCGTTTTATACCTTTAGAGCAGGGAAATGACTTTCACAAGCATCACAACAATTTCGGATCAAAATCCTAAGCCTTCCATTGGTTTATTTTTATAACCAATTGCAAGCCTTTATTCTTTATCCTCTCAGTACCAGCCATACACCTATTAGAGCACATGGGCACACATCATCCATTCCTTAGAGAAACATCTTAGAAACAATAAACGATATTTGTTTGAGAATCGAAACTGCAGTCATCATCATCACCATCAATCTTCATCTATACATGAAATCGTATCATTTTACATGATCGTCCTAGGAATAGTGTTTAAAATTAGCCTAAAATACTCTAAGGAACTATTTGACTATAAAGTTAAAAATACAAAAACTTACATTATTAATAATAAGAGTCACAATGAGTCATGGTGTATTAAAATAATCTTTCCCATGAACTGAAGTTTAAAAAACATTTAAACTAGACAGCTTTCTCATCTCTGAGGGAATCTTGTTCCACAGAACAGATCCTCTGTAGCGTAGGCTCCATTTTGCAGACTCAGTTCTGGGTGTGGGGACATAGTAATTTAACTCAGGATTTCTAAGATTGTGTAAATGTACATTTGAGGTAAAGATCCACCTCAGATATGACAGGGAAAGATTATTATGGATTTTATACACTGTCACAGCCAACTGTTTAAGTCTTACACATTCTGGCCTTTCCCAGCCAAGCTCATCCAACAAAACACTTGAGTGAACCTCATGCTTAGAAAAGGTAAGAATTCTAGCAGCTCTATTCTGCATCTTTGAAGTTTTCCTGCTAATCCCTTAATGATATTTACCCCATACAGCACTACAGTAATTAAAATATGGCATCACCAGTGCATTGTACATATTCACTCTAGTATCAAATGGTATAAAATGACTTACATGCTTCAAGATAGCAATACCAGCAGATATTTTCTTTGAGATGGTATTAATGAGTGGGGGCCAGTTCAACGATTCATCAATTTTCAAGGGATTTATGTTTAATTACTCTTCCTAAGGGTTTATTATTGACTTTGACTGTGAAGTCACTATTTATTTGGGATAACTTAAATTGGCTCCTATTAAGCATGTATTTAGTCCTCTTAACATTGAAAGTTAATTTGTTTGCTGACAGCCATGACTGAATTAAATTCATATCATAATTTATTTTCTGTTCAAGGACACATGGGTCTTCTTCAGATGAGGTAAGGGTAGTATCATCTGCATACATTCTGGGTTTTGAAAATAAATGACATGAATGGAGATCACTAATATAAATAGTAAATAAGACAGGGCCTAAAATAGACCCCATTTATTCATAGCCTCAAGTAAAGCTATTTCAGTGGAAAACATAAGTCTGAACCCAGATTGTGATTCAGTTAACAACTTATTATTATTTAGATATTCATACAGTACCCTTTATAGCTCGTTGGCCACTGTAGTGGCCTGGCCCACGCTCGCCTGTAGTGGCGCAAAAGAAAACACTTCTATCGAGTGACTTTATTGGTCAGTTTTTTAGGACAAAATGCCGAATTGTTAGATCCACCAAGCAGAAGAAAGATAAAAGCTCCTTTAGGATTTTATACCATCACATCAGACCACGCGGTTGAGCTGTTTTCAATTTTTCAAGTTTGGAGTATATGATAATTATGGTGGCGCGAGAGGTTGGGTTGTTTGATAGTAGCAATGATGAAGAGTTTTGGGGGTTCAGAGCAGAAGATATTCCTTGAAGGCAAAGAAAACAATTCAAATGCCAGTGGTGAGAGTGATTTTACCCTTAGTGAGGCCAGTGAAGATGAAAGTAGTGAAGAATCAGAAGATGAAGATGCAGACGAAGATGCGTGGAGTCAAAAATTACAAAATGTGCTAGTAACCAACTTTGAAAAAGATACTGGCCCATCAAATATCCTTCCGCCTGAAGCAAAGGCAGATAGCTTTTTATATCACATGTTTCCTGAGGATTTGTTAGATCTAATAGTGAATGAAACAAATCGAAATGCCATTTTATGGCAGCTCTCACCAAATCATGGAGCCATCTCACAGCTCGATGTTTGCCTAGAATTGATTGATGAACTACTTGGCAACTATTCATGTTGCAAAAGGAAACAAGCTTCGACCAAGATTGAAGTGCGGGACGGAAAGTCACATTTTCCTGTCCGTGTGACTTTGAATCGCTGTTCTAAGCTGGGGATGCGCTTTGTGTGCTGTAACACGGTGTGTAGGCTGCTTTGAGCCCTACCATACAACATAAGGAACGCTTGCATGAATTAAAATGGAGGGTGCAAAATTCAAATTTGGTTGACTTAGCCAAAAACTAATTTATTTGACTTGTTCTTAAACTTATTGCTGCAACTGCTTTGCTTCAAGTTTAAATGCGAAATAATCTACTAAAGTAAGATATTTTTACAGTAAATAATGTAATCAGTCCAAAGATGCACATTTGAAATCAAGTGAGAGAGACAGTTTACCATGTATTTCATTTGTATTGTCCAAAGTTTAAGATTTTTCATCCATTGCTGTTTTGCTTAAAGACTTTGAAAATATGA
Source organism: Porites divaricata (assembly GCA_038088405.1). Lineage (NCBI taxonomy): Eukaryota > Metazoa > Cnidaria > Anthozoa > Scleractinia > Poritidae > Porites > Porites divaricata. The sequence continues at coordinate 21,427,169 of JBBMOI010000008.1, read as the reverse complement.
TATTATGAACAATTAAACATTCAAGAGTGCCTGTATTTTTTTTGGTCTCTGTTATGTTGTTGTTTGTGAGGAAAAGGGAATTTTGTCTTCTACCCTTGCTATTCTTGGGTGTACTGCCATTTTGCTCTGGGCTTAGAGACCACCCCCTTGATTTTGAGTATGGGCTATAAAGGGTTATAAAAACAACTCATTCAATTAATTTACTTCCTACCAGCAGAGGTCTGTAGTTGTTAGGATCAGTCTTGAGGTCCTCTTTAAATATTGGCAAGACTCTAGCTCGTTTCCAAGCATTTGGAAATATACCAGTGGTAATTGAGAGATTTATTATAAAAGTTAAACTACAAGTAACTACGAGAGACGCTTCTTTCAGGAGACGTGCTGAGATGTTATCAAGACCACTGGCTTTATTACTCAGTATTTTCTGAATTAAATAGAAGACCTCCTGGCATGATACTTCCGCCAACTTAAAAATTTGTTCTGCAGGGGTAATGTAATCAGCAAAATTACTGGATGTATCTTTAATTTCAGAGGCTAAGGAAGGGCCTATTCTGGAGAAACGTGTGTTGAGTATATTAATGTTTTCAATGGGCTCAGCGCTTACAGTATCCCCAGTGTCCAGCTGAGTTACCTTATTGAACTTAGATTCATTTCCAACTAGTCTATTAATTCCTTTCCGAGTATTCTTTATGTTTCTGCGATTATCTTTGAACAAGGCATTGTAATAGTTCATTTTAGCATTCTTAATTTCATAATTAACCTTATTCTTCATGTGTTTGTAAGAAGTCCAATTGCCATCTGTCGGGAACCTTGAAGCAATTTTTTTGAGTTTATCTCTTTGAAACATTAGCCTTTTTAGCTCCGGAGTAATCCGGGGGGGAAGAGATTCCTCTCACTCTCTTCTTCTTTAGTGACGCATGGTTATCAGCAATGTCTAAGAACATATGTTGCCATATATCCCAAGCAATGTCAGGGTTATGCTTCTGTTCAATGAGACGCCACAGGACCAAAGGTAAATCAGTTCAAAAACTATCTGGAATAAAGTTTTTAAAGCATCTGCTGGTTACAGTCTTTGGACTTGAATTGGGAATGCAAATCTTCCTTATTACGTACACGAGACAGTGATTCCAATATCAACAAACCAATAATAGATGATGTGAGCTGTGTTATAAGTATTAGCTGATCAATTTAGTGGCTATACCTATCACAGATATCTAGGAGTTTTTGTGTGTGCAGTCTGGTGATGTTGCACCAACATTACAATTCAGGTCACCAAAAATGTCAACCTCCATATGTTTTAGAATGAACCACCAGACACTTAATGAAGATGGCATGATTTTGCCAGGTCCTTCTACATGCTGTTCTACATCGATTCAGGAAAGCAGTAACAAGAGCAACAAGGATGCTCTTTTGTACTTTAGAGGAAAGAAAACGAACAATTCTGGACTTATAAGAACCAGCCACATCCAGTCAAAGACCTCACTGTGAACATACATGTAATTCCCTGGCGCTTTAAGGGTGAGAGATTCTTCAAGACTCTATCTGAGACATCTGTATGCATTTTAAACCAACTGAGACATTTCGGTACACGCATTTCTCTTCCTGTCATGCTCCAGGGATGAAAAAAGGATTTACTAACGGTGAAGCACTTAGGCTTCTAAGAGCAAACTGTTCAAAGAAAAATAATATTTGAAGAGATGAGACTAACTTCTCCGAGGCTATCCAGATAATCTGGTTGATAAAGTCCTTGCAAAAGTTCAGTTTACATCTAGAAAGTCTTCAAAATCAAAGATAAACCTACTTTACAGTCCTTCAAGTCCAGCATATGGCGTATTAACCTTCTGGATCTTATAAGTTGAAATCGTTGCTCCTGTCTTATTTGCATTAATTGAGAATTTTGAGAAATATTTTAAACATTTTTCTGTATATTTAAGTGGGGATAACTCTTAATCTTTACCTTCCACGCTAGCCGTGCCCTAAGAGGAGCAGAGAGAAATATGGAGAACTACTCTTCCAGAAAACTGGAACTCCTAGCTCTCAAGTGGGCCGTAACAGAAAAGTTCCGTGAACACTTGATCTCCTCCACCTTTACAGAACTGACTGACAACAACCCACTGACTTACCTGCAGTCCAAGTGCAAGTTGAAGGCTGTTGAACAGAGATGGGTGTCTGAACTCACTAACTTTAATTTTAACATAAAGTACCGAGCTGGGAAACAGAACATGAATGCTCATGCGTTAAGTCGTCTTAACTGGGAGAAACCTGAAGAGTGCAATGTGGATCAAGAAGCAGCAGCCTTGGCGTCATCTCTTAACACTACTGCTGTACCCAAGTCCATTCGAGAACATTAACTCCAGTCATCAGTGTTCCTAGCAGAGAATCCCAGTGCAGTAGTGGAGCAGTTAACAGTAGATTCCCCGCAGCAGTACAGTACCAGTCCAGTGCCCTCTTGGGACAGTACACAGTTGGCCAAGTTGCAGAATGTGGATGTAGCCATAAAGCGCCTTATTTACTATCGCACTATTGGTTGCAAGCCATTGCCTAGAGAAAAGAAGGCTGAAACAAGTAAAACAAAGAAGCTTTTAAACCAATGGGACTGCATTGTTGAGAAGAAGGGAGTTCTCTACTGCAGTAACTCCAATAACCATGGCAACAAGTGGCTACAGCTTCTCCTACCCGACAGTCTCCATGATGAACTCCTCAAGGGTGTTGATGACCATGTGGCCATTAGGGATCAGAGCAAACAGAGCAGTTGGTACGAGAGCGCTGTTGGTGGCCTGGACTACATGACTATGTTGAGAAGCACCTGTCAGAATGTGAATGCTGTGTTGTAGCAAAGGGACCCAACCGGCTCGTTAAGACCCCAATGACCAGCATCATTGCCTCCAAGCCTCTGGAAGTACTAGCTATAGATTTCACCCAGCTTGAGCCAGCTTCAGATGACAGAGAGAACGTCTTAGTACTCACTGATGTATTTACCAAGTTTACAGTCGCAGTACCAACAAGAGATCAGCGGGCCAGCACTGTAGTCAAGACCCTGGTACGTGACTGGTTCCCTGTGTATGGTGTCCCCAAGAGAATTCATTCTGACCAGGGACGGTGTTTTGAAGCTGAAGTAGTACAAGAACTGTGCCGCATGTATGGAATCAAGAAATCCCGAAGCACTCCTTACCACCCTGAAGGAAATGGACAGGGTGAGCGATTCAACCGTACACTCCATGACCTGCTGCATACCCTCCCACCTGAGAGAAAGCGAAAGTTGCCTGAGCACCTCAAGGAACTGTGTTATGCAAATAATGCAACTCCACATACCTCTACCAGGTATTCCCCACACTACCTCATGTTTGGTATTGATCCTAAATTGCCAATTGATCTCCTACACCTGAATCCTGAATGTCCACGAAGACCAAGCAAGAAACAATGGTGAATGGCTTACCTTACACCAGAATCGTCTACGGGAAGCTCATCTGCAAGCACAGAGCAAGCTTCGAGCCGAAGCTACCTTCCGCAAGAAACAGTTTGATTGGCACAGACAAGTCAAGCCTGATGAAATTCCCATTGGTGAGAGAGTTTTCACTCGCAGCCATCCCCAAGGGAGGGCTAAGATACACGACAGATAGAACTCTAAGATTTTTGTTCCAAATTATCCCTTTGTCATTGCTTTTCGTGATTTAGTTTCATTGTATTAGTTATTAGCTTAGTCATGCTGTATTGTTATGCAACACATGTAATCCGAATTCCTAGTTTTTGTCTGTTTTACACTTCATGTAATAGCTCTCAGATTATACTCAGCTTTTGCTTTGTTTACATTTTTAAGTCACTTTTGTAGTTTCTTAAGTAATCTTATTGCCCTTTTTTGTATGCAATTTATTAGTGAGCATTATGTAATCAGCTATCTAGTCTTATTCTTGTTTCTAGTAGAAGCTGTTTGGCTTATTGTAGTTTTTGCTTTATTTTGCATTTTAGTTTCTCATTCCCGTTTTTGTTTGCTCATTAAACTTGTTAAAGTTAAAGCTCAGTTCTGTTGTTCTTGCATCGACCCTTTGGCCGTCTTACATAATAATTTCAATTTCATCACCACTTACTAAGTAGTGAGAGAAAGGTGCAAGAAACAGATGGGGAAAATGAGAATATGGAGCAACAAAACAAAGACGAGAAAATGAACAAGGGCAACAGAATTGCTGACATGGATGAAAGCTTCTGCATGGATGCAACAATAACTGAAGCCATTTCCTCAGTGAATCAGATCATTGACTCTGCATATATTGCATTGTTAATTCCCATTGACTTTTTTGCAAGAGGATTTATTATTCTTATAGTACTGATATGAATATGCATTTCTCCTCACTTTTCTTCATACATGTACATGTACATTAAGGATTTCCATTTCATAAATAAAAATGTTAAGGAGAAAATTAAATTGTTTAATCTTCAAAACATTTTAAGACATTTTGGCTCTTTAATTGAGGAAATGTTACAACTATATACATTCTCAATGCAACAAAGACAAGTAAAATAAATGCACTCATTTCTTTTTATCATCACTTTAGGTACATGTCATGATGGCAATGTGCATGAAGTGAAAGATTGCAAAGTTGTGGGTAAGATGCAACACAAGAAACCAAAAAAGGTTCAAAAAGGGTAACAGTATTGCTAACGTGGACAGAGGTTTCCAGATAAATATGACAACAACCAAAGGTATTTCCTCATCCACAAATCAGAAGAACCATGCATCTGCAGACACCTTGGAAACTGGTCTGTTGAATCAACATGGTGTATAATGTCCCCAGGAGTGGGTGAAAACTAATAGTGACATCTTATTTGCTGTCCCAAAAGCTGAGAGACAGTTATCCTGCTGTCAGAAGTAATGTTTGTGCACATGTACAGTTAGTAAGAGAAAATATTTAGTTCTTAGGTCATCTCATTCTTGGCAAATATACCTTGTGTACGGGACAGGTCATTCTTTACGTAGAGGGAGGGGGAGGGAAAAATATGTTGGAAAGATCAAAATTTCTTTAAGCCCCCCCCCCCTCCCCCCGTGCAGACCATGTAATTAGCAACTGCCCCCCTTCTTTATTCAATATGTACATGTACATAATGATCCCCCCACCTCATATTGCTCTACAAAGCAATTATAATGCGTGTGACATTCTATTAACTCATAAAAGTGTTGTTTTGTTAAATAGAAGAAAACTGATTCATTTTTGCAAATCATTCTTTCATGGTAGACACAAATGTCATAACCAGGCAAAATAATATTCCTTTCAAATGAATTTCCTACAGTTGTAAAAGGACTTCTCTCTTATGGTTTTATCATGTTTTTCTTGGGCTACTGACGTCACAAGTATTTTGTTAAAAGAAAATTCAGTCAAACCAAATATTAAACCAGGCAGGTCTGGATTCATTATTAGCTAAAATTTGAAATAATGTTTTAAGTTTAGAGTGCAAACAGAACTTCTGTCAATATACAAATGACTAACTGGTACAAAATAGTGGTGCTTAAACAAAAAGGAATAGGATTAGCATAAAATTGTACAATTTAGCATTACTGTTTCACATACATTGTTTGTACTCTACCTACTATATAACTGCTTTACCCACCTTGGCCAATGGACCCCTCTTAAATATACCTGGTGATCAAACTGCTGCCCCCTCTAGTTTAGCCCTTCCCCTCTAGCCAATCTGAAATAGACTTGACCCACCCCTTTCTTTTTTCCCTCCCCCCTTGTACACAATTAATAATGACCGGTCCCAAATTATTTGAAAAAAAATAATAATAAAATCAATTTATTCTGTGAAACAGCGATAAGAAAAAAACCTTGTTCAATTATAGAAACATTTTATTTTAAGTTTTTGTCATTGTTCACTAAGTCATTAAAATGAAAATGAAAATGCATATCATAAAAAAATTCCCCACTCTCAGTGTTCTTCCCAGATTTTAGCTCAATTAGAAAGGGACCATTCATAGCCAGTAAGGCAAATAATATGCACCAGAGGTCCACTTTCCTGGGGGCAAGGGGGTTAGTGGAGGGCAGGACATGGCCCCGCACTTGCTGGAAAATTAGGAGCTAAGTTCTCTGAAGACCTATTTTATGCAAATAAGCCAGTGTTACCTTTATACAACAATTTAAAACAATCAATTTGAATAATTTTACTCTGTCTTCAATGTTCTCTTTCCAACATGCACGGCCATTAAAAAGAAAAGCTGTGTATACTTTAGTACTTTTCCATATATTCATTCACTTCCTTGTGGCATGTGAGAATTTCATCGGATTTAAAAGGACTCCTTTAATTTTAGTAAACCTTCAGGCAGTTGCAGGCAGTAAGAGGTGTTGATTCAGGCAGTAAATTTTACTGGTTACCGCCTGACAAGGATAACACTAGGCCCCTTTCCTGAAAGGCTGATTAGCCCAAATCCAGGATTAAAAGTTTTCTCTGTTTCTATACTTTACCTTCCTTTGTATTGGTTAGAGTACCATTTTGTGTTATCATTACTGTATATTGGGAGTGAAGGCTTAACAGTATTTTGTAAGCTTGAGTTGCACGTTCCTAAACAACAAAGCCTTGTTTAAACTATCTTTCAAGGAACCGGGCCCTGCATTGTAGGAATTTGGCCTTCAAACAAGTTATTACTCATACCAGTTTCCTCATTCAGATTTGTTTTTACTAAAAGGCATTTTTTATTAGAACAGTTTCAAACATTTTGTTACTGTTCATTTGGTCAATTTAACTAAACAATACTATCAGCATTATTATACAGGTTGTATTTTGATTTTGCATTGTAAAATTGTTAACCTTGGTAATGTTCCATACATGCTCTTTTTTGCTCATGTACAGCTGTATTTAAGTTGCAAAAATCCACAGAAATCCATTCTCAAGGTCACAGAGAGACATTGGCTCATTGTTACACATTTATTTAAAGCGTATGCTCTAAGTGCTACAACTAATGTCCACAAGGTTTTGAGATTTTCATGACTGGACAAAATATCAGTGCATTATTTTAAGTCTTCATGTCCAGGTGTACCACACAGCCAGTGAACAAAATGTTCAAAACAAAAAAGTAACAAACGAGCATTGTTCCTTTTGATCTCACAACTAAAGCATGGAATGCAATTAGCATGATTACATCTTGCTTGAAACTGTTGTTTCAGTCTGGACACCTTCTGGAGTCTCAAAATTTGACTTTTCTACCAATTATTTTGTGTCCAAGAATTCAGCACTGATACAAGACTTTGTGAGCTGGCACTAAAGAGGAGTAAACTTGGTAGACCGTTGTGGGTCATGTAGAAAAAGACTTTAAGAGCCCTTCGATATAAGGCATTAATTTCAGGGATTTTGCTCTTTTAAACGATCACATCTTGCTGGCAAACTTCAAATTGCAAAATCTGCCCTGTACATGACACACTAGAGGTTTTGATCAATCATTTACTAAAACTTGGGCACAAAATCACAATTTCCCAATTTGTTACAACTGTGGCTTAAAGCACTTTCAAAAAGCAGAATCTATCAAATAAAAAAACAACCCTCTAAAACTTCCATCAATCCACAACATCCAGATGTAAAACTTTATCTAAATTGCCTCTAAAACAGCCAAAATATACATTTTAAAAGATGTATAGCACAAGCAAAATTTTGCTTGCTGAAGTTCAGTACTCAAATGGCACTCTATGCAATGCGTAATGAACACACTACTATTTTTACTGAGCTCATACGCAATTGTGATTATTTTTATATTTATTTCAGGCCATCTGATATTAAGCGATGGTGTGATTTCACACAAATGACCTCAAATCGCATCTGATTGCACAATTTGAGGAAAATAGCATAATTCGTAAAAAAAAATGCTAAATTCAAGTAAAATAAACAATGAATTTAACTTTAATTAAACATCTCTCATTCTACCTGGTATCTCATTCCATAATTTAGCACCAAAAATTGGGACGGCTTGTCTTAGTTTTTCAAGATTAAATTTTTTAATGTACATATTATTTTTAGAGGATGATCTTGTGTTATACGCATGAATAGATGATATCTGTTAAAACAGGTTAATGATTTTTAAGGGTGCAGAATTAGTATGAATATCATGCATTAGGTAAGATACGGACTTAAAATAGAGAAAACTAATTGGCAGGATATTTGCATCAATAAAGGGAGGAATGGCATGAACATTCCTGTTGACAAAAAATATAAATCGGATAACTTTTTTCTGAAGCGATAGCATTTTGGTTAAATGTGTTTTTAACGCCTGTCCCCAAACTATCAAACTGTAGGATAAATAAGGCAAGATTAAAGCATGGTAAATATGTAGTAAGGTATGTTGAGGAACAAAGTGCCTCAATTTGGCAATTAAACCAACCTTTTTGCAAGACATCCGAAACCTTTGATCGCAGTATCTGGGCAGCCATTTTGATTTCTGAGACAAGCAGTGTGGTCAGGGGTGTAACGGCATCATGTAATATTAAACAAGTGTCCTTTTTCTTTTCTGGGTAAAAATTATCGGACAAATTTAACTATTTTGTTTTAAATTTAATAAACAGATGTTTTATTATTCCTTTACATTCAAATTGCCTGCTAAACAACATTAAAGTGGTTTTCCTCCTTTGAAATCTGGTAAAACAATGTAAATTAGCCCTGAAAAAATTGCATCATTTATCGCGCAATAGTCCTATCTTATCGCATAATCTACCCTGAAAATATCGCACAATTTCTGATTTTTAATCGCACTCTATCAGATGGCCTGTTATTTATTTTTTTAATTTTACACTTTGGTCATAAGGATACACTTGTAAATAGTTTTATTAATTCAATTTTAATTGCTACCATAGTTGCTTATCTTAATTTATAGTGTCTCCATTTAGTGGTTCCTCTACTGCTATGCTAGTTTGACACTTAAATAAAGGAATTGATTGATTGCCCCATGAATTTATTCATAGATTCCGACTGTGTCCCCTATGGCCTAAACTGACACAATTTATTTAGTTGCTTTCATATTCCAGTTTTTCATGTAAGCATGTATAGTTGGCAGTACATACAGACGTCAGTTCTGCAGCAACAAGGCATAACGACAGGGATCAAGCTATTTTCACATATCAATTTTGTCATAAAGTACAAAAAGATAACTGTTACAGGAATGTGGAACCAAAAAAATTGAACAGCTTCCACCTGGGATACTCTCCAATCTACATATACCTGAGCTAGGACCTTGTACAGTGCAGGCAAGAACTAAGCAAACAATGCTGAATGGAAACTGATGCAATAGATGCGTCAGCTCAGATGAGGGTATGAATTAGCGCTGTCAAGCACCTACATCAGCTTGGACACATCAGGAAGGAAAAGATTTTTCTTTTGTTACTCAATGTGACAGCTTTGTGATGCAAAAAACAAAAACAAAACATATTCTCGGGCTTGAAGAAGCTTGATAATCGCTCATTCTAAGGAACTGTTCATGATGGACCTGTGATTAATCTAGCTAAATTTAGTGATGTGCATGGTTTGAATTGTACAATCGCTCAGCATCCTACTTTATGTGTATTGTGTGGTCTCAGAAAAAATCCATACCCCCCACGGAAGACTCTTTGATTTGCACCCGGCCCCACCCACCAGGATTTTCCTTTCCACTGGGTCTTTGGTGACACCTCCTCCACCCAGGAATTTCCAGAATTTTTAAACAAGGACTTCGCTTACCACCCTTTGCAAATTCAAAGTGGTTTTGGTACTTAAAAACACAGAAAGTGAATACTAACTCAGTTACAAAAAAATGGCAGAATTTTATTACAATATTGCAGTGTAAATTTTTGTCAAGCTTATTATTCAGCCAAACTTTTAGCTTCTTAGCCATGATGTTTGCAAATTATGTCTGTGTTGTTTCTATGTAAGCTTATAAGCTTAAGTAATGGTCCACATAAGAAGTAGGCATCCGAAATCCAAAGCTGTCAACAGCTAATTATCTAATTGAATTAAAATTCTGGCCTCCGATTGGCCGAAAAGTCGAAATCGGGGCAAAAATGCCCATCAAATGATTTTTTTGGCTATTTTTGACGCTAAATTCGGTCCCAGCATCATCAACATTGTACATGGCGAGTTTCGTTACCATGGGAAATGGGGAACTGGGTCTAGCCGAAGATAGGGATGGTTTTACGGTCGGCCGCCATATTGGATTGCAATTTTACTGCGGAGTTACCACGTTAGTTTTAGAATTCTTCGGTTGGATTTCTGTGGGATTATTCAGATTATTTATTCAAACAAGTGTTATTTGCATTTTTATTGTTGATTGGAAATGAAGTCTATGATTTGAAGTTAAAAATGCCGAAAACCGCTTCGTGTTGTTGCCCACATCACAAGACGTGGGGAACAGGAAAGCTATATTGTTGTATACCACGGAGAGCATTCAGATCACTCAGATACTTAAATCTGGCCTCGACGCAGTTGTCAAGTCGCCATTTGCAACAGATTATGATGACTGCTACATATTTGGAACATCTGGATATCTCCAATTGTCCCAAACTGGACCAAATTGCCATTTTCAAAGCCAAGGAACACATGCAAGAACTACTACACATCGCCATTTCCGGTAATAGGCAATTCACGATTCTGGTTATTGCGTGTTTGTGCTCCTGTCCAGAGCTCGTAACAATTGAGGCACATGGTCTAGAGTTCAGTGCAGAAGAGCTATTATTTCTTTCGAAAACCTTTGAGTCTGCTAGAAGCGGCAGTTTACAAATGGAAACGGATGAAGGCTACAATGATTTGTGTATAACGAATATCTTCGAACGTGAACTTTTTGAATAAGAACGATTATTTTCAGGCGTAACAAGAATCTTTCCTTTTATAGCTTAGTTGTCTTCCTTTTTTTTTACAAGGAAATTGAACATGTTTAGGTTTCCGTTTGATTAGAGCGGATGACCGACACGCGCTGGATGTTAGATGAGTGACGAAGAACAGTGAGAACAACAAACCACCAAGTGTTGAATTGCTCTTACCGCTATTGTTGAAGAAGTGAGATGTGGAAAAACAGTCTTCCCCATTTCGTAATATCTTGTCCTTTGAATTACATATAGTTTTCAATATTTTCAATAAATATATAGTGTTAAAGCTTTCGAAAATGTGATTTTGGCTATGTTTTTTATGAATACAAATTCAAATTTCGCGCTTAAACTGTAATCACCCAATCGGGATTCAGGATTTTTATTTGATTAAAAGATTAACACCATGACGCTCAACGGCGGCTTTTGGATCAGGCCTATTGATTTTTGCCTACTTCTTATGTGGACCATTACTTAAACATTTGGGGTGCAAAGTTTAAACATCTATTGTTCTATGTGTTTTGTGCTTACTCTGACATGAACACCACGAAGTTTCACCCACTTAAACAACTTTGCAAATGATACCAAAAAAACCCAGAAACTTACAAGGTTCCTTTGTGGCTGTTTATTTTTCTACACATTTTGTCAGTTTCTTCAGGTTCATTCTTATTTGAGGACAAAACTTCACTAACAGGTGTCAATGCGCTAGGTTTCGTGAACATTGTCATGCTTGCATGTGAAGGTAGCGGAAAGGGATACTCAGTGAACAGAAGTGAAAGCACTTTAATATTGGTCAGACGAAAACGAGACAAAGACAAGACTCCAGTTATGTCTGCCATTTTAAATCATTTCAACTTCATTTCAAACACATCGTTCTTCTAGAGATTGTAGCACTAGCTAACTCAAAGAAAAACACAAACATTAAAGCTCATCTCAGTGGACAAGAGTACCGACTTATGTTTCAAAACAATGTACGTAAGTATGTTTTTGTGCTTCAGATCAAGTGACTTTCTTTCAATATTTGGTAAGTTGTTCAACACCTTCTGGAAAAGTAGTTTCCCATGAACCCCCCCCCCCCCCCCCACCACCACCCCTTGGAAATTACTGCCTTCGAACCCTCCCTCCCCCTCGGAATTTCCAATGATCATCTGAGGGGGGTGGGGGTATGGATATTTTCTGGAACCACACATTGCAATTCTTGGTTCATACAGCTGAAGAATAAAAGCCGTTCTTTAGAGCGCTAAAAAATTTAACAGCGACGAAATCGGCATGAAACGAAATAAATTTGCATAAATGGCACAGGCTTGTCTAGTTTAGCGAGCAAAATAGCCACACTCGTAGTTAAGCCATAATCCTGATTAACTTTGCATCAAGCTTTCATACATTTACATCTAAGGCAACTCTTGTATGTACTCATATAATCTTAAATTGATCCAAAATCTTGACTTATTTAAGACCACTGAAAAACAACAACATTTGTGCAAGGAAATGCCAAAGTTGAAACAATCTTATCAAAATGGTGGCAAAAATACAAATACAGGAAATAAATTATTCTTCCACAAGCTCATTCTTGCATTCTCATGACCACACTTGAGGCAGATGCAGAACTACATATCACGCACTGTTTGAAAAGTGCAAAACAATCAGACTTGACAAGTCAACTTTGGTAAATATTAAAGTAAACTTTCGGTCGTGTGCTAGGCATTTACTGTAAGTTCTTCACGTGGATCAAGTTTCACCGATGTCTATCTGATTCATAGTGCTGAAAAAAACACAGATACTTAAAAGAGCCTACATTTTAACCCAGACAAAATCAACCATGAAATAAATTTGCATACAAGGGAATGAATATGTACACTTTGCCTGCAGATGCGATTATTACCAGAAAAGAATTTGCCCTCATGTGCTTGGCACCGAGACTAATAGAGTAATGATGTCGATGGCATTGTAAAAGAAAATGTTACTAAAAAGTGCCGGAAATTGCAATTCAAACCCTGGACTCTCAACTCATCTTTCATAATCAATATCCTTTTGACCTTTCGAACATGACAACGCCTGCAAGACAACACATGGAAGCATTTGCCTTCATGCACATCCCACCAAAAACGTTTTGATGGCCTTGTGAAAGAAAACATTACTTACAACACTGGGGCCAGGTTTGATAAATACATTTTGGTAAACAAAAACATAGGAAGTTGGGATGGTGCAAAAATTTCAATTCTACTTGGGGGGATAAAAAATGCATGTACAATATCAAGAAACTATGATAACAAAATACCTTACTTAACACTCCTTGCACCCTTGTGAAGTCACTAACCCCCCCCCCCCCCACCACTCCCCCACTGTAATCACCCCTCCCTGTAAACACATTCCCTTAAATTGCAATTACTACCACTAAGTAATGGTAACAGGACTGAGTGGAGTCCAATTCGGTCTGTAATCATACGAGTGATTAACAAAATCGGACAACCACGTAGCGGGAGTCCGATTTGTTTAATCACGAGTATGATTACAGACCGAATTGGACGACACGAAGTTCTGTTACCAATTAATCATAACTTTAACAAAATTTGCAATATAATTAGGCTATTGTTTAAATCAAAACACAAGAAATTCGAAATTTTGTTTTGGTAGCAGTGAAAAAAAAAAGCCATTTAAGCGCGCGCGTGATGGCACCTACTGTCCAATTACTTAGGCATGACGCGTACTGTCCTATTAAACTGTCCAATTAAGGCTGAAATCAGGGCAGTTGATAGCCAATCAGATTTGACAATTTTGTTATAGTTATGATTAAATAATAAACTATCGCCATGTTAAAGTCATCTTACACGTGCGAAAAGCCGACAAGACAACCTCGAGCACTGCCCACCTATATGTAATCGTTGAAAACGAAGTTGTACATATGTATGTTCCCGCTGTAGGTCCAACAAATGTCCTTTCTTTCAGAACAAAGTTGGCTATTCTCACTGTTAAAGCAGCTTCCCAACGCAATTAACAGGGTGAATTGACTTTCGGGAAATTCGGGGAACCGGATCGCGTTGCATTCCCCGTTGTAGTCAATCGGCAGCGCTTGCACAATTAATAACCCGCGACCAACAAGCGTAATGACCACATACAATTAAGTATCAAACAATCCCTGAGCAGCAAAAGGACAATAAGACCTCTAAACATCCCTTTATGTTCATTTTACATAAGAACATTGCATCGCTCTGAAAAACCACAACCAGCAAGTTGTTCAGCTGAGTTACTCAGCTGAACAACGAACCACGTTTGTGTTCAACTCACCCTAAAAAATAAAGGTTAAATTCCACTCACCATAAACGTATGTTTGCTTTTCCTCAGTAGAATCGGCCTCGTGTAAGTGCTTCGTCCAGGAACGATTTTAAAATCTCGACTTCACAGCAATTTTCGTGGAAAAGGGCGCACCAAGCCATCAGTCGTTCTGCACTGTACAACCGTGACTGAACGAGGCGCCTCGTACTGGAAACGAGGCTGCTATTTTCCGCCAACTCTGATTGGCTACTCGTTTATCTATTACCGCAAATGACCCCCAGACAACCCCAGACCTCAAATTATCCCCAAAATGGACCACATAGACCCACATATGATCACCATTGTCTACCGTACATGATGGATTGTGAATGCTGCTTACAACTTGAACAACGCGCAAAACAATGGAATTAACCATTCTACTTTCTGAGACAGTTGTCTCTCCTTTCTTTTTAACACTAATGTTTCTTTGCCGACAAAATTTAAAACAGGAAGGTCGTTGCGTCAGGCAGGAAACTCGTCATTTATTTCAACAAAATGGAATATGGAAATATGACCCCGCATGAATTTATGACAGTTTATCACTCAGCAGAAGGTAATTATTAAATTCCGAGAGTAACGTTCCAAAAATGGCGCCGACTCCCGAAAGGAACCATCCTCGGAGACCCAGGGGCAGATAGTGGTGCCAGAAAAACACAACTTTTCTGGCACCAATCAGAAGCCAGAACGGCGGCGACTGTTTGGAACTGGTCTGGTAAGACATTGTCCCCAGGGGCTCTTCTCGCCGTTCTTTACTTTTCTTCGTGCCATATATTTTTCCGCCCGTTTAGACTTTTCCTCGTCCCCACTCTCTGCCCCTGGGTCTCCGAGGATGGAAAGGAACAGGATTCTTCGTCCGATTACGCCACGTTTGAATACTGATCAAGTACAGGAGACCATAACCCCCGGGGGGGTACTCCCTGTAATGCCCTACACGGAGAGGTTCCGCCCGAAAGGGGTATCTTTTTCAAGTTTGTGGGAGGCTTGTGGCATATGAAAGAGTAGGGATTTCACTCGTTGAAGTATACGAAAGGGTAAGAAAATCTGTCTGTACATACATACATACATATATTTTTGATGAGGCAGGTCAGAGTCTGGCAACCCAAAGGGCTGGTGTGGACCTACCATAAAATATATACCTAAAACTAAAATCTAAAATTATCAGAAATGCATCCTTAGGATTCAAAAGCTACTAAAAGATAATCTAAAATGACTTAAAATTTACCTTTCTATTAAAATTAAGTATGAAAAGGAGTGTTTTAAAAATGCACTATCCTTAGATTTAATAAGGCACGCCTCTTTCTCGAACTGTATTTGGTCCAATGTGAAAGGGCCTAAAATGGCTAACAGATTAATTTTAAGGCTTTATAAAGTCAAGAAAACGTTCTTTTTTTGCGATCGATAGCTATTTAAAAGACCGTGTATTTACAGCAGTTGAAGGGAATACAAAGTTCTAACAAGAAAGGATCCTCACTTGGTTCTAAACAAGGTATGTGAAATGGGTACCATTTGTCGATAAAAGGCCGGTATTCGAAAGGGGTACCTTTTTTCGTGAAAAATGGTATATAAAGGGGTAAGGGTTTGAACCTCGGGGTGCACCCTCCCCGTATAAAAAGTTGTTCGGTCTCCCCCCCCCCCCCGGGCCATAACCGTGACGGGCTCTTGTCTAGTGTAGGGAAAAAAAGGCAAGGCTGATTTTACAGTCGGGAATATATAATATTTTAACCAATATTTCGGAAGGCAGGGCCTTCCTTCTTCAGGGTCTTACATATAATGAGACGTTACAATTTGAAGATAAGAGTTTTTACTTTTGCGTCTTTCGAAACTCTGCAGCTGAAATATCCGTATTATTCAAATGCAGAATAGCAGGCAGTGATGTGTACAAATATTGCAACATCTGACATGTAATTTCAATAGATCGCGTGTACCTCTGTACGTATCTCTTTGTTAGACGAGAGCTATTTTACTTTTCAAAAGAACAACTGTTGTGCTCTATTCAGGGGGGGGCAGGGGGGTCACAATCTCCCGCCTCCCGTATGTTTTTGTCCCTTTGTTTCCCGACTCCCGCCCTTTATTGTGTGTCTCCCGTTATCATGTAAATCACGCTGTTTGACTCCCTATTCAGATTCTAATAGGGAGTGCTTTGGCCTTGTCCAAAACAAAAAATTGTGTTGTAAATCGAACCACTCCGCACTTTCCAGCGCGATCATTGAAGCGGCACTCCCTCGACACAAGTTTACACCAAGCCCCAAAATCTTCATAACAGTGTTTTGTGAACTACAGTCGTAAGGAGCGAGCTCCCAGGAAGGTCTTCCATGGACGGATTTTTCCCCACCAAACCGAAAAATACTAAGACCGATCAAAATGGTCTTTGACGACATTTGACCTGAGCTCGCTTTGTCGTTCTTACGGAGAATTTCGACAGCTAGCAAGACAGACGAGACACTGACACGACTGACACAGTCGACACACGTGTACATATGTCATGCTATCCCATTCATGTCCTATGATGTAAGCGACTTGGAAAGGTTTCCAATTTCACAGGAAGTAATGCCGTTTTTTTTTTTTTTTTTATCCCGAGCAGGAATTTTCTTTTTTTGACTTTTCTGTTGACTTTTCTTTTGCTGTAAGCCTCGGAAAACGTTAAATGGAAGTCAAGAAACGTTCTTGGGTTCGTTTCTTTGACTGGAAGCAAGCAGTAACAAATAGCAAAAGCTTGCCTTTTTGAATTTCTGTCCCGCTTCCCGCCATCGTAGAGATCCCGCCTCCCGCCCCCCTGTCCCCTCATTCAGCTTGATTTACAACATATGTTTTTCTAAAAGTCCAGGAACAGAAGTAAGAAGTATTGTATTTTCACCATAAAGGAAAAGGTTTTTAACCAATCGAATTGTAACGCGTTGATCAGCTAGCACGTGTATTTTTTTAATAGGTTTTTGTGTTCCTTTGTGATAATCGAACACCCGTGTTTACTGTCGACTGTATAAAGTAGTGCTTAATGCATCAGTCAATTCCACCTGCGCCCAGCCCCCCCCCCCCCCCGGGCTAACCCCCGGGAATTAGCCTTTTTTTTCTCATGGATGGCAAATTCCTGGGGGCTGGAGCACTTAAGCTGTCAAATGCCCGGCGGTGGGGACGAAAGTAGAGGGCGAATGCCCCGCCCCCGGGATCGTTTTAATCCCAGTTTTCATTTTCGTACGCTGCAATAGATCGCAAAGTTGTTCTAGCAAAGAAATGAAGCGTGTTTTGAGGCCCAATTCACGTTTTCTGGAATTCGAAGGTCGCAAAGTGAGTTGAATGAGTTGGCAGCAGTTGCAAACCGATGATAAAAAACCATTCAGGCACAAAAACACCGCTAAAATTGTGGCCTGATGTGAAATGCGTAAATATTTTCTAACACAGACGTTTTTAATTATACATATTGTAGTCCTTGATTTCAAATTTGCAAGCTTTTAATATTTCTAAAAGCCGGAATTTTATTAATTACCATATAGAATGAATCAAATGCGGCCTGTTGCGAAAAACGCGACAATTCATTCACGCTCTTGCTATTTGCTTTGAAATTATGGCTTTTTAGATTACAGTACATATTGAAATTAAAAAAAACATACCGCATATCTTTAAAAACGTCGACAAGTTTTTCTAGCCCTTGCTGGACAACCCATTCCGCCACAAACTGCTGATCTTTATCTCGGAAATTCTCCATGTCGACCACGTTTTAAAGTTAACAAGGTGCGTGTCAAAAGCCCGGGGGTGCCCCCGGGGTTGGCCAATGCCCGGCCCCCGGGTCGCGCTAAATTAGCTAAAGCCCCTCCCCCGGGACTGACAAGGCTGGCAAATGCCCCGCGGTTGCCCGGGGGGGGGGGGGGCTGGGCGCAGGTGGAATTGACTGATGCATAAACTGTTATAAATCGATTACCCGACCTGCCATTATATGTGAAGTACTATCTACGAGGTTTGCAATACAATAAAGAAGTTGCAGCATTACAGAAAAGTCTTGGGAAGTGGAAATTAGACCCTGTACCTCTGGCAGTAGCAACGAGTGCCAGCAGCGAGCCAGCCGCTCTACCGAATTGCAGTTCTCCCCGTCAATAACTTCCATTACGTAGCAGATCACTATTTGCTAATTCTCGCGCCCTCGCGAAGAGCTTTAGTTCCATTGTTTTCCTAGTTCGACTTTCCCGCCAATTTGGTTTGACAGGCCGAAAAGCCGCTTGACGCAGTGAATTTCCTCTCGTTACAATTGACATCGCGTTCTATGCTTGAAGAGACAGTAACTTTAAAGCAAGATTTCTTTCCTTTTTCTTAGTTGTTTTTGTTTTGCTTTTCGTCATCCGATTTTCGTTTTATCCTTAGTACTTATGATATTCTTATGTGCATTTTTTATATATATATATCCATATAATTTCTTATCCGTATGTTTACCTCATGAATTGATGTTGCAGGTGAATGTCACCAGAGTAGAGAAACTTTTACGAATCAGGAACTATGGGCAAAAATATAACCACTTAAATGGTTTATTGACAACCCCACACTGATTTAAATGAAGGGTGATCATCGCAGTTATATACGCAACTTATGCAGTAGCCTGCGTGTAGACGATAACTAAACTCTGATTAGTACCGTCTGCGAAGCAGCGCAGAGATCTTTGTTCTGGACCCCCAACGGACTCAACGAATTACCGGAAGCGCGTTTCGAATTTCCTTTCAACATGATTGGCGATCACGACAAAGAAAACAAAGGCCATTTCTAACTGGCCAATCGTGGCGTGTTCTCAAATCTGGGTACACAGCTGGAAGTCCAGAACAAGGATTTCGGCGCTGTTTCGCAGACGGAGTTAACCAGAGTTTAATTTCGTCTGCGCGCAGGCTACTTATGCAGTTGCGAAAAGAAAGCCCCCAAAAAATTCAGGCTTGTACGCGATTCGAACACTTGACCTCTGCGATACTACCAATGAAGCTAATGAGCCAACTGCGAGCAGGTCGTTGAATTGGTTCGTTATAAACCCGTGAAAGGATGATGATGAGGTTATGAATACAGCTATTTCGAGAAAGGTTGTCGGAAAAATGTGCACGCGACAATCCCGAAAGGCAATATGGGATATGATCAATACACTGTTACTAACGACTGTAGCTGTGAAACCTACTTTTGTTGCTTTCCATTAGCACTCGCGAACATATGTCCGTGGCCTCTCGTGTCATTCTTTCAAATTTCTTTGGAGAACAGGGGAGACAAAACCACCCACAATACCTTTCGGGATTGTCGCGTGCACTTTTTCCGACAACCTTTCTCGAAACAGCTGTATATGAAAATCATATATGTGAACTGCGGAGTGAAAAATTAAATGAAGGATGATCATCGCAGTACGACCTGCTCCTAGTTGGCTCGTTAGCTTAATTGGTAGAGCGCTGCACTGGTATCGCAGAGGTCAAGGGTTCAAATCCCGTACAAGCCTGAATTTGTTTTTTCAGACTTTCTTTTCGTAACTGCAAAAGTTGCGCATATAAATGCGATGATCATCCTTCGTTTAATTCTTCACTCTGCAGTTCACATATATGATATATTCATAACCCCACATTGATTTGTTATCAAGACCGAAGTATCAACAAAGGGTCTTGAGTGATTCTTTTTTGGGTTGATTTAATGAATATAATCGGAGTGAAATATAATAACGTTCATAATATTAGATTAAAGGGTCAAATATTTTTTCCCTAACGAGATGAATACAGAAAAATAATCGATTAAAACAGGCCCTACGAGCGGGGCGTAACTACCTGTAAGCACGGTATGCGCGTGCGTACCTGAAAAAGTTGTGCACAAAAAAGATATCGTTGGTTTTCACATGACGTCACTAAAATTCAAACTAAAAAACTATTGATCCTACCGAGATTTTACTTTCACGATGCATTACAGCAGCTGAAAACTAATTTTCATACAAATTGTCGCTTCAAAAGGGTTCTTGGTTTTGTGATAGAGTACGCTTGAATTTCTAAGCTCTTGCGTGACGCGACATTTACATGACGGCCAAGAGAGCTGTCGTGTAGATTAAAAAAATGACCTTTTTCAGGAAATTTTGCTATCTAAACACTTCATGTATTGGAAAAAGTATTACTTTAATGTTTATGAGTTTCTCGAAGAATAAATTCACGCTTTTGTAGCAAAACTCGTTGACAGATGTTTCTGTTGGTTTCCGTCCGCCATGTTGGAGCTCACTTAGGTGAGCACCAGCATGGCGTCTCCATACAAATCTCTATAAGTTTGGGTAAAACATTTCTTCGGATATCTCGTAAACGAAATTTTCCTCTGACCTGAATCTTGGTGAGGGTCTTTATATATGTACTTCCTTTCATTTCCCAGATTCTTTACTTGATCTATTGAACGGTTTTGATTTTTTATTTTGATCTATTTTGAATGGCGTGAGCCTGAAAACCAGCAATAAAATGAATAAATAATAAAAATAAAAAATTCATTCAAAAAAGAAAGCGTAATATCTAAAGGCAATTATTTTAAGAGCCCAATTTGCCCTCAATTACAATATAATACAATACAAATTTTTATTGTCAACTCCCCATGGGGGCTTTTCAGAGACAAATATTAATAGTACAGACAATCAAAACAAACAAAAAAATACTCAAGAATTGCCGATAAACAACCGACCGTCCGTCGGCACCACAGGTTTACCAATGTTTACTCTCACACTTTCTAGCTACTTTGGGAGCCCAGGGAGCCCAGGAGAAAACTGATTGCACATCAATGTTGTGATCAATTGACAGCTGTCATAACAAGGTGTCCGCTGACCAGTATGACTTGGTCGTATCGTGGGCTCAGCTGTCGATCCATCCACGTCGAGCATTTTTTGAAGTTGTCCGCTGGCAAGTTACTAGTTTCAGATGATCGCTGGCTCAATTTTATTTTTTAAAATTCATATGAAATATGTTGTGTTCATGTCACTATGGCCCAGCACTATTAACATTTTGATTTCAAACTGACCTCGCACGGGAAAATTCAGTCAGCTATTAAAAAATGCAAACAGGGAAAACAGATGGTTTTCACTTTTCTCAAGATAGTCACGCGTTGGTCACGCTCCACGTTCAATTTTTATGCCCTGATTGGTCAAAATTTGACAGGTGAGTTCATGCGGAAAATTCATACAGCATCTTGAAACTTGTTTCTTTTAACAGCTCAAGCTGACAGAGTTTTGTGTCAACCTGTGATGTTTTCAACTGTCTTTTTCCACTGGATGTACGAAAAGGAAATACAGCTGCTATCAAGAGTCTTCTGTTATTCATGGCTAGTTTCTTTATTGAATTTGTGATTGAGAAATGCGCTGCTTGTCAAAGTCGGAAATCCGATTTCGGATGGCATCGTTTTTGTTTTTCACCTTGCTGGATGGGTAAGCGATTCAGCCCTTACTTGATAGCTTTCAGGAGCTGCATCTCGAAATGTGGTAAGCCTGAGTAATTATTGTATTTATATCTATTTTTATGAAGTCGAGCGCAGTTTATGAGGCTAGTTTTAAGCACGTTTGTATTAAGATTTGAGACAGTGATCTGACCTAGTATGAGGTTTGATATAAGCTTACAGATCTTTGAAAAGCCTTTAGTCGGTATTTCACCGCAAAAAAAAAAAAAAACCGTTCCGAAGAATATTCGGGTATTATTTTGGCTGTAGAAAGAAAGCTTTGAGCTATTTTCTTGTGGCGAGTTCATTGGTGAAAACAGCAAACACTTAAAGACTCAGGATTCTTAGAGACACTTAGCCTGAATTTCATCCGATTACTTCGAGTCGTTATTACTCCCTCAGAAGTTGTTCAGAGGAGAAAACGACTCGAAGCAATAAGATGAATTTCAGGCTAAGAGACACTTAAATACTTGTTTTCGTGAATGAAACTTGTTGTCTCTGTAAATGTTTTACCAAATTACATTTCTGATCTTTTATTTCTTGTTAGTTGTCTCTTGCAATTTTCATCGCTTTGCAGTTTGTTTTCAGTCGTTCATGAACATCGCTTGCTTGGAGTAATCAACATGCCGCACGTATTACACATCGCCATAAAACCATCAATACAAAATAATCACAATAGATTCTTTATTGTGTTGAAGCGTGACTCTTTTAAAATTTATTTGCAAATTTGGCGCTTGTCAAAAATTAGAACCGGCTGGCCGTATAGGTGATTTTGGAAATTTTTGAACGGTTCCGCAAAAAGCCCACGCGTCCTTCGATGGTCCTGAATATTGAATGAATGCAATTTGTCTTGAAAAATTGTGAAACTGACTGAGGTCAGACAATCTGCATGATAAAAACAGCGCCTCATAGTACTCTTTCACCTCAGGTGTGATGTATAAAAACAGGTTGGTTTTCACGCACCCAGATTTGTTGGCAAGATTTAGTAAAGTAAACTTGTCGAACGCAAAAATTTGGCTTGATTTGTTTTCCAAGAATTTGTTTTCCACACCTAATCTACTGTGATCTAGAGCAGTTATTGCTCTTAAATGTGACCGAAGATGATTGCTAGTGCTATTTTTTGGGTGTACATATAAGGCTATCAACTTGATGCAAGATTTGTTTCACTCTAAAATCACTTAGCCTTTCTTCAAAAGTCACACGAATGTGCCCTTAAGTTAACTGATTTGTAGATTAGAAGTTGATTGTTTGTTTTAAATTATAAATTTATTAATGGGAGCTTCACTTTTAGCCCTGGCTAAATCCATATATTACACTATCCAACATTATCTACGCTTTGACTCTGAAAAGTTCATTTAGTTCGTACTCAAATATTTTCTTCGTCTCTTGTTCAAACAGTTCCTCCAGGCACTTTAAGTCGTGGTTCGAGTTGTGATAGGCAAACATATTTGGGAAGTGAGAGCATGTATGATGTCTTCGAGTCTGAAATTCTGAATGGTGGGTAGCTTTTACTCCCCCTATGTTCTCTAACAACAATCCTACGTAAACGTCCTCCATTTTAATTACATTCTTGGTGTCAAGCAATTCTGCAAGCTTGTCTACCAGATCTGATGACAACAGATATGCTGGTCCATTGCAGTAATTTGGGTATATAGTTTTACTGTACTCTTCCTTGGATACACCATACCTACCGAAACGGTATACAGGTGCGTCGTAGAAACATTGTCCCATATAAAGGTTAGCGTTTGGGGTGTCAGGCCTTTTCAAATAGGCAATCAAGTTTCGAGGGCTGACAAAGACGTCATCATCCACTTTCAATAGAAATTTGAAATCACAATATCTTGCCGCCCACTCTATACCCATTTGTGTCTTCAGGGTTAGATTGTAGTAATCATCGTTGTGACTCCCTCGTATAACGTCTCTGTATATCATAGCTTCGGCGTCCAAATAATCATTTCGGTTCCTTTCTTTGGCTTGGCCGATTAAAAACACGGTTGTCCATCGTCTTTCTAGACACATATCGCTTCCCCATGTTCTTCGAATAACTGCTCTCGTATCAAAATTACCAGGGGCTGATGCTACCACAATCAAAAGGAATATTGTTTGCGTGCATGGTGTGCGTGAGATCAGATACGTTCGATGTGGAATTTTACCCCACTCTTTGGCCTGGAATGCATTGCGTGTGCTCAGTTTCAATAGGGTTAACGGTTGCTTGTTGTTGTTGTATATATTGTGCGACAGCTCCTTTTCAGGGGCAAAAATACTACGGTAGAGAAATTGTTGTTGAGAGATCAAAACATAAGTAATGACCGAGGTAGTGAGTAAGATGACCAACCGAAATGCCAGCTGAATGTTTAGCTTGTAACATACAACCGACATCACTCTCTTGACAGGGGTTCTCCCATATTTCGTTTTCTTCAAATTCGGTGTATACATATTTCAGTTGTCTCAGATTTCGCGCCACCCACAGTTGTTGTTGGCACTGTACACAGCAGGCTGCTTCTTCTCCTGTGAAAAAAAAAAAAATACAGAGGCAAAAACCAAAACTACTTATTTCCATGTATTTCGACTTTGAAGACAAAAAGGAAAGCATGGTTGTTACGGCTTCTAGAAAGAAGCACCTCTTCCGGCATTCCAGATTCATTTTGTTACGACTTTCGTTATCTCTATTCCAAACACCATTTTCTTTTCCATAACGCGTCCCTGGATGAGACTTTGCCGAGTCCCGTTTCCCGAGCGGTCAAGTCCCCTACCCAAATAGTGTTTAATAGGTTTCTCGGGATCTTGGATTTCTCTTATTTGAATCCCGGAATTCTGGATTTTAACGGAAAATTCGGGCGAGATTCGGGATTGAAAGTATCGCGGAAGGTGGTATGCCCCCCCCCAAAAAACATCGGGATTACGGGATTACACGAAATTTGGGGTCGGGATTACGGGATTGAATATCCCTATTGGGAACCCCCTACTCAGTGAATAAATGTTGCGTTTATATACGTATGTGCTCTGGTAAAATCCGGGAGTCCGATAATACTCTTCCAGAACCTTAATATAATCCAACTGTTAATTTCCTGTTGTTTTTTTTTTTTATTTAAAGTCGAATCGTTGTAACGACGCTTTCTTGTAAAAGTGACAAACAGGAGCAGCTTTTAATGTCTGGGGTTCTATGAGCACATTTTATACCTTTCCTTTTATCCTTCCTCCTTGCTCATATCGAAGGTATCCCACCCAAGCTTACTCCATTTCACATTGATGAGAGCGGTCGCCTTCGACCAATGTGACCCGGGCTTAAATCTAGGCATCGACGACATGAATGGGTTAAGTTTGATGTTGGTTCTCTCCTTTGCTTCCTGGGTACTCCGGATTTCCCCTTTTCTCAATCTCGAAAGTTCCAATTCGACCAGAAAGCAAGTAGACGAAAAAAAAAAAAACAATAACAACTGAGGGGATGTGTTACCTTTAAATCGCTTTTCATTTATTTAGTTTGTTAGTTAGTTGCTTTTTTTTTAACCCACACGTAGAAATCAGTCATAGACATAATCGCAGAAGCCGCATTTGAGAATTTAATTATTAATTTTTCACATTTGCATAAACCATGGCGTTATATTTCCTAACAGAAGTAGGGCTATGTTGTAGGGAAAATGTCATTAATACACCATCGTCGTCATTATTATTATTATTATTTGTAGTAGTAGTAATAGTATAATAATAATTATTATTACTACTACAATTGTGACTATTAACAGAAATAATATTACTTCGCAAGAGGTTTTTTCTATGTGCTGTCGGGATCCTTCACGCTAAAGTGGGAGGGACAGGGGATCACAATCTCCCACCTCCCGTACCCCGTTCTCCCGCCTCCCGTACCCCTCCCGCCCCCTGTTATCCCGGGCTCCCGCTCCCCTATCCTCCCTTCACGCTAAAAGCACCGGGCCAGATTGGTCCAGGTATTCTTTGTCGATTCTAACTGATTCTGTTTTAGAGAGTTATTAGGGAGCTTAAGCAACAGCGTTTTTGAGCGACGGACGTCAACCGGAAGTGGACGTTTTGCATCATTGGGCGGTGGTTTGGTTGAAACTCTCAGGTAAATCGTCCTTATAAGAGAAAAGAAACTTATCAGTACAAATTTCTTAGCGTCAAGGCATATAGTAAGAGAGAAGACCTCACTTCCGGTTGACGTGGGTCGCTCAAAAACGTCTTTGCTTAAGCTCTCTATTAACTATTACGCTGCATGCTTATACTACTGCTTCTATCACAACTTGTCCTAATTCAGTTGAATTTCCTTTCAAAATCCTGGTTTAAATGTTCTTCTTTGTTATCTTCTAAGTAGATCACCATTAAATCGTTATTTCCTACTTATTTCAAACCATTTTAGCCTGTAACATTTCCCAATTTGCTAAATTCCAACTCTAGTCTCTCTTTGATCCCTTCTTCAAACAATTCCTCCAAACACTTTACAGAAGCTTCGTGATAAGCAAAGATATTTGGGAAATGTTTGCACGGCTCACTAAATTGTTGAGTACGAAAGCCTGAGTGACCTAGAGCCTCAACTCCACCTATTTCATGTATTAAAATGCCTATATAAACATCTTCGAGTCTAAAAGGGATGTAAGTGTCAAATAATTCCACTAATTTATGTACTAAATCTGACGATAACAAATACGCTGGCCCGTTGCAGTAAGCTGGATAAGTGGACGCACTGTACTCTTTTGTGGTTACTCCATGCTTGCCAACACGTAGAACAGGCTCGTTGAAGAAACAGCGTCCCATGTAAAGGTTAGTTACTTGGGTGTCAGGCTTTCCCAGGTGGTCCAACAAGTTATAGGGATTAACAAATACGTCATCATCCACTTTGAGGAGATAATTGAAATCGCAATATCCTGATGCCCACTCCAGACCCATTTGCGTCTTCAGAGTTAGATTGTGATAATGGTCAATGTGACTTCCTCGTATGACATCTCCGTATATCGTACCCTCGGCGGCAATATTTTCACTCTGACTGTTGTTGCCTAAAGCTTGACCAACGAGAAATACGGTCTTCCACCTCATTTGGACTGATCGATCATTCCCCCATGTCCTCCGAATGACTGTTCTCCTGTCCGAGTTAGGAGGGGCAGAAAGCACCATGATTAAAAGGAATACGTTTTGGGCGCAACGTTTGCGAGAGAGCAAACATGAGAAACGACGATAAGGTTCTTGTTTGGTGGAATATGGATTTATTTTCAAGCTTATATCATTCTTATAATGTCGTCGAGAGCTCTGAAGTAGATAATATGTCACAAGCAGCACGCTCGATAAAATTCCAATGAGCAGTACGTTATGAAGATTCGTTTTCGTTAAAATCCGCTGTCCTCTTTGAGCTACACAACCATTTCCCATTTTGCTATGTGTTGCGTTATATGCTGACTTTTCGTGACCTTTAATGGGTTCAAGCGAGAAAGAGTGTTGCGATTCCAGCTGCTGTCAATGGATCAGATATTTTTTTTGCAGGAGCCCTAAGTGCGAAACAAAGCAGTATGTTCAAGTATGTTCAAAAGCTGAACATCACGATCATCAATCTGATGAGGTTATAGTTATGGATGTTATTCGCAGTAACTTTAGCTCCCGGGAAAACTCTTTCAGTTATACAGACTTAATTGAACAAGAGACACAATTCATGAATGTTGTTAGATCTCGCGCGAGGTCTCTTTCTAGCGGTTCCCCAGCCTAGCACGAGATGTAAAATGTCCATACATTTATGAAAGTTTTTTATTAAGAGCGATAGTTTTCGTCATCATTTCTTTAATTCATACAAGTCTTTGGGACGGTTGGGTCGCAAACACAAGAACAACAACAAACAACAAAACACAAAACACAAGGTAAGTCATTTTTATTTCTATTTGTGTACAAAATTGGAATTTAAGACGTCTTTTAAGACGTATTCTGCTTATTTTCATACATTTTCTTATAAAGGATTAAATTAGCTGCAAAAACCGTGGAAGATCTTGCTAGTTGTAGACGTTGGATCTCTAGAAAAGAGATCAAATCAGCCAAAATATAAAGAACAAAAACACAAGAACTCCAAAGACTACTGCAAAGCTGATTTACAACGGTTACATTGAACCATGTAGATCACATTTTAAATTCAAAGTCCAACGAACTCCCACAGAGGTTGGGCTGCCTGTGCTTTCGGGGGCTCGACTTCGATGTCAATCAAAAAGCCAAGAAGGACCCCTTGAGTTCTCACTGTCAATTAGCCTTTTTCGCACAGCCACAAAGATTCTACTCGCCTTTTTTTGTCGGGCTGCATGGCAGCACGACACCTGACATCACGAAAGTCGGCCATTGAAGAAAAGATGTTTTTTAAGGCCACGCTTCTTCTGCTTTATTTTTATTTTTGTGCAAAAATTGTTTGCACGACTATCTCATTCACAGGTTATTTTTTTTGCGGCCGTTATTTGTTCTCGAAATCGCCTAAAAAGAGTTTTTTCTTTCAGATGGTAGGATGCGTGATCGTGACATAACATTCAGAGATCAAATGTATCTTGTATGTTGTTTCTTTGGCTGCGTGGTGAAGTTTCCGGCACGCGAAGCTAACAGACGAGCTGGCGAAGAAGCGCGGTTCCGAAATGAGTGTTTTTTTTTTCTGTTTGTTCCGCCTTTCTACTTTGACGTTTTTTTTTTCACGATCAATCGCACACACTCACACAAACAGAAAGGTGCGAAGAGACTCGGAAAGACTGCTTGGCACATGTGTGAAAACTCTCGACATATACAGGATTAAATTTCCTAAATTTCGTAATTCTAGGTACTAAGGGGTTTTACCATTTAGAAAACCAACTCGGTTGCAAAATGTTCCGCATAGACATTAAAAAAATTAAAACTATTTAAGTCAGCGTCGTGGGGAACGATCCGCCGTTCAAGTATCCTACGGGTAGACCCAACCCCCCTCCCGCTCTCCCTTTTTTCTTTGTCAGGGGAGGGGGAGGCTACCGCTCCAAATGAAAGTACCTTAAACGGCCTTTTATGAGCTTCCCTTCTTAAAACCCCCCTTATAAGCCATCCAACCTGAATTTGATTTGTTTTGCACTCGTTTGACAGCTGTTATTAATTTTGAGTCACGGTACCTTTTTTTGATTGTTTTTATTGGCGATAAAACCGGACACGCAAGATTACTATTTTCTCTTAGAATCTAGCCAATCAGTTATCAGCCCGATTGTGGGACTAGCGTGATTAGGGAAATTGAAGGATCATTGAGAAAGAATAAAACAGTGTTTTATACCTTTTCTTCATATAAGATAGGAAAATAGCAGTGTCATAAACGCGATAACGCCTTACAGAATTGTAAGTATGTTTACATTTGTTGAAAAAAGTTTGCTGATTTCATTTTCGGTTAGATTCGATTTATCAAGCTTTTACAGTCGATTCACACGTAAGCAATGTACTGTATGCCTTTATTTTAAGTTGACTACACATCTACACATTTAGCTAGCTGTCGCGAGGTTGGAATTTGTGACATTAAAGTAGTTCAAAAACAACTGGTAGATCCCGTAGACATTATTTTCCTGGGGTGTCTTCAACCTGAGTAGTAGCCAAACTCGTGGTGCCAAACATGATTTATTATAACGTTTGGAAGCTTAATTTAAAATCAGTAAATGAAACTGCCATAGCTTGTCTCGAAGGGTCTTTTCTATTCTGGTTATTACCCCCCCCCCCCCTCGGATATAAGCCACTCCGTTTATAACCCCTTTACGAAGATGTATAAGCCCAGGGCTTTAATACAAGCGACATTCAGTGAAGGTCATCAGCTAGCCAGAGATGAGACTGGCGAATAAACAAGGAAAAAAGAAAAAGGAAAGACGTACACGTACAAGAACCCTTTTCACTAGTTGCAGTTTCTGGCAGTACACAATGTATTCTTCGTTGTTCACTATAAATCTTTTAACTAGTTTAATATGGAAATTGGTCACTAGTACATAAGTCGAACCCTTCATTACCCGTCGATCAGTTTTACAATACCGTTTTCTCAGCTTTTCTCATTTTGTTTTGTTTGGATAGAGGTTGATTTACTCATTTTAGGTGCAACATACTTTTAAAGTACTTTGATCAATAGGCTCACTTAATAAAAATAGTGCAAACCTATATTGTTATAGTCGACTCTGGGAGTATTCAAAATGTTTCCACCGTTCATTTGATTGGTACCCAACAAAAGCCTTTATTAGGCGGACTCCCGATATTAATTTAAGCGGACACTAGAACTTTCCCCGAGGTTGTACGTCTACATTTTTGTAAAGAAAAAAAAAGTTGCCTAGTTTATCAGGCAACGAAAAATCTTTGAAACTGACAATTTTGCAACGTTGGACAAGCAGTAATGAAACTTATAAGTTGTGTACAATTGTGTAAAAACAGGAACCCATTAATAGCAAAAATTAGTAATATTTTCAAGGCTATGATTGTAAATATTACACCTGCATTTACTATAATCTTGCACTTACGTGTTTAGATCATCTTCAACATCGCGTGTAAACACGTCAAGATCGATGAAAACGAAACTTGCTAGTTTCTTTCTCAAACTCATTAATAATTCATAAAGAAAATACAAAGGAAATTAATGTTTAATAAGTGTTTGAAAATCAGGGAAAAACTGCTCATTTTTGCATCCTTAATTTCTCCTTCTAAAATTATATTGTTTGAGAAGTAATATCAAGCATTCGACGCAGTGTTTCATCACCAGATGAAACACCTCGAATTTCTTAAAAAATACGCCGCTGCGCGTCGTATTTTCAACTTTCTTCTCAGTGTTTCACAGCCAAATGAAACACTGCGTCTTATGCTTGATATATTACTTCAAAAACTGCCACCCTTCCATTTATCCAATATAGAGGGTTTGTGTCAGTCTTCGTGAAGAAAACTGACGTAGTTATCAACAAAGAAAAGCTTTGTTGGTATAAATCAATCATAAAAGCAAATAAGATGACTTCCTTAGCAAATAAGATGATTCTCTAACCAGATGAAAAGAAAAATCTCAGAATTCTGACCCGTATTTTGGTGCAAAGATAAAAGCAGGCCGTGTGTTATATATATAGCTATAAATTACAAATAAAACATTTTGGGGGGTAAGTGACAATTTAAGAAACTTACTGTGTATTCACTCTATAATCGATGAACAACAACGTGTTTAAAATAAACTATTAAAAAATACCATAGCTGCAAGAAATACCAGTATCCAGCATACACTATTATCAATACAGTCTTACGTAAAAGGATGTTAAAAAGAGCAATTTCAACTCACCAACCAAGACAAATTTCACGGCGCCGTCATCTTGTTTAATCATTAAAATTTAGCAAACATTCTTCGAGAACATAACTACCGCAAGGTTGCTACGTAAAGGATTTTAGTACCCGAGGTTAAACAAAAGACACCTGTTTTCTGTTGCTTTAATGTTATCCGAAGATTGTCTAATATTAATTACATATTCAGATTTACTTAGTCATTGCCAAAACTTGCGCACATAACCAGGTTCCCGCTCATGATATTGTTTTGAGCGTTTATTTGACTAGTTCCTCTGATTATTTTAATCCTTATTTCTCATTATCTCTGACAAAAGCCCCTGAAAGGTAGAGAAAAATGTAGTTATTGTCATTTTTTCTTTCTTATACCTTTGTGCATAAAATGCTTCTAATACCTCACTACCTTTCTTTTTTTTCTTCATTTAGGCATCGCATCGAGTGTCCCCTAAAAGGCCCGTTCTACATCCCAAAACAGCAATAAGCAGCGCGATCCGAATTCGAATATAGGCCGACTCAAATTATTTGTGGCCGGATGACTTGATGTAGGCCACATTTTAGGGTAAAAATCCGTCAAAAATGGGCAATTTTCCTATTCTTTCGTATGTTCGAAAATCCTAGGAGAGGCAGGCAAGCAAGAAATTTTACAACAAATGTCCGAAAAATTCTAGATCTCAAATCGTCTTCTCTTCCAAACAGATATTTTCCAAAAATTGACGTTGGGTGGCCCAGCAGTCAGAAAACCCAATGGTTCTTTCAAATAATTTATTGAATAAAAAACTCAGTACAGTAAAACCCATCTTCACGGACATCCGCTTAATACGGACGTCACAATATTAACGACAATTTGCTTTGTGCCTGGCAAAGAATGCCCTTATATTTTCTCTGGATACCGTTAATCGTTAATGTGAGCACTTTCTATAAGCTTCTATAGCCCTGTCGATGTCCAAATAGACGAGGTTTGACTGTATATAGTCGCAAGAGGCGTTTAAGACCATAGCTGATTTCACCTTTTGAGCTCGAGGCACCTTTATCGGCGTATTTTCAGTCCGAATGGGTCCTCATGAACTAAACTCCACTCACAGCATTCTTAAGTTTAAGAAAGCTCTTGCAGGTGCATCAAACGGTTGAGAATACAGTCTATGACCACGTGTGATAAAGGTTTTCTTACAACAGAACTAATCTTGTCGTATGAAAATACGATATTATAATGCCGGAGATTTTCAATATGCAATTCGCGAAAGTAAATTTTAGATGCTCGATCACTTGCCGATTTCTTACCCGACGGTATATACCTAGCGAATGTTTGTTGTCGTTTCAACTACAAATAGTCTCAGATGAGTGGTCTCGATTTCTAAATACGTTTTACTTAGAAGCACTGAGAGAGAAAAGATCATTCTCTCTCTCGGAAGCACTTGTTTGTTATTTATTACGTTAACAAAAGAAACAACGGGTTCTGGAAATTAAAGGTCTATGAGGCAATTTCTGTCTTTTGTATGTCCTGCACGCAAGGAAACACTGGAGAGAAATTGATCCAAACATAACTAGACTCATTAAAATCTTTCCTAGCCTGCATGGTTTCACCTCATGATAACGTCAGCTTCTTCAGGCTTCCCTGACACAACAACTTATATTTTAATTAACACCTCTTGTAACGCTTTATTTGTATGCAATATGAGTGACTAGAAAACTAGCCTACGTGTAGGCACACCCTCCCACGACGGTGGGGTTATGGGTAGGCTACTGAAAAACAAAAAACAAAACAAAAATACGCAATTTATAAAAGTGAGCTTAAGAAAAAAACTCAAAGAATACTCAGATTCAGTATTTGGTGGTGAAAGAGAAACTGTAGGCGTGTAAGCGAGAAATTCGTCAAAATATCGCCTTAGGTCGATTAGCTTATTGAGCATTGGTCATTGCAATACCCACGGTCGCTAACAGCCTTCCGCGGAAACAGGGTGTACGACACTGAGACCTCTTTGGGTGAGCCAATCATGGAGAGTTCCCAAATTTTATTTTTTCATCGCATGACGCTTTGTTTCGCCTCTTGTTCATTTGTATGGTCGCAATGCTAATTAAACTCAAATAGGTATTGAACATGCCCTCTCTACTAGCCCTATGGATAAATCCCCCTAAAACCGTCTGTAATCCTCATGAATTACAAACGCATTTCTACAACATAATTGACTGAATTGACATTAACATTTCTCGCTTGGCTGAAAGTAGAAACATAAACAGATAAATCTTGACTTACCAGACCAATGCTATAAGACACAGTCACTGTCTTTTTTTAGTCAACTGAAAGAAGACTGAAAAAAATGCAAATTCCCTTTATTTCCTTAAGAAACATTCCTCGTCTTACATGACAACTGCAATGTTGCTAAGGAGACAACTCGGTGGCTTCCTGTGAGCAAAATTAGATTACCGTAAATTCTTTACTAAGCCCCCAGGGAGCTTAAATCAGCGCCTCTCCAGGCCGTGCTTTATGACCTAGGTGAGTGAGTTGTTAACTTTTTTCTCGCTCCTGAAATTTTCAAAACCGAAACATCATGAATAATTTTAATATTTCAAGGGCGTGGTAGGAGAGGAAGGCCATCGTGGAGAATAAAATGGACAATAAAATGTCTAGATAGCAGCAACAATATAAATAGCCGCATAAACATAAACATAACAACTTTCTTTAATTTACCAGACATGTTTCGACTGTACATCCGTCATCTTCAGTGTCATACATTTTAAAATCGTCGTTGAATTAAAATCGCGCGCGATGTTACAAAGTTCGTTACATTGCGTTGGTAATATTGCGTACTCAAAAGTTTAAAACTAGTGACGTTTAGCTACTTACAGGGAGAAAGTCAGATTTATGTGTTTCACCTCTGGCTGAGGTCGGCTTTCTCCCGTTTTATGAACATAGATTCTTTGAGCTTCACTTGGTATTTAGTAGCTGCAGAGTCCAGGATCTGGAGGCAGTGCGGTGTGCAGGATGTTCAGCAAGACTCTGAAATCTGGGGATGCCTAAAAACGTTCGAAGACCTGTTGGAAAGTGACTGTTCACGCATTCGTGTGGAGAAATGTCGGCTGGTTTCACCAACATAACAAACATCACAACTTGCACACGAAAATTAATAAACCACACGGCTGCGAAGCCCCTCAGGGACAGCATCTTTCACATTAAAAAGATTCTTGATTTTGAAAGTAGTAAAGACAAGCCTCATAGCAATAGGTTTACATAACTGATCAACAAGTTTGTGAATACTTCTGTGTGCCGTGAATGAGAAATGTCCAACGTAAGGAATTTAAAATAGAACCTAGGTGTTTCCTGGGGCTCGACTCCTGAGTGAGATTGACAATAATGGGATTGATTAACACAAAACCTTTGTTTATGTTAAAGTTCACGACAAAAAAGACGTAGATGAAAAAATATCCTTTCCCTACCCTTGAGCTATTTGGTAAGGGATGCACCCCCTGCACCCAGGGTACTCATTCACTTAGGTCATAAAGCACCCCCCCCCCTGGGGGCTAGAGGATTTACGGTAATTCAATTTTGCTCACAGCAAGTTACAGACTTGTCTCCTTAGCAACATTGCAGTTGTCATGTAAGATGAGGAATGTTTCTTAAGAAAATAAAGGGAATTTGCATTTTTTTTTCACATCTTCTTTCAGTTGACAAAAAAAGACAGTGACTGTGTCTTATAGCATTGGTCTGGTAAGTTCAGATTTCTGTTTATGCTCCTGCTTTCAGCCAAGCGAGAAATATTCAGTCAATTATGTTGTAGAAACGCGTTTGTAGTTCGTGAGGATTACAGACGGTTTTAGGGGGATTTATCCATAGGGCTAGTAGAGAAGGCATGTTCAATACCTATTTGAGTAGAATTCGCATTGCAACCATACAAATGAACATGAGGCGAAACAAAGCGTCATGCGATGAAAAAAATAAAATTTGGGAACTCTCTACGATTGGCTCACCCAAAGAGGTTTCTGTGTCATACACCCTGTTTCCGCGGAAGGCTTTTAGCGACCGTGGATATTGTAATTGCTAATGTTCAATCATCGAAACGACTAATCGACCAAAGCCGATGTTTCGACGAATTTCTCGCTTACAGTTTCCATTCACCACTAAATACCAGATCTGAGTATTCTTTGAGTTTTTTCTCGTGGGAGGGTTCGCCTACAAGTGGGCTAGTTTTTTAGTCACTCATATTACATAAAAATAAAGCGTCACAAGAGGTGTTAATTTAAATATAAGTTGTTGTGACAAGAAAGCCAGTGGCGGAAGTGGCGGATTCAGGGGAGGAGCCGGGGGGGGGGGGGCGGGCCGGGCCCCCTCCTTATTCAACAATTTTCATTCATGAAGACAAGTATTAAAGTGTCTCTGAAAATCCTTGTTTATGTTTTAAGCCGGCTTCCCGTAGCCTGCGTGGAGACGATAACTAAACTCTGATTAGTACCGTCTGCGAAGCAGCGCAGAGATCCTTGTTCTGGACCCCCAAGGGACTCAACAAATTACCGGAAGTGCGTTTCGAATTTCCCTTCAACCTGATTGGCGATCACGACAAACAAAACAAAGCCTTTTTTAACTGGCCAATCGTGGCGCGTACTCAAATCTGGGTACACAGCTGGAAGTCCAGAAAAGGGACTTCGGCTCTGTTTCGCAGACGGAGTTAACCAGAGTTTAATTTCGTCTGTGCGCAGGCTAACTTCTCGGTGTTTGCTTTTTCAAAGATGAAATCGAGGCAAGAAAATCGCTCAAAGCTTTCTTTAACACCCAGAATTATAAATAAATATTCTTTGGAACGTTTTCTTTCTAGTTGCGGTGAGAAAATGTCTAAAGGCTTTTTAAAGTTCTATAAGCTTATAATCAACCGTGATACTCGGTCAGATTATTGTCTCAAATCTTACAAACGTGCATGAACCAAATAGCCGCATATACTACGCTCGACTTCATTGAATTAGATATAAAAAAACAAACATCAAATACAATAATTACTCGGGCTTACCATTCGAGATGCACTGAACGTTATCAAACAAGGCCAGAATCGCTTCAGACTTCAACAACCGTCTTACGCATCAAGCAAGGTGTAAAACGAAAGCTATGGCATCCGAAATCGGATTTCCGACTTTGCCAAAGCGACGTATTTCTCAACCAAAAACCCAATAAACAAACTAGACAAAAATAACAAAAGACTCTTGATAGCAGCTGAATTTCACTTTGTACGTTCAGTGGAAAACGACAGTTAAAAACATCACTAGTTGGCACAAAACTCTGTCAGCCTCAGCTGTCAAAGTAAACAAGATTTAAGATGGTGCAGACATTTTCCGCATGAACTCACCTGTCAAATTTTGACCAATCAGAGTATATAAATTGGACGTAGAGCGAGACCAACGCGTGACCTTGGTGAGAAAAGTCAAAAGCAACTGGCATGTCTTCCCTGCCTGTAAAAACTGGCTGGATTTTAGCTTCCGAGGTCAGTTTGAAATCAAGATTTTAATTGTGCGAGACATATAAACCACAACATATTATATATGAATTAGAAAAATTAAACTTGAGCCTGCGAACATTTGAAAACTAGTAACTTGTCAGTGGATAACTTCTAAAAGATACTTGACCTCGATGAGTCGACACCTGAGCCCACGATACAATCAGGTGATACTGTCAGCGGATACTCTGTTTTGACAGCTGTCAATTGATCACAACAAATCAGTCTTCATGTGCTCCTAAACTAGCTAGAAAGTGTGAGATTGAACATTGGTTGCCCAATGGTGCGGACGGACGGGCGGTGTACAGTCACGTGATTACCAAATTTTCTCGGATGGGTAGATTTACTTACCCATGGTGTTCCGAAGGCGCGCTGCGCCCTTCAGAGCTCCGCTACTAAAATACGTTCACCAATGCTATGTTAAAGTGGTTTTGAACTATATTCTCGATGGGTGCCCCTGTGACCGTCTGAGCGTGCTTGAAACAGCAAGATCAGCAACCTCGTTCCCAGGTTCTCTCTCCTACCCGTCGAGAGACCCTGGTTGGGTCTGATCACGTGTCTCCCAGAATCTGGGAGATTACAAACAAACGACTTGCGGGAGGGGCGGGTAAGTGTGAGATTTGTTTCTACAAAGGGTAGACGTCGAGATCAGTGGAAACTGCGTATCCGACCTTGTCTAAAGGATCCTGTTTTTTTATAGTTCCCGGACTAGTCAAGACAAAACCTCGAACGCCGAATCCTTTGACAGCGAAAGCGTAACTTCCTGCAGAATATCTGGATGTTTATCGGATGTTGCAAAGGAAATCACGGATTCACCACTTGTGCTGTCAAAAATATTTTAGGCGGTTGTATTCATACCGAAACGCAGTAGGCTTAAATTGCCATTTCTATGTTATGGAGGCCACCTTTGGAAAGCAAACGTATGTATTTTCAAAACTATGATTATGCAGTTCGAAGGGAGGCCGAAAAGATGTACGTCAGTGTAGTAGACATAAAAATTTAGTCGATCAAGCGTTGCCGTCTTCACCGACCTCGAAAATATTAGAATCAAACAGAAGCAACAGGAAGAGAGAATACGCCGCCCGGACTCAGTTTGATTGTTCAAATGAAAAGAGGTAAACAGAATCTTAGAAGAGTATATTTTTATCCAACGGCTCTTTGTTGTGTTTTTGTCGTCGTTTAAAATCAACAGAATAGCCGTATGTTTCTTTTCTGGAGGGTTAGGTATATGCTTTAGGGGATTCAAAAAAATCACTGAGCTACATTTGTTTTTTTTAATAAAGCTTTCATTTGGACCATATACAAGAAATCCTTTCGCTTTGGAAGGTTATCACTGGGTTATGTTGTCTGTTTACTCCTGTGTCTTCAGTGTCACGTTTTGGTCACCCTTGCTTATGCACGTGCTACGTGTAGACATGTATATTATATTTTTTTTACCTCTATTTACCACTAAAAGCGATACGTTTTTTCTGTTGCCGCATCATCATAAAAAAGGTTAGGGGTAGGAGAAAGCTGACATTTCAGACTACAGCTTTCCGTTAAGTCATTAGAGCTAAAATATTATTTTGACCGTGAATGAAAAATGAATCCTCTGCTCTCAACGTAACTGCTTTGCTTTGTCACCGCTAATGGTTTAGGTTTTGCATGTACTGATTCGGGCCGATTATACCAGCCGCTGTCACCGACAAACATTGATTCTTTCAATGCAAGTTCAACGAACAGGGATTTTCCGTTCAATGCGGATAAACACGCGCTTGTGTCTTACTCAGGATCGTAGATTTTAGTATCTAATTGTTGTCATCGGTTTAACTGCGATAACACGAGTTTTTTATTTCTCCGCTGGTAATTCGCTTGTTTATCTGGTGATAGCTCTGTTTAGGCAGAAATTTCCCGAATTTCAGTTATAGTTGGAGGCTTAGCAAATCTGTCTTGCCCTTTCGATCATTGCGTGAACGGTGAAAACGAACCAGACAAAAAATTGAGAGACGAAGGACTCCTCCCTCGGAATTAATTTTGTTCTGGGACCACGTGACCAGACCCAACCAGGGTCTCTCTCTCTCTCGCTCCGTAGGGACTGTTAGGAGAGAACCCTGGGAACGAGGTTGCAAGATCAGATGAAACCCGCAGGTCTTGTTTAAATATGAATGCAGGAGCTTGCAGTTAAGGGGGCATTACGGTTGTTTTTTAGGAAGATAGATGTTGTTTTGGGAAGGAAATAAACTAGGGTAGAAAAACTATAAACATAAACCAGTTAGTCCACTAATGGGACCAGAGGCACCTTGTTGTGGTGGTGGACTATCTTGCAACTGTCTACTAGTTATTCATTTCATATTTTAATTTTTGAAAACCCCCAAATTCAATATTTTCCGATTTTTCCAACATTTGAAACATCCCCTTTTAATTGTTATACATTAAAGACATTTGAAAACTCATCCAAAAATTCCCCCAAAAATGATTGAATTAGAGACTTCAACTTAATGGAGTCATCTTTTGATTGAATGAAACCGGGGGTAGGCATTCATGAAAAAGTGTGGAAATCAACGAAAAATAATGCTTTTAACCAGACTGCCCCCTCAAATAAAACCATTTTGTCGCTATTTTAATGCTTTATCTAATGCTCTTTAACTTGAAAAAGCTCAAACACTGTACTATGTAACTACAAGCATACTTGCCCATTGCCACGTTGGATACGAGATAGAAACTGGCACGAGTTAACTCTCCCAAAGACTTCTGGGACTGTTCCAATGGAAAGCGAAAAAATTAACCAATAACTAACTGGCACATACTTAGTAATGATCCTAGAAAGAATTGTGGGACACACTTCGGCTCCATTTCCTTTGTAATTCTTTAAGTGGCGAATTGCCTAATGGAGAGTTTAATTAGTCATAGTTGTCATTAAATCTGCCCCCCCCGACCTTTTAAATACCGAATTAAGACTCCATGTGGTTGTCCATGTAATTGCCATGAAGCTTTGAAATGCAGTTTTCGTATTAGAGTTTCTAAGTGTAATTGTTTTGTGTTTTCTCAATTATTACACTTTGTTTTCTGGATTAATAAAAATCCTCATACAGGTCATGCTTAGGATGGACAATTGTTTTTCATACATCTGATAATGAGTTAAACCAACAAAGCAAATGTAATAAAACGCGTGTTAAAGAACAAAACCATCTTTAATTATTTATTTGTAACTAACAATACAAATGTTCTATAACTAATGTACTGGATTTTGAAATATTTGAGCTATTCCTAATGCGTTTTGAATCGAGTATGTCGATCCACGTTGCTGATTTGTGTGTGACAAATCAAGTTCTTTAATTCAAAACAATTCCAGTACC
The DNA here is from genome assembly GCA_038088405.1 of Porites divaricata. NCBI lineage: Eukaryota > Metazoa > Cnidaria > Anthozoa > Scleractinia > Poritidae > Porites > Porites divaricata. Next base: position 21,387,587 of record JBBMOI010000008.1, on the reverse strand, counting down.
GCTGAATAGCTTCTTAATTAAAAGAAATCGGAAATTGATGTGCTACAAGATACTCAATGATAAAAATACTCACCTTATAGCGGAGCTCCCACGCGCGCGCGTAGCCCCATAGCTTAGTAAATCTACCCATCCCAGAAAATTTGGTAATCACGTGACCGTACACCGACCGACCGACCGACCGACTGCCCGCCCGCCAGCCCGCCGTCCGCCCACCGTCCGTCCGCACCACAGGACAACCAATGTTTACTTTCACACTTTCTAACTACTTTCCATTTGGGAGCCCAGGAGGAAACCGATTGCACATCAATGTTGTGATCAATTGACAGCTGTCAAAACAAGGTATCCGCTGACCAGTATCACCTGACCGTATCGCGGGCTTAGGTGTCGACCCATCGAGGTCGAGTACTTTTTTGAAGTTATCCGCTGACAAGTTACTGGTTTTCATATTATCGCAGGCTCAAGTTTTTTATTTTTTAAAATTTATGAAATATGCTGTGTTTATATCATGATGGCCCCGCACTATTAAGAATTTGATTTCAAACTAACCATGGACGCGAAAATTCAGGCGAGGAAGACCTTTTCTTACCTAGGTCACGCGTTGGTCACGCTTTACGCCCAACTTTTATGCTCTGATTGGTCAAAATTTGACAGGTGAGTTCATGCGGAAAATTTATGCAGCATCTTGAAACTTGTTTACTTTGACAGCTGAAGCTGACAGAGTTTTGTGTAAACTTGTGATGTTTTTAACTGTCTTTTTCCACTGGATGTACAAAATGAAATACAGCTGCTATCAAGTCTGTTATTCATGGCTAGTTTGTTCATTGATTTTTTGGTTGAGAGATGCGTGGCTTGTCAAAGTTGGAAATCCGATTTCGGATGGCATCGTTTTCGTTTTTCACCCTGCATGATTCGGTAGAGGATTCAAAATTCTCAAGCGATTATCGCGTTATTTTTTTCAGGAGCTGCATCTCGAATGGTAAGCCTGAGTAATGATTGCATTTGAAGATTGTTTTTTTATATCTAATTTCATGTAGTCGAGCACAATTTATGCGGCAGGTTTATGCACGTTTGTAAGATTTGAGACAATGAACCGACCTAATATCAGGTTTGCAGGGTTTGATATAAGGTTACAGAACTTTAAAAAGCCTTTAGATATATTTTCTCTCCGCAAATAGAAAGAAAACGTTCCGAAGAATATTTAGTTACAAATTTGGCTGTAGAAAGAAAACTTTGAGCGATTTTCTTTCCTCGAGTTCATCTTTGAGGAAAGCAAACACCGCGACGCCGGCTTAAAACATAAACTTATTAAGAGCGAATGCACAGAAAAATCGAGCAAAATCGGCAAATCGTGGCCACAGCTCAAAACCTAACCTACCTCATTTTCAGTCTGTAATAAGGTTTTGATGAGTTTATAACACTGCTGAGTTTTAAATTTCAAAATGCGGCCGAAATTGGGAATTATTTGAGATTTTCGATTTCAACGGTCTGCGGGCCTAAAATTAGCCGCCGAAGACGGGAATATAGCCCAGTGACAGAAGTGAGCTGACTTTCATAAACGAGCGAATATATTGGCAATCTTCCACTTAAATCTCACAAAACAGATATCTAACAATTTCTAAAACGCACATTTTTTAGATTTAGAGAATAAAATATCGACGAACGAGCACAATTTTGAAACGTAATTTGCATAATGCTTATAAATACAACAATTTACCGCTAAAACAAAAATCGAATTTTCTATATGGGGGAATTCTCCAAATCAGCCCAAATTCCGGTTACTACCCAATGAGTTATAGTACTTCAACATTATGCGAAAGTTAGTCTGGTTTTCTTGCAAACGCTTGTAAAATTGATTGATTATTTTGAGGTTATTTTGCCCCAAACAACGGCTAATTGACCCCAGGGTCAATTGACACGTGCACGTCACCTTAGTTTTATGCGTCGATTTTAGCTCGTTAAAAGGGAGAAACTAACAAGATTCTTTTTATATGTACCTGTTTTAATGAAATGAATGCAATCTTCAAAAGGAGAGGCCGTTCAATGGGTAATTTCTGTTCTTGAGATCTTGTAGATTGTAGCATGGCGTCTGCGAGCGGACCTGAGTCTACGTCTGTTTTTCCGTGACTGCGAAATCAGAATAACATCATAAAATAATCCTCGCTCGAACCTTCGTAAATGAATCATCTTTGCAGTGCCTTACCCGAGATACAAAGTGGGCCGAATAGGAAAACATTCTAGCGCATTTTGGATCCTTTGCAGCACGTAGTGTATTTGCTCAGCGGCGTAGTTACTCACCTCCGATTGCGTGACCAGGCAATTATCGATTGTCTCTTGCGAAAAGTAAGTGCACGGGAAACCAAAGCTTCCGAGATACAGAAAATTTATTTTCCTGTATATGACCAGTTGTCCTTTTGTCCTATTTTAAAAGTGGTTAACTAAGTTGGTTAGCAAACATACTGGTTTACACATCCCCGGATTTGTTTTGCAAGATTTTGTAAAGTAAACTAGTCGAAAGCAAAAAATTTGCCTTGATTTGTTTTCCAAGAATTTGTTTTCCAGGTATAATCCACTGTGATCAAGAGCCATTACGGCTCTTGAATGTGATCGAAGATGATTGCTATTTTTGGGTGTTTTACAAGGCTATCAACTCGATGTAAGATTGTTTCACTCTAAAATCACTTAGCCTTTCCCTCAAAAGTCATATGAATTTCCCCTTAAGTTAACTGATTTGTGGATTACAAGTTTATTTTTTGATTTAAAAAATATATTTATTAATGGGAGCTTCGTTTTTAGCCCTGGCTAAATCTATATATTAGCTTGGAATGAGATTCTGACAATGCGACTCGTTGCCAAACTCAGTTTGCGTGGTTGCTGAGCCAGGCGCACATGCTAAAAATTAACCGGGACCACCGTGCGCGCCTAGTTTCTTCAAATCGAGAAAATTTTCGCATACTAACAATCCAGATGATCTGTGACGTCATTGCGGGGACCTGGGGAAAGAAATTTTAATGCCGTATCCCATAAACCAAAGCTGACGGGAACAGATTGAATTGGTGCGCGCGTTTGTTTATGGGATACGGCATTAAAATTTCTTTCCCAAGGCCCCCGCAATGACGTCACAGATCACCTGGATACGACAATACGATACTTTTTCTTTACGCGGGGGACATTAGGGTGCCTCCTCGGGTTCCAGCCTCTGGGTCGGAACCCTGCGGGGGCGATAAGCTTCACATATACGGCAAACGTCTGATTCAAGTTTAGAATTTCTCAAAATAGAAAATTCATATAGATAAAAAATTCCGTGAAACTACTTATTGCTAGTTTTCACATGACGTCACTAAAATTCAAACAAAATTCAAACAACAAAACTATCGATCCTACCAAGATTTTACTTTCACGATGTATAAGAGCAGCTGAAAACTAATTTTGATACAAATTTTCGCTTCAAAAGATGTTTTTTTTTTTTTATAGATTTAGCCAGGGCTAAAAGTGAAGCTCTGGTTAATAATACTTATAAACAAAAAAATTAAATCGTTTAATGCTAAACAGGGACGACAATGAAAATGGGTTCAAGACTAATAGATCTAATTAGTAAAAAACAAATTGCACGTGCAGCACAATTTTTCTTCTAATTAGCAGAAAACAAATTTGCACGTGCAGCACGCTTTTTTCTTTCCCTTGCCGTTGTTTTGCACGACTACAATGCTGTTTTGTACGACTAAAACGTCAAACTTCCTAGTTACACATTATTTTTAGGGAGGAATTGTCGTATGTGCTTACCCAATATTTTGTTTCCTGTGTTCATGTTCCCTTTTATTTTTCATTGCCGCTCATTTTCACCTTACCGGCCGCTCCTTCCTGGGCGCTAGCATTTCTCATTTCTCACCGGCGCTTTGAATTTCCATGTTTTTCTTCCTACGGAATTCGTCTCCTTTGTTTTCAATAACTCGCTCTAGCTCTTTTTCTGTTAAAAAAATAACACCGAAAAAGACACGACTTTGTTGTTGTTTTTTCTTTCTAAAAGTCCGGGCGCCATGTGATTTCCTTCCAAATAAAACCTTGAGTTGCATTTGGGTTGCCATACCTGTTGATTGAGTTATTTTACATTGGTATGCCTGTAGTGTGGACGGACGGTCGCTCGCTCGGTGTACGGTCACGTGATTACCAAATTTTCTGGGATAGATAGATTACCACATTTCCTTAGCTATGGGGCTCCGCTATAAATTTGGGCAAAACATTTCTTCGGATATCTCATAAACGAAATACTCCTCTGATCTGAATCTTCGTGAGGGTCTTTGCATATTTACCTCCTTTCATTTCTCAGATTCTGTACTTTATCTATTGAACGATTTTGATTTTTGATTTTAAGCTATTTTGAATGGCATAACACTGAAAATAAGCAATTTAGTAAGAATGAACAGTAGGCGACAAGCAAAGGGAAAAGTTGGTCACGTGGCACAAATTTGTGTTTGCCGTTTGACGTAAACGTTATGCTTAATCTCTGTAATAACGTACTATACAAAAGTTGAAAGATGCTCCGGTGCAGGGATATAGTTTGCTCAAAGGGAAGAAACAAAACTTTTTTTTTTTATTCATTTTGTATTTTTTTACAGGGAAGACCATAAGGTCTTCAAATAAAGACTGCAGCTGATGTCGCAACTGAAAGCTTTAAAATAGAGTTAAAGGAATATCGTGACATTATACGCCGATTCAAAGCAAGATGATATTAGGATTTGCCCTTACAAAAAGCGTGGTTTCATTATCAAAGAAATCTAACCTTCACCTTTTACTGTGGATGGGCATTATTCTATTCGGGTGGGTCTTCTGCTACATTATCATCTGGCACATAGTAAGTACCTACTACAACGTTGACCCTTACAGGATAAACAAAAACGGACGTGCAATAAATTCTAACCTTGGGCCACCTGAACCTTTGAAACTGTCTGCAAATTATGCATTTACTATCGGACAGGAGTCTGTTCCACACCTGTCATATCTGACAACACGGACTCGTTGCACTCAAAGTGTATTCCTTTTGATTGTCGTATTCACTGCCCCTGGTAATATAGACAGAAGAACATTAATTCGGAGGACGTGGGGGAGCGATCCATCAGTGCAACCAAGATGGAAGACGGTGTTTCTTATCGGTCAAGCCGCCAACCGTATCCAAAATAAATACTTAGAAGCTGAAGGGGCAACTTACAAGGATATCATTCAAGGATCTCAAAATGAACATTACTACAACCTAGCATTAAAGACACAAATGGGTCTAGAGTGGGCGGCAAGATACTGTGATTTTCAATTCCTGCTCAAGACAGATGATGATGTCTTCATCAATCCTTTTAACCTGGTGGAGCATCTGCAAAAACCCGATACACGTCAGAGAAACCTTTACATGGGACGTTGTAAGTACCGTTTTGAGGTACCTCGACACGGAAAGAAGGGAGTATCATTGGAGGAGTACAATAAAAGCCATTATCCGCCGTTCTGCAACGGACCAGCGTATGTGTTATCATCTGATCTGGTCTCGAAGATAGTAGAATTGTTCGACGTCAAAAAGACCTTTCAAAAGGAAGATGTTTATGTAGGAATGTTAATAGAGAAGATAGAGGGACCTCTTCCTGTGGATCATCGAGGGTTTCGAATTAGGTCGTGTGAACATTTTGAAGGAACTTTTTCCGTTCATGGCAGATTGAACTATTACTGTAGGAAGAAACTATTTGACGAGGCAGTGAAAGAGAGAATGGAAAACGAACTGGAGAACCTTCGGAGTCACACGACACGGCCATATAATTAATGAAAAGAAACAAGTGAAGCATTTAAACTCATCGATGTTATTGTAATACTTTTACTATTCAGTTTCTATCATTTACATCAGGGCCACTTAAACGATGAAAATAAGACAAGTCCCAATTAAGACCCAAACTATAATATTTATACGAAAGAGGGAATATTTATACCTGAGAGGGATAAATGGTTCACGTCCTGTTCGCCTCTTATTTCTGTTCCTGAACTCGTTTTAATGTGAATGTCACCCGTAGCAACGGCAATTCAACATGGCGCGTGTTTCAAAGTTACGGAATGTCGGTGTCATTTTGTTTTTTACTGCAGAGGCGAGATTTTGAAAACGTTTTTGATGAGGGTGAGGGAGTCTTTGCTACTAACAATTACTATTTTTAAACTAAACTAGTGAGCAGCACTCTGCAAACTGTCGCTGTAACAAAACTGAGCCTGTTTCCTTTCGTAAATCCGGCCAAACCTTCAATGTTTGCGACCATCATTATTTTCAGTGATAAGTTATGGCTTAAGGCGCTAAATCAATTTGAAAGTGAAACTCCCGAAAACGTCTACGTTAGTTAGACGAAACGCGTAGGAGAATAAACGCGTTTTACGGCGACGGCTTGCAGAGTGCGGTTCACTATTAAGGATTTGGACAAGACGCGCATGAAATTATTCCCTAATTTCACAAGTATATCATTTGATTACCTATTAATATCATGGGTGGCGAATTACGTTAGCAATCGAGGATTTTTGACTTGTTTATCGTGGATCGTATCGATCGATCGTGAACGCCACTCTCTCATACGTTTAGAGCTGAGATTTGGCTTCAGTTTCCAGAATTTTTCGGCAACATAACTCAAAGAAGCCTTCTTGAAGTGCTCTTTCGAGTGTTCAGGTTTTCTAAAGCGTCTTTTTATGCCCTGACATCTTCATTCATGACATTTTAAAACTTCGTCGCCATCTTGAAACGGAGACGTACGGCAGGTTGCCATGGCAATTTTGCAATTTCACGTGTGAAATTACAAATTAGAGAGATTAAGATTCACGTTTACGCCAAACGGCAAACGTGAATTTGTACCACGTGACCAAGTTTTCCCCTTATTTTTCGTTTACCGTTTATTGCTTCTACACAAAAATAAGTAGTTTTATGCCAGTTTTGTCCACAAGAATCGTTCTGGACTTTTTTTATCTGCTTTATTCTATTCTGAGAAATTTTCAACTGACGTTTGCCGTTTGCCGTATGCCGTAAACGTGAATCTTAATCTCTCTATTAACGCTGAAATTTCGCGCCAAAATTAAGGAGTAATTCGTCACTTATGACATTAACAAAATAATTATAACAATAAAAAAATAATTAAGAAATAAACAAAAAATTAATCAAAAATTAAAATATAATTAGAAAAATTACAAAATTAAAAAAATTGTGGGTATTGTTTAGTGTCATGTTTTAAATCATTTGTATTAAGTCATTTGACCGCATCGTCCGCAACACCAAGAAACTTCCCACTTATGAAAAAAATCAAGAAGAAACAAGAGAAAGACAGAAAGAAGGCTTGAACAGAAGCTCTCCTATTGCCTCCTCTTTAAACAGAAACAAAAAGCCTGTATCTTCTGCAATTTACAAGTCGTATTGAGCGGGTCCAAATAGACGCGATTATGTTTGAAAGAACGAAATTTCATTTTTTTAACAACGTTTTCACTGCCGTCGTCGTCGTCTTTGCTTAAGGTCCCTAATGTCTCGAGAGGTGGACTAAATAAAAGAGAATGATGATGTTTTGAAAATACATTCAAAAGAGCTGCGAAAATATTTGGGCGAGTATTCTCACTGCATATACACCTATTTCAATTAAGGTTGCTCCCGTGAACCATGTTTCATAGCCTACAGTGCACTATGGTAAACCCTTTTGTAGCTGGAAGTTTAGTCTTGTTCACGTTCATTAATGAAATAATGGAGACCATTTGTGAAAAGGCGTTCAAGAGAGCTTTCAAGTCAAATGGCTGCTAAAATTCTTAAGCATGACAGAGCCGAAAAATTCCATTTTAAAAATATATTAGTAAAAAAATAAGAAGCCTCTTCTTTTAACAACATTAAATGAATAGGGTTTTACCGCCTGATTAAGCTTCGTTTTTGCATGGGCCAGATTGCTGGTTATTTCAATAAAGCAAATCAACGGTATTCTTTTTTTTATTCAGTTTTTAAAAAAGTTGCCTGAAAAATACATAAACACGTAATATTAAGTTATTTATTGTTGTTCAAAAAAACGCCTTGAATTTGATTTTTTTATCTCCATCCACAATTCCCACGTGCACGAGCCAAGCCAACTCGTTGAAAATTTGCGACATTTGCATATTACCACAGAGAAAAACCTAACCTCAAATCACTGTCTTAAATTAAAAAGCCTAGGATTCAGTGTTTTGAAATACATTGTCTTAACGCTCAGCTGACGTAGCATAGTAGCGTTAGCGGCGTTTGCTTTCTAGGTTTCTAGGCTCTTTGCGGGCACATAATTTACTAGACTTGTTACAATAATGCACTGCGGGCTATGAAAGATGGATCATGCATCATTCTTCTCTGAAGCAACCTTAATAGGCCATTTCCGAGTTCCAAAAAGTTTCACTTTCAAAACGAGGCTAAGTGCGAAACCTTTGTTGTGGAAATGAGTTTTAATTATGATGCAAATAAAACTCATTTCCAGGGTCTCGGAAACATGCCTACGTTCCACCAATCCCAGAGTTCTCCCCAAACGAAGTCGATTATGATCCTTTGCAGTCTTATGTAACAAATCTGAGTAGCGTAATACCAAATCTCGTAGTTTGACAGGATTGCCGGAGGGAAGCGCTTTTCGTCCCTTCCAACTCCCCTGGTGGCAGTGACCAAACCATCTATCAGTCGCTGATTCCTCCCATAATAACGTAAGGACAAGGAAAATCAGACATCAGGCATGGTGCATCAGACATCAGATATTGACCATCAGACATGAGATATCATACATCTGACGTCGGACATCGGACATCAGACATCAGACATCGGACATTGGAGATCAGACATAAGACATCAGACATCAGATATTGGACATCAGACATCAGTTATCGGACATCAGATATTGGACATCAGACATGAGATACCATACATCTGACGTCGGACATCGGACATCAGACATCAGACATCGGACATCGAAGATCAGACATCAGACATCGTATCGGAGATGTCACTAGTCATCAATCATCAGATATCGGACATCAGACATCAGGCATCGAGCATTTGACATAAGACATCAGAGATTGGAAATCAGACATCAGTTATCGGACATCAGATATTGGACATCTGACATCAGACATGGGGCATCGGACATCAGACATCGGACATCGGAAATCAGAAATCAAACATCAGACATCGGATATTAGACATAGCACATCAGATATCGAACATCGGTCATCAGAGGTGGGAGGTAGGACATCGGACATCAGACATCAGACATCGGACATCGGAGATCAGACATCAGACATCAGACATCGTATCGGAGATGTCACTAGTCATCAATCATCAGATATCGGACATCAGACATCAGGCATCGAATATTTGACATAAGACATCAGAGATTGGACATAAGATATCGGACATGGGACATCAGACATAAGACAACGGACATCTTATTAGTTAGATGACTTTATTTCCTCACAGGTCCATATGTGCCCTCATATGTAGACTAATCTGCGTTATCAAGTATAGGATTGATTGATTGATTGATTGACATCGGACATGGGACACTGAACATCGGACACCAGACATCTCATCCAAGAAATCGGACATCGAAGATGGGAGATGCATGGGAGAACGGATATCAGACATGGAAAGGCAAAATATGAAAGAAAACAGATAAATCCATTTCGGTCATCAACGCCATCTTATTAATTTGTATTTGAGCCAGCAATCGTGGTCAGCAGATATATTTCGTGCGCATTGTTCAAGGCAATAAAAAACAAAAAAAAAAACGAGTTTTGAAATCAAGGTAAAACTTGGGTTTTTACAAAGGGAAAAATGGTAGGTATGAAAATAAAACCCAAAACCTAAAATAGAACGTTTCACTATTCAAATTTCCCAAAATAAATAGCTGGGATTTTGTGTCCCTTATGGGCTACCGTAGAGACCATCTGTAAGTATGAATACAGTTTGTCTCAGATTTTTGTGACCTGCTGCCTGAAGCTTTTAACTCAGTTTGCTTTAGATAATCGAAAAACCTAGGACACGATTTATTCTTTTACGAACAAAGGGAAAAGGAAACAATGACCCCTCGAGAGTGGTTTTTCGAATATTATAAAACACGCAAATTCGTCTGACAACTTTGCTTTGCAAGCGGCTAGTTCAATATATAAGTTAATTTACCTTAGAAATCTTTTTGGACAACTCATTTATTAGTCAGCTTTCTAATGAGTTAGTAACATCTGCGTGGATATCAAAGTATCCGCACACCAACAAGGGATATATCAATGACCGTCATTTGTTAATGGTCAATGCAGTGTATTAGTTAGGTTACTTTTAGCCCCTGTTCTAGCCCAAATGGTCAGTTTCTTCAACAGAAAATTAAATTTCCTTGGACTTCAAAACAATTAAGTAAACGTAAAATTTGAAAAGCCATTTTTTTGTAAGGAGGTTTTTTTTAAAGGTGAAGGCGAACAGCTTTTCGCCATCTTGGTTTTTTTGGGATGCGGGAATGACTCGTTGAACCTGTAATTAGAGAACGGTTAGATATTTACATTAAATCGACAGAAAAAAAGTAAGTAAAACAGTAAGAATTGACCTTCCATGTTGAAATGAGTTCTTCTCTCTTATAAATACTAGCAATACTATTTGCTCGACTTTAATCAAACCTGAACTGAATCCTAACTGTTTTCCCGTTTGTAAACTTCCTCTAGTTCACGTTATCTCTCTTATTTATAGTGTTAGAAATACCCTTTTGAACAACTTCCTTACCTACTACCTACCCATTCTTAAAAATGAATTTCCTTAAACACCTTTAAAAACCGTTAATGTAAACCATCGTGAAAACATATTCAAGTTAAAATTAATTAGTTCGCGAATTGACCTGCTGATTTGAGTACTAAGCAAAGAAAAGATATCTACACCTGTTTGATCCGCAAAAATAGTTTTTTTTCGGTTTTCAAAAGAAAAACGCCTGAATTAGTTATTAAGGGAAAAAACTTAAAACTCAAGTAAATTCTAACTTGAATTCAGAAGCGGGATGTATTTGATCCACTTGTTTCGATTTTCCTTGGTTTATTAAAATACAAGTTATTTTTACTTTTAAGAGCCGACAAAGGCGAAATAATTTACTGTTATGATTTAACTGATTTTCGAGACATTTATGCGGACTCAAACAAACAAGTAAAAGCTTTCAGAACTCACAATACTACAAAAATTTAATTTGCAATCATGGATCATGCTGAGACAATATTGATGCGCTAGAAAAACACAATACTTTGTTTGCCGCGTCGTGCGAATCGAATTTGTACACAGATGTTTAATAAGTAAGAACCAAAATTTCTTGCATCTGTTGATTCACAGGATCTGTGATGCATATGTTAACAACTTGTTTTTGAAGACAATTTATTACTCAAGCTGGTTAAGTTGAATGTAAATGTGCTGCAACGGAATCATAACCCGATCATGTCGCTTTGAGGAACTATAAAGCACCTGTTTCGGTTTAAAATTTACAATTAGTAGAAAAACTTGAAGGAATAAAAGAAATTAAAAGTATTGATCGGAGCCATTTTGTATTGACAAAACAGAACAATCGAAACCATAATTAAGGTTACGTTTGAACGACACCCACGTAATTGTTTTGGAAGTGAGGTATCATCAAGCGAGTGCTTTGAATGGAAAAAAAAAAGAATCAAGGTAAAGACTGCACAATTATAACTTAAGATACCTCATAAAAACCGTTTAAATCCAGACGCGATATAACGACGCCCAAACGATTGTCTTTCAAGGTAACAGTATCTAAGGTGTAGTTTGTATAGAAAGGAGCGAATCAGGTTTAATTATCCTAAATTGCAACCGAACCATGTTATAAAAACCGCCTTTTAAAATTTAACGTTCCATTTAAAGTAAAGTTACTAACCGGTGCGCTTCGCGAAAATCCAGCTGAGTTGGATAGAGGAAAGAAATAACTTCAGGCAAAATGAGAACACTTCAATCTCTGACCATTCTAGCGATATTGGTGACTCTAGTGTCAGCCGTTCAAGCAAAACGCGAAGGAAGTTATGAGCCCTTTGCAGATGCGGATGACGAATCCAATGACCTCTTCACAAACAGAATACAAGCTCGTCGTGAACAGCTTAGGGACTTGAGAAAGCTGATGGACCCAGCTTGTTTACTTTGGAGTCGACGAAGCAATCATTGCTTCAACTCGAGAAAGCGTAGCTACAGCTCAAGAAAAGTAAATATGTTTTTGTTTAATTTGGTTTAGAAAGTTGTTCTTGAGCAATGTAAGACCGATATTTTTCGGAGGTATCTCGATAGAATTCATACTTGTTAAGGGTTTCAATATCATATTGCTAAGAGTAAGAAGAAAAAAAGGCGAATTGAGTCAAATCAAATTTCAACGTCATGGCCTAAACTGTTTCTAACGCTTTTTACTCTTTTCTCTCTAGGCAACAAAGCTATCGCCAACTGAGCTTGATTTTGACGAGTAACGGGACAAAACTCGTACCACCGAAAGCCACTGGAAATATGCCATTGACGTGATTCAGCATATCAATTATTAGACAATTTTTTTCTCAAAACTTGGAATTGATTTTGAGTACAGAAATTACTTGTTAAAAATTTCTCTATATTACTTTGCAACTTATCTGTGCCCACATTAAACAAATTTGATACAAATCAAAACTTTCTCTCTCATTTTCTCGTACAAGGTAGATAGAGCTGTAAGGGAAAGGAAATGAAAATTTAGGGCCAAATGTTTTGGAAATATCCCTTTAATAATTCTAATACACTTGTCCATTGGTAGAAGCAAAATGGGGACTAGCGGGGAAAAAGTGAATACATGTCGACGGCGCCTTAAACTTCCTATCAGCTCCCAGGCGGACGACCTCCCCCCCAAAAAGAGTACCATACTAAAAAGATTACCATACTAAAAAGATTCCCCGGTTTAAGGATCGAGATTCTTCTTAGAGAGTGATTTTGCTTTGACCTTGAATTCATTACGCACGAACCAACCAACAAACAATGATATAAGAACTTGATTGGCTTATCTCAACTGGTCAGCAAACTTCGTAGAAGGATACAAGAGTTCGATATGCAGTGCACCTGAGCAAGTAGTATGGTTGTATGTCATACATAATAGCGGTTAAGACAAACTTAGAGCAAGAGGCACACATACACCAACCCACGGCCTGGCCAGTACCTCACGCATGCGCATGCCCAGCGGTTGCCCATCCTGACAGCTATTGTTAACGCTTTATGTCTGGGTAATAGGACATTTTGAACTGGCTTACATGACCATGAATGAGCCAAAGTCGGTTCACGTGTGGCTGCGTTACAACCTTTTTCATATAGACAGATTTAGATTTCGCGTAGCCTGTTGGCAAGCTCTCCATGTATGGCAAACGAAGCGTGATCCGCGAGAGAACGTGCGAGTGAGTGGCGAAGCCGCGAGGGATGGAGGAAAGGAGAACTTGCAACGAACTCTTCTAAAATTTCATTTCTGCCTCGCCCAGACGAAGCAAAATACCATTGGATGAAAATGACGCACCGCCAATGAATTTTGATTGATGAAGTTCCTGGCTGACTCGCCATAAGTTCTTGCCGTACATTTGAAACGGAGATCTGGAATATGATGATTACCCTTTTCTCCGTGAAGGAAAAAGATCGCTCTCTTCTACTGAGATCGGTGAACGATTTTTGAGGACTGTGAGGCTGTATTTTTTACCGTTCAGTTTGCATCTCAACCCCCCGGAACATATAAAGCGGCAAAGCAGAAGGCTGGGAAGGGGTTGCCAGGAAAACGTTAAGATACTAAATCTCACCGCGTTTGAGTTTAAAGTTTCCCCACAACAAAATCAGTTGATTTCATATCCAAGCAGATGCGTTTAAGATAGATCTCCTCACGAAAAAAAGAAAACTAGTGCAGTGATGAATAAACATTTTTTGCACACGGTGGAAACTAACGAATGCAATTTTTGATGAAGCCGAAGCTAAAACAGATTGTAGCGGCTTTGCAATTGAGGTGACTCGTCTAAGCTGAATTAAAGGAATATAGTAGATCCCAGTCAGCTTATAGGCTATGAACCAAATTAAAAGTTCCAGATCAATTGTCCTCTTTTAGTAGTTTTGTGTATGTGCTACATTGTAGTATTTTGCTCCTGGAACGCTAGCGTAACTAGCGCGTTTGGCTTGGCCCGATGCGGGTAACTGACAAACAGCTGATACATTTCTTGTTTTCGGTACCAGTTTTCACGCTTTGTGGTTTCTTGGGGTTTCCCGGGGTGGAAATGAAAATGTATGAGAGATCGCTGCAAGCTCTCCCTTCTTCCCCCCCCCCCCCTCACAGTCGCATCTCCTTTCACGTGCTGCTTTAGAGTGACTACTCGGGACTCTCCCAAATTGAGAGCTTGCTCGCAGACTAGATTTCACGTGGAGCTCCACTTAGAAAAAGTTTATCCCTTACCGGATTCGATACCGCGTGCACATCATCCTTGGCCAACATAAAAAGTAGCGAAGTTTAGAGGAAAAGCTACCGGAAAAAGAAAAGAAAAACTTACGATTCACTTAATAATGCTTTCAGGATATCACATACTAACAAAGAGGGAGATTTTTTTTTCAATATTAATATTTTCAACAGGAAGCCCACCTCATAAATGTGGCTTTCAGAAGGGCTATGCGCGAAATACCATAAACTTCCCCCTATTAACTACTTCACATATAAGCCCCCCCGTTATAGGTCCACTCGAACTCATCAACACCATAAGAGAATCCACACACAGAGCCTAAAAACGTTTTTACATTGAAAGGCAAAAACTTTAAAGCCGCATGAAATAAACAGAGAAGACGACCGTCAAATTATTTTCCATCACATATTTGTATTCCTTATGTATATATTTTTACAATTATGTTTATGATACGACATATTTTTTATTTTATATTTATTTACTTAAATGGAAACCTAGCCCGATTTTTGACAATGGTATCGCCAAACTGGCCTTTTGCGTCCAAGAATTTTTTTTCGGCAAAAAAACTATCAATTGTTGGTGCAGATTGGTTTAGCTCTGCGCATATTGGTGCAGATTAGTGCAGGTTGGTGCAGCTTAAAGGGACACAGTCAGCTATGTGACTCCGCTGACCTGGACACTACTTTTGTCAGTTTTGAAAAAGAGTTTACCTCAACCCGAAATCAAATGAACGCGTCGGCTACATCTAGAAATCCGCTTCCATCCTTCCAAGTGTTTCATTTGAATCTCGATCTTTTACAGAAAACCTCTTTTTGAGCAAACTTTAACTCATCCTATGACATTATTTTATCATATTTGTTTAAAAACAGTATCCAAAGGAACATGAACAGAAGAAGGTGAGAAACACGTAGGCTCAGGGCGGGAGAAATCGCTTTCGTTTACCAAAATAACAAAAGAAATGAATCAATAACATTGGCGAGCAAATAATAGTTATAATTATGTACTTGGAAAATCGATGGAAAAGGTTACATATGTTTGGAAAATCAAACTTTCTCGACCTTGAACCTTCGACAATGATTCATGCCGACTCCGTGTCATTCCTCACCTCTACTGATGATCGAGTTCAGAAGTATTCGTCGATGTTTGGCTTTTCATGGACAAATCCATCGATGATTTCTCAATGGTATATAAAACATGTGTGTTCTGATGTGGCTTAAGGTCTATAATCACGATTTGGGCTTGTAAATTGTCAACTCAACAAGGTTTGTTTGAGTATTCCGGATACGCTTCTCACTTTCTGTTTCACGCTCGTGTCTTGTGACATGCAAATCAGCTAAGAAATGGTGTCTAATGCGCATGTGCATCAGCTGACTGTGTCCCTTTTAATAATGCAGATTGGTGCCGCGGACTAAGTGAAAGTGTAACGACACTTACTGTCAAACTCAGAAAACCCTGAACACCTGAAGAATTTCGGAAATGTTGATTGTGTCAGGATACGCAAGCAAACCTCAAAACCACAAACTAATTACCGTTGCTGTTTGCAGTTTAGTTATCTTGCGCCTTACTGGCTAATTTCTCGCAACACAATAACATTCCATAAATATTTCTGGTGTTCACAGTTTTGTGAGTTTCACAGTAAAGTTGAAAAATTGAAGGCAAGGCTGATCGGAAAGGATTGATCATTGAATTGCCCAATACTTCGGTTAGACAAACCTAACCTTCATCAGGGGCTAGAAAAGGTGAACGAGAATAGAACAAACGGTTAAAATATTTAAAATAATACAAAAATAAAATGTGATTGGTAAAGAAAGACAATAGAAGAACACATATAAAAAGTCGTTACTACAAAAATATATAAACAGATTTAAGCCCCATTTACACGGCAGAAAATGTTTGGCGCGGCTTGGATGAAAGTGGCACGCGTACTAGTAGGTGTTTGTGAAGGTGATACGCAATCAAAAAAAGCTGCACCGTAAGCAGGCTGTCTGCTGTTTGACTTAAACTAACTCCAGGTCATATTTCAAGCGTGCGCGTACACTTAGGAATATTTGAACAAGTAAAAGGTTGATATTCTTTTCGTTCAATATTGTTTCTCGTTTCCATAAAGTATAAAAAATGAGTAGGCGCAACGTAGGAAGTTTTGAACTTTCTTTTTTTTCCACCATGAAGTGACATTGAATCTCTCCAATTCGCGGCTGTCAGTTTAGTACAAATACAATCACTTATTAATAAGTAGTAGTTTAACTTTTGAATCAGATTGCTTAAAAAACCTTTCATGTCAAGAGAAAATATTTTTCAGGGATTCAATTGCATTTTTTTCAGACTAACAATGAAGTCATATCCAATAACCGCTACCAATTCCTTTTGGTGATCCCCTGTCTCTTGTGATTTTAATAGACAGATTTAGAATCATGTTTACGGCAAACGGCAAACGGCAGACTCAGGTTGTGAATATCTTAAAACAGAAAATGAGTAGGGAAAACTATATCAAGGGGCCCAAATTCACATTTGCATTTGCCGTAAACGTGACAAAACCTCTCTAATGTTACGAGCCTTGAACATAAACGTCCTTATATCGAAGCTGACTGTTATTATTTCAATATTCCTTGAAAAAATCGCTTTAATAACAGCGTTCAAGGGTTGTCTGGGTACACACTATTATTTGTTCTCGTAAAAATATTGCCCATGCGCACAATAAAAAAGCTTGTTTCGAGTGCTGCGGCTGTGAATAGTGAGCAGATGGTCAAACTTTCGCTTTGTTCTTTATAAACTGAATATAAAACTCTCTCAATCTCTTCAGGTTCCGAGGTTTTACTAACGATTAAAATATTAATTCACCTTTTGCAATTTTTTCTTTCACTGAGTTGTCCTGAACGATGGTTTCCATGCGATAACCATTGTGAGCGAAATTAAAAGGGTTACGACACAAGGTGATTGCTGTTTTAGGTTAATTCTGAACTGAAAATATTACTTTGTGCCTTTACCCATAGAGAAAATGCTCCTGTAGAGTTGTGAAGAAAATATCAAACCACAAGGAGATTTTTCCAAAAGAGGTTTGCCCACCCTTTTCAAGTTTCAATCAAGAATCATTCTTGCCATCTCTAGCCACAGAAGACAAGAAACAGTTTCACTACCTCAAAATCTGAGTCTTGAATAACAAATCTTTACTAGTATTTTTCGAATTGAATTGATGTTAAGACACGTTTTAGCTCTTTAATACTATAGCAAATAGTGCGGTGACATAACACAGTAGAGTACTAGACAGCTTTAGATTCTATGACGGGAACGGATACAAGCAGGAGATTTTCCCAATACTTTGTAGTACTCGCACGTGAATCGGTGTCATTAGGGACCTTACGAACTACGACGGCGACGACAACGGGAACGTCAAAAAGGCAATAAAATTATAATAAGCAAAACAACAACTGTGCACGAGCATCACGCTATTTTGTACATTTCTTTGCCTCCTTGCACAACTACAACGTGAAATGACCAAATTTGGAGTTGACTCGAGAACGGGAACGGCAAGGCGAAAAAATTTTGCTTTCTCTCTCTTAACTCGGACGCGGTCTCCTTTCTTTAGTTCCAACCCAACTTTCTTCCTTTCAAGTGGCTGGGTGACTGGGTTAGAGGGCGAAAACGTTTTGAAGGACGCGAAGTCTATTTTTCAGTAACGTTTTCGTTAGCGTCACCGTTGTAGGATCGTAAGGTCCCCGCATGGCGGGAAAACTAGATAGTCATCTTCATTTTACTACGCGTTTTAGCGAGAATGTCGTAGTGGCGGGAATAAGTTATCAAATTTTGGAGGTTTTATCAGTTTTACGACCGGGAGAACGCTTAACCTCCTTTAAAAAAGCTAACTGGGCTGCCTAATTTCTTTGATAAAAAAAAGTAGAATGAAGCTTTCCCCGGGTGTCTATTCAGTTTTGTCTATTTATGTCAAATGTCGTTTTCGTAGTTGTTATCGTCTTCGAATCTGAAGGTCCGGTCTCTACTTTTAAAACCAAAAAGCGTGTGATCAACTTCGAAAAGAGTGCTGAACCCAACTAATTCGTTCTTTGATTGAAATGTGACAATAATGTGACATTTCAGCATAGCATATGTGCACATAATTGACAAAAAACGAGCTGATAAGTAAGTGCTCGTCCTAAGAGTGTGGAGAGTGATTCGAGTAGCAAAGTCTGGCTGCCAGACCGGGGAGGTTGTTAAGTGCTCCCCTCGTAAAATAAATATTATTTATTCATTTATTATGTTTGAGAATTTGTAGCTGTATGACAACTTTTGCTTCATATTTTTGTAGTTGTAATAAGAAGCGTAGAGCTTTGCGATCTAGTGAAAACAGCGTTCTGTTTTCGCTTACGACTCCCGTCGCTTACGATCAAGTGAAAACCAGGTTGCCGGAGTCGCAAGCAGAAGCGGAAGAACTAAACCAATCATAAAGCGTGGGAACGCGCATTATGATTGGTTTATCCTTCCCCTTCTGCTTCCAACTCCGACAATCTGGAGCTTCACTAGCTCGTAAGCGATGGAGTCATAAGAAACTGGAAACGTTCTGATTCTTCCGACTCCGATTCCGTTGCGCTTATGACTTTGCTTACGACTTCGATTTTTGAGACATAAGCGCTCTTACGACTTCGCTTACGACTCCGACTTCGACTCCGCCGCTATAGTGAAAACCAGTCTTAAGGGACTGTGTCACGGTAGTCCAGTTCACTTTGTTCAATTTTTCCAATTACTCGCCCTCAATCACTATGGAACTTAAAGTAAGCAAAGAAATTACATGTAAATGACAAAATCAGAGATTCAAGACAAACAAATATGTCTCCTGAGCATTATTTTTGAAGTTGCAAACAGCAGAGATAAACTTTGAAAAACTGTTAGCCTGAACAGTTTTCAAAAACCCAAATTTCAATCCGTTTCAATCTTCTTCAGTTTTGCCCATCCGTGGCGTCTGTTGTATCTGGTGTGTTATTTTAACCTTCCTTTTATGTTTTAAGCGGTTATTTTATTGTTTCTCTTAATTTAATGGGCATTTCTTTAATTACCTAATTTGACTGATCCTTCGTGACACAGCTCCTTTAAAGCTGTTAATACCAGGGCGGATAAAGGTTGGGCGGTGAAACGAGCGCGTCCGAGCAAAAAGGTGTGATGCAGTGGACTGGGACTCTGCTTAGAAATTAAATGTCGCTTGTTTTTCTTCGGTCAGGGCTTGAGATGTGGTTTGTCCATTAGACACTGCCGCTGTCACTGAATTATGGCGGCTTGATTTGTTTTCTTGCACTTCTTCCTCTTTCCTTAATTTTTGCTGGTACGCTGTCTCCGAGAGGAAAATGTTGCTATTTTTTGCGGGCGGTTTAGTTGGAGTAGACAAACATTACATCTCTTTCAAAGGGTTTTAGTCTAACTTATTACTTCCATGACTCTACCACTGAATTATATTTTCGTTCTACTTCTCACCAATGTTGATGTTATTCCAAAACAAAAACAACTAAGTACTGTCTAAAACACGAAGAAAAATCTCATCCAAGGCAAACTAAAAGACAGCAGATCGTCTTTCATAACTAGATGACGTGTATTTTATAAATGCGTGCAGCGCGTGCAAGGTGAAATTATGCTAATTTCAATCACCATCATCCTTCTTTTTAATTTTGAAAAAAAACATCTCATACGTCTTCCTTTTTCTTCGAAACCTCAAAATTAGTTTCCCCTCAGTTTTTACTGTTTACCTTGTTTTGTTTTAGAGAGAAAAACGGAGAAAAAACCTTACAACTAACTCCAATAAATTTTGTTTACATGTGGTTGCCGGATTTGCGACGCATAGCGTGAATCGCCATGGCGCGTTGCACCCGAGAAGCAAAGTTTGAAGCAGTACAACGCCACTATATCAAAATATATCAATCTAATTTTTTGTTATGTTATATAAAATTTATCCCCCTTTAACATATGTAAAAATTGAGGTTAAGAAGTGTTAAGCTTTTGCAAACGAAACGGCGAAAGACGATTAGGTGATATTTAGTGGAAGGAGGAGGTATTCAACAATTTCAAAGTAAACTCAAATTTTGGCATTATACGACCAACAAGTTTGACTTATAGGCATACAGACACAAACATATGAAACTGTTCATTGATATTGTTATGAAACGAATTTATCTATTTAACACTGTAGCCTGAAATTACAGAAAGAAAATAGGATTTCCGGTTTGCAGAAAGGAAAATTTCGCCGGCCTTCAAGCGCACCGGAAGCGCGGAAAGAGCGCTCGTGCCAGTCCTACTCCGCATCACACATTAAATGAAGAGCGGAGCGCTCGTTTCACCGCCCAACATTTATCCGCCCTGGTTAATACAGTTGATTCCCGCTATCTCGAACCTCACGCTTACTCAAACCAAAATCAATTTTCCCTGGATTTCCTTCATACATTTACTGTAATTTTGCCCTCGGTAACTCGAACCTCCCAATAACTCGAAGTAAATTTTGTTTCCCCTCCGACCATTTCTATATAATTTTATCCTCGATAACTCGAGCCATGTTCTGAGCACGTAAGAAGTCGGAAAGAGTGTTAAACTCGCGTCCGAAACCTTGAACTTTGAATTTCACTTTGACGTGTTGTGGGCATATAGTTTACAAGCGAAGGCTGACGTTGTTTGTCACAAATGAAACGTGAAACAGCTTTACTTCTCAAAACAGTAAAAAGCATGCTTTTGATTTTTAATATAGAAGTATCTTTCAATTTTCACCTAAGATTTCTACAATTAAATGTGCCATTACAATGTTCACTATCATGAGTAAAAACTAGTTTTTCCCTCACTTCCAGCTAATTGCTTCTAGCTCCCGACAACTCGAACCTTTTTTCGATTTCCCTTCAAGGTTCGAGTTATCGGGAGTCGTCTGTATGTTCAAAAGGTTTTAGGAAGGTAAGATGGGTATAAAGTATTCGAATTATTGAAATAAATATCTGCAAGTTTTCTTGTGGGCGTTAAAGGACTCTTAAAGCTCTCACTCACTATTCTCAATACTGCTTCTGACGTCTATATTTTTGTGGGATTTGGAATTTGTGAGTCATTTGTGTGAGGGCTATTTCTTATATTTGCCTGGCCCCAGTTGTTTAAACGTTGGATAGCACTATCCAACGGATAAATCACTATCCAGCGGATGAGTATTACGGATTTCAATTACACTGTTCTCTGTATAGTGATTTATCTGGTGGATAGCTACCCTGCTAGCAGAGGCTTTTCCCTTGTGTTTCTCAGCGTTGTACTGCCATTCTCTTCGCGGTTTTGGCTGCTCGCGTTTTAAAACAAAACGCGAGCAGCCAAAACCGCGAAGAGAATGGCAGTACAACGCTGAGAAACACAAGGGAAAAGCCTCTGCTGTACTCTGCTAGCAGGGTAGTGGATAGCGCTATCCAACGTTTGAACACTCCAGGGGCTGGACCTAAGTCATTGCAATTGGTCCAGTTTGAATTGCCTTGCTGGGAACTGAATTTTGACGATTCTAAGCAATTGCATTCAACATTCTTGCGTTTATTGGTGCCAAATTACGACCGAAAGAATACCGTCATCGTTCTAAGTATTACTAAATTATATATATATATATGTATTTTGTGATTTATGCTAATAACCAACTCAATCAGCATTTCTCCTAAATATAAATGTGTGTGAAACTCTATCTATTGACCTTGGAGCTAACTGTTTCGTCTTAGTTTTTATTAATGAAAATTTTTTATTTATTTTATTTTATTTTATTTTTAATGATACACTAGTGAGTAGCTATAGCACACGTAGACTTCGAGAGAACAATTTCACTTTAAAGAAGGAGAAACCATACTCGCCCGGGGAAATTGTTTTAGGGCCCGGAGAAAACCGCAACAAGATAATCGATCCCAAAAACGACAACCCGCGAAAATAAAGTACCACAGAGGTGAATCGTTCCCTTTGCTTACAAACTTAAGTTAAAAGTAACATCATGGAGTTAGATTTTTTTAAAAAATTGTTGGTAACACAAATGTAATCCCTCCACTAATTGACCCTCTGGCTAAGATGCTTAAATCAATCGTAAAATTGTTTATCCTAGTGACAAACATGACCCTATTTAGTGGCACATTCTCGTTTAGGACAAATTAGGGAGGGACAACCACGACCCGCCGGCGGCTAGCAAACAGTTGTTTATAGTTTCTCTCCTAAGAATCATAATAAATGTTTACTCTGATTCAGTAAAAAGACAGTGGGATACTCGCAGTTAATTATTCAATCGAATTCAATCGCATTGAATGGAGTACAAATAACAAGCACAAATATCCTATGAAATTTGTACTGTACTCCAAAAGACCTTCCAATACGGCCATCTCTTTTCTCCTAGCCACTAGGGATGGTTCGCGAAATATCCCTAGCGGTGAGAAGCCACTATGGAGAGACGTTTGTATTCGCTGGCTTCAAACGACAGGTTTAACGAGTTTTCTACCAAAAATACAAGGCGAAAAAGAATTAGCCTGCGAACGGCATACGTTTCTCCTCGCTCATCGCCGCTGAGGAACGCTGAACGAGGAGAAACGTCTGTTCCGCAGACTAAAAAAGAATGCGAGCCGAACTGTGACGCTAAAACTGTAAATTCAGTAGAAGCTCACAGGAGGAAAACAATCTATGCGACCTCATTTTTAGATATTCAGGAAAAAAATTAAAACTCATTTTCTCCTCAAACAAGAAAATTAGAATTTCACAATACAAACGTATTTACATGAATGATTGGTCTTAGTTCTTTAATAACTAATAACTATAACCCTCGTTACAGCTATATCCATTTTATAATCTTCAAAATAAAATCATTGTTGTAAACTTGTTCAGGGGCTCTCCTGGTAAAGCCCAAAAGGGTTTCCTATATTATTCTGTAATAAGTATGTGAAAGCGAAAATAAAATAAATAAAAAAAGTTATAGTTTTTCAATGTCTTATATATAGCTATCAATTGTTCCAAGTTTGAAAAAAGATCTGGATAGTACATCCTTTTCAAGAAAGAATTGGTGCAAATAAGTAGACGAGTTAACAAAGTAGACTAAAGTTAACCCCTTTAAGCTGTTAAGTATTGAGAGTGAATAAAATCAATTTCTTTGTTCCAGGCGTTCGGGACCGCCCAAAGAGATGTGAGCAGAAAAAAGCTATCCTAACGTTTGTCAATACATAATCAATAGAAAAGGTAGTGAGGATACGGTCCAATGATCAACAGAGGATAATTTTTTGATGTTTTATTGAATTCGCTCAACTGATTCTACAAGGAAATGCAAGGAAATAAGTGTGGAGAATCTGTATTTGCATCTTAGCCGTTAAAAGATTAATCAACCAGATCTTAACAGGCGGGAGAGACGGCCGTATTCATATAATTAAAATAGAGAAAGTCGATAAGTTATTCTTTCGTTTTCATAATAATTGGCCCTCACTGACATATTGTTGTACTCCTTGGGTTTTAGCTGCTTAGTTTTTCCTGGTGTCTCTAGAAATTAATTGAACTTTTGATGAATCATTTGATCTCCGGAAATTTGGAGAAATTGTCCTGAAAGACACGCATCCCTCAATGGAACCCCACACTGAGACTTGATATCTTAAAGTTGTCTTTCCGGGCCATGTTTTCCGAGAATTGCGGAGTAGTGAAAATTAGAAATAAAGCTAAATGTACTTTTCTTATTAATTTAGTTTGGGTATTAGGTGATAAAACTAAGATAGACAAAAGAATTATCGCAATTTAAAATTTTTTCTTCTTTTATCTGGGCCACCCAGAAGTTGAAGTTGGTGAACTACAAACTAAAATAGGCTACGACCCCGGGGGGGAGGTAGTCCCTTATATAAGCCATATAGGTATGTACCGCGCCATCGGGTAGGGTTTTTGCGCCATTTTGGTCTGAAAAAGGGTATACACTTTGCCCATTTTGGTCTAGAATCGGGTATGGTTTTCGAGGGAACTACGGAGTGTATGAACGTATTTATAGTTTCAATTCCAAATGAGTAAGAAAGAAAGAAAAATATGCGAATTCGAAGTGGATTTGAAGAATTGTTTGTTTGCGCTCTAATCTAAATAATGATAACATAATTTTTGCCTAAAGGCCAGGTCTGAAAACGGGTATGGATTTTAGAGTTCTAGTCTGAAAATGGGTGTGGAAAATTACATTTTTGGTCTGAAATCGGGTCAGGATCTGAAGAACCAGGCGGCACACCCCCCCCCCCACCAAGAATTCTCAGGTGTACCCCCCGGGGCTACGACAATATTTTTAAGAATCGTCTCAGATCAATTCAATGACCAATTGACGCGTGGCGATAAATGGAAAAACCTTTTAAGTGAAATAAGTATATCAATTTTAGCCATGTGGTTTTAAATTGATTATTCTTTAACAAACGCAATTAAACTGTTGCCCGGTTTGAGACGCCTTAACCACTTGTCAATGCAAACGCGGCCTTTTCAGACCTCAATTAATAAATGCTCTAAACGGAAATGTACTCAGTTAATTTTACCGCAGATGTTTTACAGCTGCCCACCTAAAAGAAACTTCGTCTGTTAGCTACAAAAGCCTTATTATCTAGTAACAAAATCAGATAGTCAGAAGCTTATACAGACTAATAATGCTCGACCACAGACTGGCGTTGTTTTATGTGCTAGTGTTGTGTGCGCTAGCAACCTCTTCCTTGGACGAAGAAAACGATGGTAAAGAAATGGATATGGCTCGTCCTTCGGAATATGGAGAATCACTGGTAGGAAAAGTTTTGAAGAGAAGTTACAAATTGACAAAATGTAATCGGCCCCATGTTCGCTGGTCAAGGTTCAGGGACTGTCCCAACAAGAAAATCAGAAAGAAGCGGTTTTGATCTTTTCATATCAGGAATCGTGTACGTAAGTAACTAAGACCTAGACCAAACATCGAACTTTTCATACAACGAACCAGACTTAGTGGAATGAAGGTCTTCATGCAAAGTTCGACATCTAGCTCAGTTAACTTCGTCCGAATAAGTTTGGATCGTCCAACACGTTTTATCCGTCTGCTTCAGACGGATAGAACTTCTGAAGATCCTCTTCGACCCTCACATGTGACGTACCAAATTAAAAAAATAAAAAAATTGTATGATAATGTACATTTAACTTTCTTAACTTATTTCAAGTCGACCCAAATTAGAGTTTGGTTGAACTCATGAAAAGTTTGACGTTTGGCCTACGCCTTAGAATTTTAGGATCGAAACCAAATCTTCTTCATACGCCTACGTTTTTTGTTTATAAACAAGGGTAATTTGGAATTCAAAAACTCGCAAAAAGGCACGTTTTTTCATAATTAAATAAGCAGGAAAAGCTCTTGTTGTTGTGGTCAATGGATTTGTGTTGGTCTATACATAAAAAGTTTCCCGGACTTTTTGCGAAGACAATCAAATTAGACTGTAGTAAACAGTAAAAGTGAGTGTAGATGGAACTGTGAAAAGATGGTGTAAGTCGAATTGATCTAATTCAACTCTTCAATGGTCCATTAAAGGCGCCAAAACAGTCAATACACTTACAACGTGTAACCATCTTGCGATGATTGCATGTCGTTTTCCTAACTATTGGCTTTTATTAAAAACCGAATCATAGGATAATGCAATTCTAGAGCTCTGATAGGCTTAGCCAGCATGGTATAAGAACTATTATTAAAAACTGAATCATTGGATAATCCAATTCTACTGTTTTGATTGGCTTAGCCATTATGGTATATGAGCCATTATACCATGCTCTCCATATATGGTCGGTGTAGCGTCAGTTTAAAATTGCACGCTAGCTGAGATTTTTTTCGCGAAGGATAGAATGGCGCCCGAAGCAAATCGTTCTAATTAATTTCTTAGAAAAATAAGAAAATGCAATTTCATCGAAAAAAAACAAAACAAAAACAAACAAACAAACAAAAAAGCCACAAGAGCTTGTTTGAAAGTTTATCGAAAAACGCATGAAAATACATGGAACTAAAGTACCTTGACCAACTTCGAAAGAAGACAAGTGTTGTTTCTTCACGATTGTGAAGCCACCCGCCGAGTCACTCGCCGATAGATAACTGCGGCCTGTTTATCCGACAAGAAGAATGTAAATCACAAGCAACCAGCTACAAATACAGGCTATGCAGCCATTCAATACAGCAATCGAGGCGTCAGGACAGCTTCTTTTCTCGTTCAGCAAAACCAGCTGGTGGCTTCAAACAACTTCTTGACAAGCGACCGTGGTAATAGTTTTTCTCCATTGTTCTTACTTTTGTAACTGCACCGAAAATCCAAATTCACAGTAATTTCGACGGCCGTCGCTTAAAAATTCTTTTTCTTCACATTATCTGCCAGGTTTTTTTAGCTGTCCTGCTGTGTGAAATCCTAGAATCCTGATGAGTTTTTAAAAGTGTTCATCGCCACAATGTTTTGATTTTTCATTCATCCAGTCCAGGCGAGTCCGTTCGCGCGTTGACAGTTTTGTCTTTTCCGGTTTGTTCAACGAGATTTCGTGGGCATTTTCAATGAAACAATTATTCCACTTGCGCTCGTTGGATATGAGATGATTATAGCCAACTCGGCGCTACGCGCCTCGTTGGCTATTTACCATCTCATATCCAACGCGCCCTCGTGGAATAATTGTTAAACATTAAGCGATAATACGCACTGTAGGCTATTTCTGCGATTATCTGGCAAACAAATATTAATTTTTTTTGTTACACTACCTTGGTTCGCTACTAAAACAGATAACCCTGCCGACGTATTACTAGAAAAGATAGGAATCTTGTAAACATGCGTAACATCTTCCCAATTTTCTTTCTCTTTCAGTGTATTGCGTTCCTGGGATAAGAGACAGCTATATCGCAGGGGAACTTTTGAAGTCTTTTCTACAGTAACTTAAGCGTCAAGAACTGAGAAAATTATTGTTATATGTTAGTATAATATGGAAATGCAAAATTGAATCATAATTTCAACTATAACCGTCAGTCTTTATGCAATAAACGATGCGTGTTCTCTGCTGAAGTTGGTCCTCAGTTTCTTTTCAAAAGGACAGAAAGCTGCTTCAGCAAATTGCACCTTTTAAGTGGCGGCTGTCAGTTGAGTTTAACACGTACCACACTTAGTGTAAATGAATCAACATCTTAGATCACCCTTTGAACTGAATAATACATAAGGAAAAACGTTCAAAAAATAAGGTGTGCGTATTTCCAATAATGCGCCGTTGGGTAGAGGCGAGAAATTATCGTTGTACTGCTGTTGTAGCCCGAAGCAGACTCGAACAAATGATTCTGCTCATTAACATTAGGCTCATCACATTGACTCTGGCCTCTACAAGCAAGTTGCTCACGAAAGACTCTTGAGTCAGACCTATTAACCTTTCGTAAAAATACACCTGTTCTAAAAAAACAACAACCGAAAAACAACATTTTCGATGTTTTCCTTTCACCAGCAATTGTTCTTAATACTTTTGTTTGAAAGAAACTGAAAAAGTCCAATTGAGAAGACAAAAATAGGAAATAACTGAGTAACATGCTTTTTAATGAGATTGACGGTTTACTTTCACTACAATTCACTTTGTTTGCCCACCTCGACTATTTTGTGCGGGTTTTCGTGTATAATCAGCGATATATTAATGAATTAATCGTATGTATTCGTAGTATCCGTCAGTAACTCACATTTATGCGTATGTATCCGTATGTTACTGATAGAGCGATTTTCGTATGACCTTGAAATGAAAACGCGCGAACAAAACAGAAACAACAAACGAACGGAAATAGAGCGATTTGATTGGTGTATCGAACGGATACAAACGCACCTGGCTTTTGGTTGGTTAAGCGAACGCTCGGGTAAACAAACTTCATGCCCGAAGAACTTTCTAGAAATTGCTTTGACGTCATACTGCAACACGATTGGTCAATCGAACAATGCCTTCTCCATATTAGGGTTTTCTTTGGCGGGAAAACGAAGAGTCCATGTTTTGTTCTTTCCATCCATTGGCTGATAAAACAAATAACAAACACTTACGGAAACCATTTTTCAAGGTTATACGAAAATCGCTCTAATACCAAACACGGAGATGTCATATAGAGCGATTTTCATATGACCTTGAAATGAAAGCGCGCAAACAAAACAGAAACGACAAACGAACGGAAATAGAGCGATTTGATTGGTTTATCGAACGGACAGGCAAACGCGTCTGGCTTTTCATTGGTCAAGCGAACGCTCAGGTGAAAAAACTTCATGCCCGAGAACTTTCTAGAAATCAACCGATACTTCGCTTTGACGTCATACTACAACACGATTGGCCAATCGAACAATGCCTTCTCCATATTAGGGTTTCTTTGGCGGGAAAACAAAGAGGCCATGTTTTGATCTTTTCATCCATTGGCTGATGAAACAAAGAACGAACACTTACCGAAACCTTTTTTCAAGGTCATACGAAAATCGCTCTATTCAATCGTATGTACCCGAAAGTATCCGTGTGGTGTTTTAGTCACGATCTTTCATGAGGATTGTTTTCAATGTGTGTATTACGCACCACGTCCCGAGAAAATTGATCAAAATGTTCGTGCAAAATTTTACTATGGGCGATGTGAAAGTACTTAAAAAAGAATACTTTGACATTGAATAAATGAAAAATGATTTGCAACTGAAAGAATCGTGATTAAACCGACCTTCGGATAATCATGCATGTCTCATAACGAAAAGAGAAAGCAAAAGAACTGAAATTTTTAAAAATGGGGAAATATTTGCAAGAAATTTTTTTTACATTGACATCTTTTATGCAATCCCAACAAAAACTCCAAACCAATTCTGTCGCATTATGGGCTGATAAATTTAATGTCTTCTCCTCGAGTAATTTCCCCCACACGGGACCGTACACAACTTCGGTTCTTAACACTGAGCTGATAATTCTGAAAGCAAGAACACGCTACAACTGTGTTCTTCAATTTCCCAATTCATTTACATAATTATCATATCAAATGCTGCCTGGTGTTATGTTTTGCTATTAATTGTTATGATTGCATTTTTGGAACTATAGAGCTTTTGAAATGAGTCATGGTGAGTCTTTGCCACAACACCGGTCAGACTGGTAGAGAATTAATTCTGAGCTTTCGCCGCAACTAGAGCCTTGTTTCTTGTAATTTTTATTAGCTAAATTGCCAGAATAATAGAGATTTTGAGTCCATTCTTTTGAGTTAGGAGATGTGGCGGTGACCATCGTCAAATATTCGGTGTGAGATCTTGTACTGCACCAACAAACGCTGGTGCCCGTTTTGTTGAAATCAGGGGCAGCCGGGTAAATTTAACGGCTTTACGAAACAAACTTCAACTTAACCCCAAAACGTTCCCATTCTATTTTTTTTTTGTACAACACTGAGGTCTATTTAACTTTTAATTATTTAATCAAGTATTTATATTTCTACATACCCAAATTTCTTCCAGGCTTTTTATACCCTGGGGCTGCAGTTAGTTTTCGAAAGCGGCCCTATAACGACCGACAAATCACAAAGACTTTCTTTAAGACCAAAAAAGCCATCATCGAACAACAACAACAACAACAACCAAGAAACTCTCTCCTGAGTCAAAACGAGAATGCACGGGAGTTTCATTATCATCAAAAATACTCTCAATTCTCTCACCATTTATGAACAAATTATCAGGCTAGTATCCTCCTTTTCTTCTCTTGGTTTGATAGACAATTCTTAGACGTTAAATCTTGGGTCATGACAATTGCTTCACAGCAGAATTCGAAAGGACATCCGAAGTTCTTACTCATAAAGCGACGTAGTTCCCGCTTTGAAAAATTATTCAGTTGTTATCCCCACCTTCTTGGAACAATTGGAAGCTGATTAGCAAACCCATTGCTGTCAATGACATTTTTCACAAGTGCATGAATACTGCGCTTGACGCATCTCGCTCATTTAAAGAAGAGTTTACATAACTCTCATTATTTTGTGTTTTTTTTCCCAGAGGGGGGAAAATAAAAGGGCACCGAATATATAGTATTTTACTTGGCAAGAGAGCATTAGCTTAGATGACATTAATAGGATAATGGCTGAGTTCGCAAATTCTAGATTATGACCGAGCGCGTAGCACGAGGTATTAGGACAAGAGTGGCATCAACATTCAGAATATTTGCGTGATAACGTGCTAATGAAGTTAAAACGCGTGGGTTTCTTTGTTGCTTTCCGAGGCTTATCCTCGGTGTAAAAACTTGCATCATTTACGAGCGGCATGACGGCCATCATAGAAATAAAAACCTCAAGTTACGCGCTCGGTGATCATTTTTAAGAAGGCCTCGGGGCTCAGGCATTATATTACCGTAGAATCCCGATGTCTCGCACATTGCGTTTTTCGAAATTCGCAATAACTTGAACGACACCTAACTTCCCTTCACCAGTCAAACACTGTAATTTAACCGCCGTTTTTTCAAACCTCCCGATAATTCGAACCAATTAGCTTTTTCCAAGTTGGTTCGAAAAATCTGGATCCCACTGTACGTCCATAGATCATTTTTGACGAAAAACTCACAGAGTAGGCCAGAACAGGGTTAGCTAGGGTTTACTTCGGTGTAAGGTTACAGTGTGGCTTATCCTGCATAGACTACACCAATGGTTTTAATGATGCGTGGGCCGGCTTCATAGCAGGGCATGCTCATTCCCACATCACTTCACAGGCCCCAGTTGTTGAAAAAGGTGGATAACGTTACCCACTTGATAAATCAGTATCCACTAGATAGCGCAATAGGCCATTTCCGAGTTCCCCGGGCCTCTGTATCAAAACGAGGTTAGGTGCTCAACATTTCTTGTGGAAATGAGTTTTATTTGCATGAGAATGAAAAATCATTTCCATATCAAAGGTTGAGCACCTAACCTCGTTTTGATACAGAGGGCCGGGGGAACTCGGAAATGGCCTATTGAACACTCCACAAAATACCATAACACACCGTAATGATCTTTGTTTGTCACCCCAAAATTTTGCATAAAACTTGTTTTCAGATTCTCTTGGGGCCATTTTACCTCCCAGGAGAAACTGAAGACAATTTTTATGCATTTTTTTGGGTTGACAAACAAAGAGCATTATAGTGTGTTATGGTATTTCTAGAGTGGTCAATTGGTTTCCGTAATACTTTTCCAGTGGATAGCGTTTTATCCGATGAACAGTGCTATCCAACTTTTGAACAATTGAAACCAGGCCACTTTCTTTGTCGTCTTTACTGCCAAAGCAATATGTCTTGTGATCCCCAAGTAGCCACTAAAACAGCGTGATTTTGAGGAAAGAATTCCAATTTACCTAACAGGCTAACTTGAGTTTTTAATTTGCAGAATTGACGCACGGTCAAATCACCAAGTAAACTATTACACGATCAAAAAACATCTCACGAAAATATTTCCAAGGAAGTCATCTCCTTACATTTGAAGCCACAGCTAACATATGAGCCGGGCCATTAAAATTTTGCGAACCACCTATAGGAAGAGTGGGTCACAGCCATGGGAAATTAAAAGTGCGAGACATTACCAGCGCAAATCAAACATGGCGTCGAATACAGGATGTTCATACAGGGACACCCTGTATGAGCCATATTAATTCGAGGTTTGAGGCTCGCTTTTAAGGTTACAGCACTCCAATTTCACTAAGATTACACAGGATTTAGCAGATTCCGTAGACTCACAAGGTTTAAATTCATCACTATGGCTACCAACCTAAAACTTACGTCATCGCGCACAATCGACTTTTTTCAATCATGTCTGGTTTAAACAGTTAAAAAGAGAAACGTCATCCTCGGAGACCCAGGGGCAGATAGTGGGGACGAGAAAAAGTCTAAACGGGCGGAAAAATATATGGCGCGAAGAAAAGTAAAGAACGGCGAGAAGAGCCCCTGGGGACATTGTCTTACCAGACCAGTTCCAAACGGTCGCCGCTGTTCTGGCTTCTGATTGGTGCCAGAAAAACACAAGTTTTCTAGCACCAATCAGAAGAGACAAGTTTTCTGGAACTGGTCTGGTAAGACAATGTCCCCAGGGGCTCTTCTCGCCGTTCTTTACTTTTCTTCGTTCCATATATATTTTTCCGCCTGTTTAGACTTTCCCTCGCCCCCTTTATCTGCCCCTGGGTCTCCGAGGATGGAGAAACGTTGGAAACCTTTTAACTTAAAATCTCTTTTTATTTTGCATTTTAGACTGTTGAATAAATCTTTCTGCTAGCGAATTAAAGAACTTCTTGTTTACTAAAACAGAAACCTAAATATACAAATCACAACAGCAAAATGGTATTCAATAATTTTTTCCAGCTTAGATCTTAAGTTTACTTAACTAACATCATTAAATAATCACTGTATAATTGTGTACAAGGCAGGATCATAGTAAAATGTTCTACCCGGCCCAAGCAGCTGATAATAGGCGATCCAAAATGATAATCGTTGTAAATGACGGGCTATGAAAAAGTTAAGCCATTTAAGTTCAACCCTTTATAAACCCTATTATCAACGTACAAATTTTCAAACAGTTTTCTATACAACTTCTAACGTCCTAATTGCGGAGAAGTTGTTTACTCGAAACCTATCTGGCTTTGACATGTTAAAGAGAAAACAGATGCCGTTTATTCTTAGGGCTTGAAGGGTTATAAAGTGCAGAATTTTACATTATACATTTCTGAGAAACTGCCCACCTACCCCTCCCCTAAGCCAACATTTTGCCCAAAGTGAGAACTAAGTGTTAATGTTGGCTTAGGGGAGGGGTAGGTGGGTAGTTTCACAGAAACCTAAATTGATGCCGTTAAATGTCAACAAGGAACAAGTTCGAATATCTCTTGTAACAGATCCATGATGCTTCAGCCGCCCGTAACTTCCAGGAGGCTCTAAACCTTAGATTTGTGTAAGAAAAAATACTCCCCAAATTCGTCTACTTAGTGAAAAATAAATAAATAAATGAAATAATGGAATTTTACTCACGTTTCTAACTAAATAGGGCGAAAATGAGCAGAGTCATTCAAATTACATCGTAAACTCGAAAAGGAACAGAAATCTGAATATGGGAAAAGGCTGTGTGTTTTTGCATTGTTTCATCTTCAAACATTACGCAACATATCTACAAGCTATTTAACAAGAACAATGACGCGACGACCTTATGGTCAAATACAAAACTGCACCAGCAAAAACATGTATTTTCTTCAAAAGAAAGATACGATAATGCAACGTCCAATTATCAAACCTGCAGTAGAATAAACCATATAAAAATAAGAAAATGGAACAACAAGAGCAAACTATCAAGAACTTGACAAAAGGAAGATCTTCGCGAAGATCTTCTCTTGCAACGAGGTTACTCCTTAACACAAACGTCAATTATGGAAAGTGATAGAATTTTTTCTTTTTTTTCTTATAGCTGATATAAACTACAATATAAATGGAAAGAGAACATTCGCCACTTTACAAACGAGTAGGGAACTGGAGCCGAAACGGTTCCCGCAATTGTTTCTGGGATCGTTACTGGGGACGCGCCGGTCAGCTATTGGCCATTTGCTTCCCCCTTTCTCTATTAACAGTCCCAGAAGTCGTTGCGAAAGTTAAGTCGGTCCAGTTTTCTCTCGTTTCTAAAGTGACGAATGGCGTTTTCTTTCCTCTCGATTTGTCGTCTTTTTACCAGCTCTAATCCGTGTGGTGCTACTACCCCCTCATAAATACCCCTGCACTAAACAATTCGTACGGTAAGTTTTGTAATTCCCAAACACCAAACATTGCGAGCCCGAAAACTAATTTTTTTTCTAATTCCATTCAACCTCGTTCCCAATGTTCCATTCTACTCGTCCCCCAGTGTCACAGTGATATGGGAATCCCCGGTAACCCTACCCCAAATCACTAAGGTAATTTGACAAGGGGATGCCCACATCACTGTAACACCGGGGACGCGTAGTAGAGAGCCCTGGAAACTACGGACAACTGACTGTGAATTTAATATAAATTCACTGAATGTGTTAACTGTTCCAAGCATATAATTTTAGGTATTCGTTTTTTTATCTGTAATTACCTGAGACAGGTTTGCTGTGTAAGAAATAATTTTATATTTATCAAAAATATACATATATTTGGCTTTTTTTTATTGTTAGAGTAACAACAACATTCCTTTCCGCTAACAAATTTTCCGATAAACGTCTCTCTGTAACGGGCACAAAAGCGGACTCATATTGTCTCTTTCAATCCCAAAATAGGAGAGTGAAAGTTTTAAAAGGTTGTTCTAACTGTTTGAGTCTGTGGATAAAATCCTATGGTGTTACCATTCAAATGAAACCTCTTCAGCAGTACTTTCACATGGTACTATATATTTAGCCTGTTGTTTTAACTTTTAAGTCTGTGGATGAAATTTTATGGTGTGACTACTCAGGCAGAACTTTCACATGGTGCTATTTGTTTTTCAATATTTCACTAATCGTAAATGAAAAAATGTATTTTTCTGTACTTTTGACTTTGCCCACTTTTGGGACTGAAAGGGTTATGTACACACCCTGAACTAGGCGAACGAAACAAGCGCCCGGCAGCAAGGTGAAGATGGAATACATACGACAGAAAAGTCGACACGGATTTGGATTTGCCAAAAAGAATGCTTCCACTTGACTTAACCATGTATTAGAGACGCTATTTACGGATCAATTTAGGTTTTAGGGAAACTGCCCACATACTCCTCCCCTAAGCCAACACTTTGCACTAAGTAAGAAGTAAGTGTTAATGTTAGCTTAGGGGAGGGGTAGGTGGGCAGTTTCCCTACAACCTAAATTGATCCCTATTTACAATCTGTGTCTATTAAAATTCTCGTGCTTTAGAGCTGTGTAAATCGATTGGATAACCTTGAACTTCCCGTTTCATCTTCTTCTCTCACATAAACTCCACCTATGAAGTCTCTACGAGAAGCCATACTTGCCTCACGCACCGTTACGGTTTCTCTACGGGAGGGGCCCCTCGGGGGGATATTTTCACTGGGGAGTAGAGACCTCAGTCGAGCGATTTCACATCGAGATTCGTACAGGTCCACTGTTTGCTGCATGGCACGGTCCTGTATGTCACGGTTTTGACGCTGTAATAACTAAAGAAAAACACAGGCCTTTAGTCAGGTTAAACTCGGTCACAGAAAACAGCTTTATGACGGTAGGACAGCGTGGTTGAGCGGTTAGAGCGCTGAACTCATAAACCGTAGGCCTCAAATTCAAGTCCTGCCCACACCGCTAGCTAAATTTTCTCTCGGTAATCCTGGTTCAAGTGCTCAACCATACTTCTAAAATAGCCAACGGGTTCGTGAATTATTTGTTTCATGAGGGACCTTAAGCAACGACAACTTTGACGTCTCGGACGTCAAAAATGGCAACCAGAAGTTGATATTTTCTCTCTTTAAGCGTTCTGACTCTACAAATCCGTACAGCGGGAGTTAAACAAAGGCGTTCCGATTCGTTGTGTGAGACAGAAGCATTTCATCAAGCGAGACATCAAACTTCCGGTTGCTATTCATGACGTCCCGGATGTATACGTTCCTGTTCCTTAAGTTCGCTATTAGGGAGCTCAGATAAAGACGTTTGGAGCGATGTACGTCAACCGGAAGTGAGGCCTTCTCACTATACATATGCCTTGACGCCAACGAATTTGTATTGCTAAGTTTCTTTTCTCTTATAAAGCGGATTTACCCGAGAGTTTCAACCAAACCACTCCTCAATGATGCAAAAGTCCACTACTTCTTGACGTCCGTCGCTCAAAAACGCTCCTGCTTAAGCTCCCTATTATCTTTTTAGGCCACATTTCGGCACCAGTCCCCTTGCTCGTTTCTAAAGTGGCGAATGGCGAAGCTGTAGCCTCAGCTGGCAGAGTAGGTCATTGCTGAACTCCTAATGCAATTCTCGTATGAGATAGGTATTGCCTATTTGAGGTTACAATTGAAGTGTTGTTGTCCAGAAAATTCCCGCTTTGTGGAAAATGGCGAATTTGGCGAAAATTCAAACGAGATGGTAAAAGAGGCCCCATGAAAAGTGGCGATTTTAACAAAAAATGGCGAAAATTCGCCAAATTCTTACCAAAAATTTAAATGAGATGTTTGAATTAAAAAGAACTGTGCAGGGGGTTAAATTTTACGGGAGGGAGCTAGAGCAACGACGACGGCGCTGGGGGGAGCAAACGAGTTGCATTATGGGAAATGCAAGAAAAAGTGAATTTACTTTTTACACTTACCGCATTTTGCCGAACCAGGTCTAATTTCTCGCATTTCAGTCTAGCGATCTCGTTTTTAAACATTTCGATTTGTCTGGAGAAAGATTCTAAAAAGAAAAGACAAACAAAAGAAAACACTAAGTATGTCTTGGCATACTGAAGCTATAGCATACATTTTAGTCCAAAAAACATCAATTAAAAGGCAATGATAAAGAACTGGAGCACGTCGTTCGCACACATCGAACATCGTACCGGAGCGGTTGGCCAAGAGGGTTTGATGCACTAGATCCCAATCCTCAATTCTGAATATTTACATCCGTGCTCACTGGGTTCCAGTCCTCGCTCCTACTCATTTACTTCCGCAACGATCGGAATATCTGTCCACACCGCGACTAAGAGTGACAACAACTATCCACTTTTAGATCGGCGCGGTGCAGCTTCGCGCAGAGATCAACGCTCTTATTTGCGAACAGAAGCCCCGTCTGGTCTATTTTTCGCGCCGGCGCAAAAGTTATCCGGTACAGAGTGAACATAGCATTACTTAAAGGCGCTGTGTCACGAAATTCTCCCAAATTAGGAAATTAAAAAATGCCCTTTAAATTAAGAGAAAGATAAAAAAACCACTTAAAACTTTAAAGGAAGGTTCTTGAAAATAACATAACAGAAACAACAGATGGCACGGATGGGCAAAACCGAAGAAGATTGAAACGGATTGAAATTAGGGTTTTTGAAAAATGTTCAGCCTAACAGTTTTTCAAAGTTGATCCCTGCCTCTTGCAACTTCAGAAAAAATGCTCTAGAGAAATATTTGTTTGTCTCGGATCTCTGATTTGTCATTTTCATGTAATTGCTTTGCTTACTTTAAGTTCCATAGCGATTGAGGGCGAGTAATTGGCAAAATAAAACAAAATGAATTGGACTGCCGTGACGCAGCCCTTTGAAATACTTGCTTCTATCATCATTTTTTGAGAAAAAACGATTAAGTTTATTACCAGTAAATTATTATCATCCGTACAAAAGGGCTTGTACAAGGATTAATCAAACACGGAATTCCGAATTTCAATATTGTGGGCATTACAATACAGTGTAAAACCTTCTTAATCAGTTTCAAGAGTCCAAATATTTAGCACACAAGAGCTAATTGAGAACACAATCTTTTGGAGACGAGACCGACATTTCTAGGTATTTATGCGAGCCATTCGGGAATGTCTACCGGTTTACAGGGCACAGACAGTGCCTTCTTCTACAGTTTTATATTGGTCCGGCCAGGGAATGGAATCCGCGACATTGTCAAGTGAGATAGAATAATTATTAATAAATGTCAAGTACTTACCACTGGAAGATAAATCCTCAGTCGATAACAGACCGTCACTATCTAATTTGGGAAGAGACGATGATCTTTCCAAAAACACCTAAAGAAACGATTTATCAATTTACTATGGTTATCAAGTACATGAAAAAGAGAGATTTACTGCAGAACAGGTATTAAGCTTCCACACAATTCTTTTATATAAATACTCCTCAAATGAGGTAAGTCACCCTAAACATAGTGCAACGAAAATAAATTCCTTCACCATTTGCAGGCTTTTGATTGTACTAAAAATTTTAATCTTTGCTCACCTATTTTAACTTTCAACAAGTCAACTAAATCACTTGGGCCTTACATAGAGACAATGTATGGAAGGTCACGCGTTAACGTAAAATTTGAACCTCGTTCAACTTTTACGTTTTTGCGTGGGCTTTCATACATTGTCTCTATTTCATTTACGCGCGATTGCACGGAAATATTACGCGACAGTGGAAATCAACCCTTAGACCCATTAAATCCCGTGACTGCCGAACTAACCTGCTCAACTCTCTCAGACTCTGGATCAGACGGATCAAAAACACCTGGAGGCACAGAGCGGGGCCTGGAATCCGCAACATCCAACAAAGGAGAAACAATGGCAGTTTTCTTTTGTCTCTGCGGAGGAACTGGAGGCGAGTCGGCGAAGGACGGGTGCTTGGGACTGCTCTGAGCATTCATAGCTTTTCGACGGAGATGCGGTGAACTGTTTGGTGATCTGCTAAAGCTCACAGGAGACTCTACTCTCTCATCTCGAGACCTGCGCGGTGACTCTGTGTAGGATATGGAGTATTCTGAAGCACTCGAGTTAACCTGATAATAATCGTCGCTTTGCCGAGCTTCTAAACTGTCCCTTCGGGAATGTATCGGAGATCTATCATACGGTAAAAGTCTTATCGGTTCATCCGAGTTATCTTCGGAACCCGAGCGATATCCTCCGACATACCGAACTTGGTATTCCACAGCTGAACTTCCCTCGTAAGACACTCGAGACGACACCGAAGAGGGGGAGACCCTAGGAGGAGACCTCGGGCCACGATCTGGAACATCCAACGTTGGCACCGACCGCGTAAGCGCCACGGGTCTGCGCAAGCGCGGTGATATCTGCGGCGAAGTTGTGAAATCGCTGGTGTTCTTATCTCGTCGTGGTTCTGGGGTACGAGATCGTACCACTTGCTTTCTTGAGTACGTCGTCTCCTCGTCACGATTCCGTGACAAATCGGAAATGTTGGATTCTGAACTGGAATCTTCTGCTGTAGTGTAAAACACCGCACTGTTCTTGTTCTGTTCCTGAGTAAGTGACTCCATGCTTTTACAGCGGACGGCGCTCTCCCTGAAAGACAAAACACAGACAAAACTGACCATTAACTCACCTGTGTTCAGTAGTGACAGGCAGCGTGACCGAGCGGTTAGAGCGCTGGACTTGTAATTCGGAGGCCACGAATTCAAGTTCCGCCCTGACTGCTAGCTGGACTTGCTTTCGGTAGTCCCCAGTCCCCAGTTCAAACCCTTAACCACGCTTGTAAATAGTCAACTGGTTTGCCTCCGGCCAGTTAGGATTCTTAACCCCCATTATGTTTGATTTAAGTTATTTGTTTCAGGTATTTTCTGCGCCCCACTAGCACTGGTACCTTAAATACAGTAAACACCCGCATATATGAACACACGATTTCGCGTTCAGCTGCTGTAGTTTTTACTTCACGGATGCTTAGTTAGAAATCAGCCTGAAGATGTTCTTAATATGTTCTTGCTTCAGAAATACCACACATAACATGTTACTAGAGGTTTAGTTAGCATATTTTATTAGAAATAAATAAGCAAGTAAACAAAAACCCTAATTAAAAGACACCCAGGAACCTGTTATAGTTTTGTAACTGTCTAGCAGCAACCATGGTTACACTGCTTTCTTATTCCGACACGCTGTCCCTTATTATACAAGAACATGTTTTATTTATCAGACTGAACTGGTTCTTATATATATGGTGCTTTATGGGCCAAATTTCAGTCTGATGTTCTTAATCCATATGTTTTTATATATGGGAATTTACTGTACTGCCCAGGGTAAATAAAGGCGAATTTATTTATTTTTTATGTTACGAGTTTCCTCGTTATGACGTGTTGACATCGTGTCAACTCTTTTCTTCCGTAACAAAATATAATACAAGGTTGCTTCAAGGAGAACAATGCAGTGGTTTCCAACAATCAATGCAAATGTTAATCCTGCGACCAATAAGACTTTGATGTTTTCTTTTAGATGTTGAAGCGTGATAGCCTCTCTGGCGAGACGATCTGGTGGCGGGGTGACCATATTCTTCTCGTTCACCATACTCAAATAAGACTACCAGTTGCAGAAGGCTTAGGAAACTGTAACTTATTTAGACGAGAATCATGTGTTTCCCAAACCACGCAAGTGTGATTCGTGCCCCTTTCGCCCTTATTGTAGTTGTCAGGGCCTGCTTCCTCGAAAGATGGTTAAGTTTAACCCAGGATTAAGCCAAATTTCTCCTCTAATAACATGCAACTCAAGGTTCCAAAATACTGTTGCGCCTTTACTAGGAGATACAGTACTGATAACATAAAATGTTACCCTAAGCAATGCGTAGGCCTTTCAGGAACCGGGCCCAGGATTCCAAGATCGTAATTAACACGCGTGCAATGACAACTCTGATGGAGGGAGAAGGGGGAAAAACCCTTTTATTTGAAAGAACTTCGTCTCTGAGGCGCATTGAAGTTACAAAGACGCCTTTTTAGCAAAAAAGCGACCTTATCGAATATGTAAAAAAGAAAAACATCCAAAACAGATCAAAGCAATAGGTTTGATAAGCAAATAAACAACGTTGCACCCATACAACATTTTTTTGGTATATTGGTTTGCCCTCTTCTTCACATCGATGACGTGACATTTGCTATTGTAACGTTTTATCGAGGACTTCAACGCACGACAAACTGCATCGTCTATTAACGACTTCAAATGTCTTTTCTAACATCGTTCAATGGACTTTTGAATTGAGCGTCAAACGATAAAGTTTATGGCAGGCGTAAAATATCACACATTAAACTCACATTTTGAATATTTATAGTTCTGCTATTAAGTAAAAAATCACTGGTTTATCATTCGCTTTACTTATGACGAACACAAATTTTTAAATGGGAAGAAACTAAATTTCTACTTGTTGTATTGAAACGCAACATTTAGTCATTCCAGTATCTCCCAAAACCTAACAAACCGGAAACAAAATTTCCACGATATGTATACCTAACGTTTCAGGAATTTAGGTTTCAATTGGATTCCTACACGGAATTTCCGCCTGGATCGGTCGAATACGAAAGTGTGTCGATATTCTTCTCCTGTGGCTGTAAGTCATTGATCGACATATATTTTCCCATCGGAACCAAAGATCCTACCCCCGCGTATAAGATATTCAGGGAAAAAGGATACCCATGCCTGAGGGCCTGTGTTTAAAAACAATTACCATAAACCAAGTTTGCTTGATAACTAAATAAGGTTATCTATTAATCTATCTGATCGTTGACCTTAAGGAAATCGTTGTATAAAGTGCAACAAGGTGTCTACACCCTAGGGTGATATCACTTTCAAGGGCAAATCTTAGACGAATCGCCACCAGGTTGGAGTGACCAAAGAAAGAATGGAGCGACATTCCATTCTCGAAAGTACCGACCGACGTTTCCCCCAAATCTTTGACCACTCTGGTCCGAAGTTTTGGCATAATGGCGATGATCCCCTCTAAAAAACGATGTCTTCCAAGTCTTTCAACACCAGAAGAGCTTATTTAGGTCTGCATTCTGACTAACGTCACGCCAAGCCATTTGAGCACAATTTGAACCAAACCAGCTCATCAAA
Source organism: Porites divaricata (assembly GCA_038088405.1). Classification (NCBI taxonomy): domain Eukaryota; kingdom Metazoa; phylum Cnidaria; class Anthozoa; order Scleractinia; family Poritidae; genus Porites; species Porites divaricata. The sequence goes on along the minus strand of JBBMOI010000008.1, from coordinate 21,345,774 downwards.
TAACCCTTCCAGCCCACTCGGGCTCTGCGAGTCCAAATCAGCCCTAGAAAAATTGAAATATATTAGCCCTGACTAGGGCAACAAAATTTTACCCAGTGGTACACTGTGTTTTGCTCACTAAAGGAGCTCCAAATTCGGCACTGAAACATTTTTCGAACTTACTGTCTAGTTTCCTTTTCGGGTCGAAGAAACGAGAGTACACGAGCTAAATCAAATTAAATTATCGAACTTACTTTTTCGGCGGCTTCGATGATTTCTTGGCTGTCAACAGACTCTGAACAGATTTTCTTCTTTCCTTTGCCTGAGGGAAAGTTTAATTAAAATTATAAATGCTTTCCGGTGTAAAATCTACGTTTTTAGTACTCACTTTTTGGACAACTGGGTCATGCAAGGTGTCTAACATTGTACAAGAACACACCTTAAGTTAAACTTAAAGAAAGAAGCTTTTATGTTCCAAAATACTGAGAATAAATAGTACTACGTGAAAATACTATACGAGAGGAGTCGTTTGAATGGTAACACCATGGGATTTTATCCACATACAGTTTGAACTAACTAATATAACAGTACCATGTGAAAGTACTGCTAAAGAAGTTTCATCTGAAAAGAACATCATAGGATTTCATCCACAGACTCAAAAGTTAGAACTACATACTCAATAAATACACCCATGTGAAAGTACTGCTGAAGAGGTTTCAATTGAATGGTAACACCATAGGATTTTGCCCTAAGACTCGAACTGAGAACTGAACTGAGAACAACCCACGGATTGTAAAGTTAATTTTTGACCGCTCACCTTCTTTGCCCATGATTTAGGAAGACTGTCATCAGAGTCCGCATCATCAGCTGTTGTGTGTGTTTCTCTCATGGACATTGTGCGATTCACGGGGCCTCTGCCGCGCCACGCCGTTCGAATTGACTTGAAAAGTTGACCGCGGTTTTTTGGTGCAACCTGGTGCAACAAAAAACACAGCGACTTTTACAAAGTGAATATCTTTGTGTAAAAGTGACTTCATAGATCTCAGGTTTTCTAAAAAAGAAAACGCAATAATGTAACAAAAACCGAAAAACTATCAATTTAAGTACCTCCTCGCATCCTGCGTCAAGTATAAGGGCGTTCTTTTCTAGTAAATCACTTGCCAAGCCTCGCAGTAAACTGGAGCGCGTTCGATCCTGAAACATAAACCGAAGAATTAAGTTACGAAGGTTGGTGCATGAGTTTTTAACTTAGGTCGCAAATTTTGCAAACCGTTTGGTACGGTACGCAATAAGGTTAGTGATTGGCGCAAAAGTGTACCTACACCTGCACATACACTTTTGCGGGTCAAAGCTGTAAGTATGGACGTAATAATCCTGCGTGATGCTTCGGTCGGGAGAGGCGTCAGCCCTCACAGGCTGTTAATCAATGTAAACAAATAAACTAGAGTAGATTTGTACTCACCCTTAATTCAGTAAACTTGGCACTGTTGTAAGCAGCTAACTCTGCATTGATTAGCTTCGTTAATAAAAACTTGCGAAACTCGGGGCCCTTAAAGAAACACAGGGTTAAACGCAATAGTCTAATTAGCAACAAAAACACAACTTTGCAGGAGCAGCACCCTTTTCTGTACATTTCTTTGCCGTTATCTTGTACGACCACGACGTGAAACTTTCTAGTTAAACAGTTATGGAAAAAAAATGTCGCGCGCTCACCAAAGATTTTGTTGCTTGTGTTTTTGTTCGCTTTTTTTTCACTGCCAATCATTTTTACCTTGCTGGTTTCTCCTGGCATGTTGTTTTTCCAACAAAATTCGTCTCCTTTGTCTGTTATCCCTGGCTCTACTTTTTCTCTGTTATCCACGTCAGTGTAGACAGTAAAACTTAGTCAAAAAAAACTCGGCATTGTCGTTGTTTTTTCTCCCTAAAAGTCCGGGTGGCCACGCAATTTCGCCCCAAAAACCTCGAGTGCCATTTGGGTTGCCATACCTGTTGACTGAGTTATTTTACATTGGCATGCCTGTGGTGCGGACGAACTTGCAGGCGGGGGGACGAACGGTCACGTGATTTCTAAAATTTCTCGGATGTATAGAAAACCCCATTTTTTTGTTAACCATGGTTCTTTGCTGCGCGTGCTTCGCGGTCAAATGATTCAGGTTTTGTTTCATTTCAAGGAATATAATTTACCACAAAGAGGAAAACTACAAGAAGAGTATCCAGCTATTTCGAGACAGTTGTCGGAAAAAATGAGCACGGAACAATCCGAAAGGTAATATGGGATACGATCAATTCACTGTTCTTGACACTGTAGCTGTTGAACCTACTTTTGTTGCTTTCCTTTAGCACTGGCAAACATATATCCAGGGCCTCTCCTGCCATTCTCTCAAATTTCTTTGAAGAACAGTGAACTCAAAACCACCCACAATACCTTTCGGGATTGTTGCGTGCACTTTTTTCGACAACCTTTCTCGAAATAGCTGTACAGGAAAAGCCAGTAAGTATACATCACGCTCGAAGGAAAACGTGCTGACAATTAATAAAAAAAGGACAAGCGTATTTTTTTCTCCACAGACTTCCTATTATTTTTGAACAGTTAAAAGGCCAAAAAAGAAGGACAAAAAGTAGCAGCGAAACATCACACTGGAAAAGCGGCAAAATTTGAACGAAGAAAATTAGTAAGCACAAAAATCTCGTTTGTTCGTGGACATCAGTTACATTAACTTTTTAAAGGTACAGCGAAATGAGATCACATGAGCACAAACCTTTTTAAAGACGGCAGTATTAGGGAGTTTGGGTCCAAAATGTGGAACATCTTCGCGGGCGGTTACAGAGACCTGAAATAAAATCAATAAGGTGCTGTCAGTGACAGAACTGGCATCAAGTATCGTGATAATTTCTGTTAATACTTAGTCTGTACCTTGTATCTTGTGTTACTTGTATTTGGTTCTTCAACTTGAACCACTATGAACACGTGTAAAAAATGGGATCGGATAGAAACCGGAGAAAACGGCGTATTTTCATCCTGAAAGAAATTAGACAGCTGTTAGAAGTACGATTTAAAGTCTGACAATTGGAATCTATGTAAATTCAATAAGGAAGCACTAAAATATGGGCTTCTCTGTTTCTGCGAATTAGAATTCACCAAATTCGCTATACGCTATAAGAAATTTATGGAGGTCAGTAAAAAAAAAAAATATGTAGGTGTTTATATTGGGGTATAATGGTTTAATACGATTGGAAGCTGTGCTGTTACTTACTTGGAAAACAATTGCAACAATATCATTGCCAATGTGTCTCTTTCTTTGTACCTACAATTGGTACAAAAAGACTCATAAGATACACTGTATATTGTGAAGGAGACTCGAAATACAAACTAAAGCAAAAATAATTTCCATTTAGACGAGAGTTTGTAGTTATACAACGAAACGTGGACAAAATCCTTTGGTGTCACCATAAAAATTAAACCTATTTGGCAGAACTTTCAGGCAGTTGTGTAGGAGCTGCTCGGAAGAGAACTCACCAATGGTGCCTAACCCTGACCCCAAACAATACTGAAACAATTGAAAGAATGACACGTCATTGTTTTCTGCGACCAATCAGGGGAGGACTTTCGAGCAGCTCCTACACAACTGCCTGTTACCATCAAAATTAAATTAAATTTTGATGGTAACACCAAAGGATTTTGTCCACGTTTCAAAAGTTAGAACTACAAACCTTGATCATTCACTCCGGCCGAAAGTGTGGAAAGAGTGTTGACTCTCCAGATAACTGCTACATGACCTCTTTCAGGTGGCACTACTAATTTTGTTTTTCAGTCAACATTTCACAAACTGGAATTTGGAAATTTTGTTGAATTGTGGCTTTGGCCACTTTGGGGGTGAAAAGATTAATGGGAATTTTTTTTTGATTTTCCTCAGTCACTGACTTGAACGAAAGTAGCAGGGGAGGTCACACTTATTGTAACCAGGGGGTCATGCTTATAGTAGTGGGGGGAAATCCATGGCCTTGTTTCTTAGTGACCGCCCTGTAACATACATTATTACCTGTTGATTATCACCATTACTGAATGGAAGAAGGGTGGAAACGTGAAACATAACTTCCCTGAGGACAAAAAAAAAACAAGAAAAAAAATACATAAGGAAAATATAACCAATAAAGTGAGAAAAGCAATCTCTGTGTGTAAATTAAAAACACTAGAAAACAAAAATGCAACATTGAAATAATTATCTAACCTGGTTTAGCTATGTATTGACACTACGCACATGACTATTTCATGGATAACTGCATGTTAAACAGATACTTGAAGCAACTACACTGGAATTTTATGTTCTCTGGCAAGTTAAATTCTAATAATGGGCAAACAACATGTTTGAAAAGATATCCAAAGAGATTTTCTCTTTGGATTCCAGATCTTTTCTTTATGACAAGATCAAACAGACATTCATTTAAAACAACTGGCAAAAGAGCTTATCACTTTCATACTTGGAATCGAAGACTGAATGAATGGACGTCTCTCCTGTTTGGCCATGCTTTACATCTAAGCCACCATTAAAACTGAAAGAGATAAATTAAAATAAAAACTAAATTTTTTGGTATAAATTATCACTTCCTTATAGAGAACAAGGAAAATGGACTGCTCCTTAAAACGTTTGGAGAAAAAATCTGAAGATCTGTGAACGTCACCATTAAGTTCAGAAGCTCACGATAAGTATTTTTCAACGATGCCACTTGTTTCTCAGCATTTTGCAAAACAGTTAGACAATCCCAATTTGGCAGTTTGCCCCCTCCCCCTCATCAACCTCTCTTCTTAGAATATCCAGTAACCTTTCTGTGGTCATGAGGGAAGGGTGGGGAAGTTATGGATAATTACAAGCTTTGCACTTAATATAACCATTATCTAAAATCTTACCCCTTGAAATTCTGGAGGGTGACCCGGTCACCCATCATCTCTAGAAACTCATTCATGCCAGCACTGTGAGTTCGGTTACAAAAATATTCTTCTTCTGTTGTCTGCAATCAAAAGAAGAGCCTACTATACAAAATGTCTTTAATTTAACAGGGATGGGTTCAAGCTTTGGCACTGCGATTTCGTTTTGGTGGACAAGCGATACTAAAGATTGGTCAACAGTTGCTTTGAATACCATCAACCAATCATAACTAATGCCTGTCTACCCAAACAGAAATATAGCCCTGGATATTTACCAACTTATTCATCTACAGTAAAGTTCAAAATGGATTCATGGGTTAGAAAATGGTTTTAACAAGTAGTTTGATTTTTTATTGTCTCCCCTAAGTCCTATTATTATTATTATTATTATTCATGATTATTAATAATCACGTAATGCTACCAATTTCCTTTTTTCATATAATCAAACCAGGTTGATTTCATTTTGAGCCAGCAGGCTGAGTGTCAAAATCACAACAAGTTCATTGTATTTGCTTTCTGTCAGAACTTTTTGCAATTGTGAAAAATATTACCTGGCCCTTTTTCTGATAAATCACTCCAAACTTGAAGGCATGGGATAAGTTGTGTTCATCATACTTCACAATCAGTTCTGAGCCCTATAACCATCAAGAAGAAAAGCAAAAAGCACAAAAATCAATTATCATTTTGAAAATAATATTTCTTTTCACATACAAAGATTATAGAACGCTAAGTTTGCAGAAAACTAAAAAAAATTTAAATACCGGTAAATAAATAAATACATGAGTAGAGCCACGCACTAGCTATTGTAAATCTTGAAGCAAAGAAAAAAACTTTTCATTTCTCAATTGCTTTCAGTTGTTTGTTTTCAGTTATTATGATGTATAAGAGAAAACAATGATTCCATTTTATGGGCACAATCAGGTTTACTTTGTTGTCATAACATTCATATGACAAGACTTTTGTTTTGAAATAAGATACAACTAAACCACAACTACCTTGACGACATGGTGTTAATAGCACGACAGTCACATCAGCTAAGAAACTACTTTAATTCTTACAAAGACCTGCATTTTAATGAAAATATACCGGTACTGAAAGTTTTAACCGAATTATTTTTCTGTTTCACTATGTACCTTTGGGTGTGCCAATACTTGGAACTGATCCACATTTTCTCCATCTTCTCCCAGAAGATACTTAAAACAAAGAAAATCACACAACATCCTTTCAGTTCCAATACAAAACACATATCCCTCCATATGGTCTGTCTTTTCAGTTTGGGGTAAACTGGGTTTCTCATCCAGGGGAAAAAATGAGAAGCACGTTAGAGGAGGAATTCTTTGGGGGAGTGTGCAAGCATAGTGTAGGAACAAGAGCACTCCACTTCTATCAATATGACCTGGGTTTCTATTCCTCCCATCAATGCCATTATACAGGTATTTGCATTGGGTTTGTTGTTGATTCTCTTCTCTGTTCCATGAGGTTTCTCATGTTTTCTTTCATGAGACTACTGTGTGGTACCCACACAGAGGCTAAAACACTACTGAAGGTTCTAAAGGGTTAACCTTTTAAACCCCAAGAGTGATCAGCATCAAATTTCTCCTTGTAGTATCAATCCTTTGAAAAACAGAGTCGTCATGAGAATTCTGGACGTGATCACACAAGATGAATTTGCTTGATATTTTACCAATGTCTCCCCACTACTTCTGCATAGGAAATGAATAGGGGCAACAAATGAGAATTCAAATTTTGATCTTAGAGAGAGAAAACTACAGTAAATCAAGGGTAAGATATATTTCTGGGTGCAAAATATTATGCCATTTTCATAAGGCAAACAAAAATCCATGCTGCATGGCATTAGTCTTACATGGTAATAAGCCTTTAGTTACAGTACCTGGACAATTTAGAACTTTACATTTACATCAAGACCATTAAACAGTTGATATTTTGAAAACAGCATTATATACCTTGATAATCTCTCTTGGTCCTGGATTCTCTGATAGATTTTCTATGGGTAGTGAGTCCGCAATTGTCTTTTCTACAGTTCTGATACAAAAAAATGAAATACATTTTTTTATGAATTATCAAATGAAGAGTTAAGCAAACATAAATTATTTCTATAACAAAAATTAATGAAGCACAACTAGTAAGTTAACATTGACTGATATAATAATTTATATCAATGTCTGCAGCACATACTGGCAAGTATACCAAAAAACTTTGTTAATTAATGCATCACAGTCTACTACAGTCTGCACATGTATCAACCATACATGTTTATATATAGCCTAAAGTCTAATGAAAGCCAGTTTAAACAGTACCTAAGGATAACTCTGATAAATCCTTGTGTATCACAGCCATCCAGCTTCTCGATTTCCTGTTTCACTGACAGAATCACTGGACCAAGCTTTTCATCATCGCAAATAAAGTTCAAATGCTCCTACAACATCAACACGTTCATGAGAATACAATCAACTTTTTCCTGTTGTTTGTCCCTTCCTCTCCATTTTTCACTCATCTTTCTGTAACTATGCTCATTATCCCAATAAGACCCAAGTTAACGACCAACATCAATTTTCTCCTAAATATATCAGTCGTAATCAAATAGAAAAGTTAGGAGAATTAATAGAATGATCCCCAAAGAAATTAACAAATTAAGATGGAATCCACCCGGATGTTGAGTAATTTTGATTTTAGGTGGACAAAAATCTTGTACCACCGTAAAATGATAGGCATATTCTAGCAGCTACAATTTTCAAGGGCTAAAGATAAATCATCTGTAGTAACACCAAAGAAAATTTCTCAAGAGAGCCCGAGAAAATTAATGTCAAATTTCAGAGAACTACATCTTATGCATGAAATTTTCAGAATTCCACCTGTGTAATCACAATTCTTGTGAAATTTGACTTTCATTTTCTTGGACTTCCATGAGAAATTTTCTTTGGTGTTACTACAGATGATTTATTACATCTTAAGCCCTTGAAAAATGTTAAAATAGTGCAATATTCTTTAAACTATTCTGGTACAAGGTTTTTGTCCACTGAAAATTAAAATTACTCAATTTCCTGGTGGATTCCCTCTTAATGCTTTGATCTTATTCTTATAAACTCTACTAATTCTTCAGGGAAAAGAGTGGAGATCATTCTGGAAAAATTTGTAATGTTTGCGATCCAGGCCTATTAAAATTTAGAAGGATTTATATGGAGTCATCAGAGCATATTGGTGCTTAAATCTTGCTGATTTTCAGCAAGTGGAAATTTTTTATCTTGCCCTATCTGGATATGCTAACCAACCTCATAATTTCACAAATTTAGTTTTCATGAAGCCATCACTTCTCTTCTTTACTGAGATAAAGGTCCTTTAATAACGGTAAATAGTAATTCATGTAGGACTGAGTGGAGTCCAATTCAGTTTGTAATCATACAAGTGATTAACAAAATTGGATGACTGAGTAGTGAGAGTCCAATAATATTTGTTTAATCACTTTTTATAATTACAGACTGTATTGGACAACACAAAGTTCTGTTACCAATCATAAAACTATAACAAACTTTATGATATTTTAAGTTTTTCTAAAATTAAAACAAACGATATTTTCAGGAGTTTTTTCACTAGAGGTGAAAAAACCCATTCAAGTGCACGTGTGATAGCGTGTACTGTGCTATTTACTAGAAATGACATGTACTGTCCTATTATACTGTCTTATCTGTACTGAAATCAGGACAGTTGATAGCCAATCGGATTTGAGAATTTTGTTATATGATTATGAGGATTACAGTATCTTGTAACTGATGATGAACAGCACCCTAATGATAATGATATTACTGATGATTTATGAATGGTGACAACCTAAGCACTATGATTAGCAGTGGGTAGACTGTTTATACCTTTCCTATGAAATCTCGCCTGTAGCTTTGCAGTATGTCATTGGTCTCTATCTTGCAGTCAACTGATTTCAAATCAAAGCTGGTAACCACATGATGATTGCTTCCTTCAAGCCAGTATTCACCTCCAATGGGGAGAACGACAAGTGGATAGGGACCTCCTGCAGCTAACACCTGAGATTGTAAAAAGATAAATCTGTGTCAAGCTGAAGAATACTTAGAGCACACTTACCATTAAGTCAGAATGGCCTAACCAAACCAGTTGAGGTGTGAGGAGAATACCACTATTAATTTGGTCTATCCAGCCATATCAGTTTATTCTTAAATGCTGTGCACAGAAGTGATAAGTTAAAGTAAAAAAAAAAAAACTAAACCCTAACCCTGACTTTTGGAAAGCACCCTTAGACTATTGGCAGTCCCCACTGTTTTGAGAACACATATTGGTTGCCAGAAAGGTTTCCAGAAAAAAAAACTGCACTTTGCAATATTACATGAAAAGTTTATATAAACCAAACTACATGTATCACAAACAAATTCTTGGAGAAGCATTCAAAATCTCACGGCTTAATACCTGGACACTAGTGTGAAAGACGTGAATATACAGAAAATGGAGTGTACTGTAACTGGCCTACTGCTGTTGGTGGCATCCCTGCCTAATTAAGTACATGTACTAAATTTCATTATCATTTGTTTTTGTGTATATTTATAACCCTTATTTTTTTCTGTATCATGTAATAGGTGAATTAAACTAATAAAATGACAAAATAATTAAGTTCATCACACCTTCACATAAGGAAGACCATAAACACTGACTATTAAAATTGTTATGGCTTACATGCATGTAGCAGCATTACTGCAAAACACAGGTTGCCAAACAGATTAGGGAATGGGCACTTTTTAAAAGTGCCTTCATTAGCCTAAGATTTGCCACGAGTTTTCTATTTAGTATAATGAATACCTCTTTGACAGGATCAAGGTCCCTCATTTCTTCCTCTTCGTATTCTAGATCAGTCACGTCTTCGTCTCTTGAATTATCACTCTAAATTGCAGATAAAATAAAATATTATTATACATTGTTATATCACATTATTTTAAGAAAATGAAAGAGTTGGAATGATGGTGGTGAACTTTGAAATAGCTAGTGCATATTATTCACTTCTGAGGAGACAATATTTCCATTGCTTTTCCCATCGTTGCCACTTCAGCTATTTAATTATTATACATATCATAAAAGACTATTAAAAGACACCAATGTCAAATGCACAGGTGCTGTGCATAGTTTGCATGCCACTAAAAATTTGCTTTCAAAAGGCAATGAAAGTGATCATTGTTCGACATAGGACATACAATTATTACAGTGGAACCTTGGTATAATAAAGGGTCAAGGGACTGGTGCAAAGGATATCATTAGTTATAATGAGGACTTTGTTATGTAAAGGTTTGTTATATTAAGGTTCCACTGAACTCAGCATCCGGTACTACTTACATGTAAGCTAACCTCTTCTGTATCCTTGCTATTTTCTGTTTTTCCAATAACAAGTGGTGGAATACGAGCAGAATTTCTTAATGACAAAGGCAGTTCAGCCCTCTGTTCATCGATACGATTTGACTGAAAAAAAAAATCACACTCTTAGAACCTGTCCCTTTCTTATTTCTCATTCAAAATCACTGACTTCTTGATACATGCTTCTCAGAAAAACGATAAACATCCTAATTTAGTTTTCTCTTATTTGCAAATTTTTTTTTTGCTACAACATAACATTTACAGGAATTGCTCTTGATCACCTACAAAGGGACGATGCTGATTTAAGTTTTGCTGTAAATTATGCTAGCTACAGGTGTACGTGTAAATTTATGTAGCATAACCCACATTAATTTAATTTGTTGGCAAGTAAAAATATCTCACCTGCAATTTTCCAATAAATTCAAATAATTGATTTTGCTCTTTCTGTAGGTAAAGGCAAAACAAATGGAATACATTATTATAAAGATGGGCACTTCACCTGTTCATGCACTGAAGGAATGGAAAAAGGTGCTACATTAAATGAGGATTCATGTATTGTCACTGAGGTTTCCCTACATTTCATGAGCAGAATAACATTAAGCAGTTTAGAATCTAGCAGTACATTTTAAGCCCACGGAGGTGGGCTACCCCCACATATGAGTTGTATGGGTATGTGCCACTCAACTTAGTAGGTTTCTTGCCTCTCTGTTTATGCAAAAATCACCCTTTATCTCTGGATGTAGCCTACATTTTTCTTCAGTTTGACTTTGAAACAGGGTTAATTTTTTCCACGAAATATCCCTGATTACTCTTGATCATGCTTTGGGGGGAACCTAAGCTCTGCTTGTTGTTTTATCACTGATTATGAAAATCATGTTCTTCTTATGCTTCCTAGTACTTTTAAGCATTTTTAAGAAAGGGAAGAAGCTTTTTTTGTATAGAAACAAGGTCAACCCTAGCCTCATGTTTACATGGGAGCTAGGATACTAATACCTATAACTGCACAGGATGTTATATGGCCTATTGAGATCTTTTTACTCTTAAATTATACAGCTTTCAAGCAAGTAGGACCAATGTTATATACAGTTGTATAATTTATGTTACGTACACATTGAATTTGATTTCAGGTAAAACAATTATCATTTCTTTTGTCTCCTACAGAGATAGGAGACAAAGGATATTGAGAATCAACCAGCTACAGTCAAGGGACATAAGTATTCGTCTTTTTCAAAAAAATGCGCGAAATTTTTACCCCTGTTGTGCACACTGTCAACAGGAAAAATGGATGCAGGGCGCGCGTTTGGTCAATAAAGGCGGGAAAAATTAGCAGATATAGAAACAAACAAACATCCGACCAAGAGCACGAAAGAAAATGCAAAGTTCCCGAAAGGTAAAAAAATAAGAGCTGTTTGTGTTTTGACACCTTGCTTATTCAGTCATTCAACATTAAGTTCAAGGTTAGGGCGCTAAAAAATAGTCATATTTTTTTTGTTTTGCTTCTGAGAATTTATTTTCAGCACTCATGAGTCCACAGAGACGTAAGAATTAATTATTACTCTATTGGAATCCGTGCAAAACAAAGCGGAACTGTCAAGAATGTTGAACATTCCAAGAACGACTATCACGAGCATTCTAAGCAAGTACCGAATGACTGGCACAGTGGAGACTTTGACGCGAAGTGGCAGGAAAAGGAGCTTCACAAATAGAGACAGAAATGCTTTAAAGCGTTTGGTTAAAAGTAACAGACGACTTACCTTGCAGGACATTACTGCAAAGCTAAACGAGTGCAAAACAAAGACTTTCAGCCAGAAAACCGTGCAAAGGGTGTTGCATTCGGAAGGATATAAAAGAAGGTTAGCGAAAAAGAAAATGGTGGTTCGGGAAGTGAATCGAAAAAAGCGAGTGAAGTGGTGTAAACAGCGAAGAAGTCGGACGGTAGACAACTATTGGAAAAAAGTAATATTTTCAGATGAAAGTCAGATCGTGCTTGGTACAAACAACCGTGTTTACATTTGGCGAAAAGACGACGAAAAGTACAACCCACATCTAACTATATCTTGTTTGTTCTCGCTCTGAACGTAAGATAAGTTTGATGATCTGGGGATGTATTTGTTATGATGGTGTTGGAACTCTGACTGCAGTTGAAGGCAACATCAACTCTGCCAAGTACATTGACATCCTAGACAAGAACTTATGGCCAGTAGTTGTCTGGTATTTTGAAGGAAAAGAATACTTATTCATGGATGACAATGCGCCTGTTCACAGAGCCCACACTATAGAAAATTATAAAGATCAAAACGAAGTAACCTCAATGGAGTGGCCAGCACAATCACCAGTTTTAAATATAATAGAAAATATCTGGCTCTACATGAAGAGAGAGCTACAAAAGTCCGCGGTAGATATCGCTACCAAAAATGATCTTCTGCGTTAAATCCAGAGCGTGTGGCGGAACATCGAATTGGATTATATAAGAAACCTTTACCAGTCCATACCTGATCGCCCAGACAACGTAATTAAGATGAAGGGTCATCTTACTAAATATTAAGGTGATTTTAAAGTTAGATTTGCTGAAAACGGTGTTAAAACTAGCGCCCGTAAAATGTAAACAAACGCCGCCATATTGAAAGTGATGAATACTTCTGTCCCGCGACTGTAGCTTAAATCAAAATTCACCTCAAATCATATTTGACCTGTAACATATATTCGTGTCAGTTCATTAGCATATTGGATACTTTCCACTTTACAAAGCAAAATTTCACTGCAACAAAATAGCAAGTCACAGGCAATCAAATAGCTATGTCAATTCTTTAAGGTATGGGATTCTCTTTTTTGGTCTCTAATCTGGTAATTTACAGTCATCACTTCAATCATACCATTGCCATTCCAGTCTCAATAGATGGCATAGTCCCTGTAAAGGACCAGGTGCCAGGACGCACACAGGACACTGTAGTGAGGTTTGCTTCTCTATCATAGCCTTGCCCTACAAAACAATAAAAAAGTACAGAATGTAGGGAACTGTGATTTCAAAAGATATAACTCAGTCATCACATATGAATGCTGATGCTTCATAACGAAGTGCTGTATTGGTGCAGGCTGTTTATTGTTTACATAATTAACAATATTTCACATGTCTTTATTGTGTGTATGAATTAACACCCAGCCTGCCAAACAACCCAAAGATTGAACTTAAGTGTAACTTCATTTTTACAATACAGTGGAAAAAAAATATTAATATTTGTTGGGATAATACACATCAAGTAAAAACTCTATTCTGTTCACAATATTGGTTCCATATTTGTGCGACTGCATTTGCTTGGTTAGAGAAAACAGAATAACAGAACGTCAATAACACTAGCTGAATCAGTTTAGATTTTTGCCAACATTACAAGTCTTCTAAATAATTTAACCAGTATTGATGCTGAATTTTATCACTTTTTTTGAATCAGCCAAAGTAAGTTTGCTGCATGCACATGTGTATGAAGCACGGAAGGAATGCAGAATTGTATTGATACTCATAGCTGGGTTGAAAAGATGTGAATAAACTTGTTGAGTTTTAGAATGAAAGAATAGGTGAGCCTGTTATCTGATAAAATTGATAAACTGTGGATTTTTGATCCAGATGCCTGCTCTCCAGTTCAGTTAATCTTCACATTGTACCCCCTAGTTCAGCATAATGGCTCATTAGCAAGTGGAAGAAAATAATCAATATCAAAGCCCCAGGGCTCAGCATAATAAAAATGTATAATACTGGTTGATTCATAAGATAATTATTTAAGCCTGAAAACCATCCCAACGCAACATTGGCTAAGAGATTCTGCTGATCTATATGATTTAAGTGTCATAATAAAATAGTGACGTAAATGTTTGCTGCAGACATGTCTGCATCTTGCAACCAGGAGTTTTTTGTCTCAGATTGACCACTGAAATTGCCTTTCTAATCTTTTTTTGTTGTTGATGTTGCTTTTGAGGTTTTCCTCTTCTACTTTTGCAAAAATCATGATTTCTTACGAATACAATATTTCTATCTACAACACGACTGGAAAAACAAGTATGCTGAAGTAATTATTGTAACTCTTTATTACAATCATTGCTATGTTTTCCTTCACTTAATTTCTTGACTTATTTAAGTTCTTGTTTCCATCAATTTTAGAGAGTTATCACTAATGTTTCACTGCAGTAATTTAACTGTGATGGATCTCTATCAAAGATGAAATGTTGAACTCTTGACTGGGGGACCAGATTTCCTTGATTTGCATATATATGACAGAACGTTTTCTCGTCACTTATGACTGAAAAAGTAGTGTGTGATACTTGTGGACTGTGAGCCTTTCTATGAGCACCTGCAGATGTTGTTGTCATTGCGTGTTTTCCACCAAATCATTGGTTTTTCAAACTAAGATGTCGCATATCACGAATTGTTTTGCTTGGAAATGCTGTGAGTAAGCTTGAGCAGCCACTTAGATGACCATGGAAAGGAAATAATAATAATAATAATAATAATAATAATGATGATGATGATGATGATGATGATGATGATGATGGTATGAACATGAACCCAAGGCTGCCACCAAGAAGGATTAGTGTCACCATTCTGTGGGACATGCCCATCCATACTGACGGCATTGCAGCTAATAGGCCGGACACTGTGCTAAAGAGCAAGAAGGACAAAACCTGCCTTCTCATTGACATGACTATAAACTTCAACACCAACACCTCAGTCAAAACCATGGAAAAGCTTAACAAATACAAATACTTGGAAATCAAGGTTGAGTGAATGTGGGGTTGAGCCCCACAAAACAACGACAGTCTCAGTGGTTATCGGAGCCCTTGGCACATGCATCAAGAAGGACATGGAAAACCAAAATCCCTGGCAACATCAACATTCATGAACTCCAGAAAATATCTCTCCTTTCTACAGCCCACCTTCTCATGTGGGTCCTCTCCATCAAGTAGAAACCCTCTTTGCCTCCCAAAGTCCATGGTTTGGACTCGGATGTTGAGACAAAAAATCACTTGCAATTTATACACTAGTATATGTAATGGTAACAGGACTGAGTGGAGTCCAATTCGGTCTGTAATCATACGAGTGATTAACAAAATCGGACGACCACGTAGCGGGAGTCCGATTTGTTTAATCACGAGTATGATTACAGACCAAATTGGACGACACGAAGTTCTGTTACCAATTAATCATAACTTTAACAAAATTTGTGATATAATAGGCTATTTTTTAAATTAAAACACAAGAAATTCGAAATTTTGTTTTGCTAGCAGTGAAAAAAAAAAGCCATTTAAGCGCGCGAGTGATGGCGCGTACTGTCCAATTACTTAGGCATGATGCGTACTGTCCTATTAAACTGTCCAATTAAGGCTGAAATCAGGGCAGTTGATAGCCAATCAGGTTTGACAATTTTGTTATAGCACGCAAACCATTACTAATCAAAATAACAATAAAACAGGTTTAAGAAGCAAATCAAAATCTCTAAAAGTCCAGCAAGCTTTTTGGCCTATTTCTTTGCCATCATTGCCCGACTAATGAAAATGGCAATTTATAATTATTGCTTTAACCTTTAAGATTGTTGTTTCATTAACAGCCATGATCGTGACTTTGATTTCATTGGAAATACCCAAAGAGAGCCTTAACTGTTTTCATTATGACGAAAACAGTTATGGATGTATATATGGACATTTTCACATGACTGAACTTTGCAAAAGGGTTTTTGATAGATTCTTGCTGTTCCAGCTTCCCCAACCCTTTTTCAGCTGGTCCACAAAACTATATATAACTTTATCTGTTGAAACAAGGAAAATTGTATCAATAAATATTGATATGATTTAATCATTTAAGACAGTCAGACAGTCAGTCAAGCTTCTACAATGTAGCATTCCTTCAGATAAAAAAAATTAGCACCAAAACTTGATGTTTGCACATGTTAGGCATCTCCTCTAAGCAAATTTTGAGTTAAAGATGTTAATGGAAGGAGGTAGGACATCTTGATAAAATCCAAAATAATAACAAATTCCGTGTAGGTGGTTTAAGAGACGAGTGTGTCATGATTGAGAATAACAAGATGACTTCACCTTTGTGGTTTTCGATTGTGAGAAACAAAGGATGAGCGTGTATAGATTATCACAATGAATAAAAATACTGCTATTATTTCAAACAAAGATTTTTTGTTCATATCATTTTGCCTGGATTTGCCTTAACTAGCACAACAGAGACAGCTGGCCGCAAAAACTCAATATCCTTACTGCCGCCTACATCACCAAAGATAGTTAGTTACACAGATGTTTGAACACTGAGTCGGGGAATTATGTCGCCTCGCATGAATCACTTTTTAAATTCTATAGAGACCTATTAAAACATAAACAGTTAAGCTTCGAAGACAATGAGATAACTGTCATTGTAAATTTAAAGGAAATCTGCCACGTTTTCTTAGAGATGGGCTTGAAAATGAAAAACCTCTATTTACGACCATTTATCACATTTCGCCACGTAATGTATGATGATGGCATAAAACATTGAGGTCTAACGAACCATCAACGATGAAACAGGATTTGCAAATCAGCAGATAAAGACCGTAATATACTAGGAAATACGTGTAATTAACTCTTTTGCCGCTGCTTGCAAAGGGAATTAAATTCAATGTAATAAACGAAAGAACCGATTACAAGAGATCTCGACAAGAAATCTCTTTGACCGACTGACAATTTCCCACAATTTTTACCCCAGCTGGGCAAATTTGTTCCACCAAAAGTGCTTGACTCGATTTACTAAATACCTTTAGCGCTAAGAATACTTAATTACACTTAAGGAAGGAAACATTCTGAACAAATTGCTTTGAAAGCCGCGATCATGAGATTCCTTACAAATTTGTTCTTGTTAGAAGGCTTTATGACAAAGTACATGCGGTAAAATGTTATTCTTTATAATAACACCACAAACTAAACAAACCTAATTGGAATTCTGAAGGCAAACGGCGAACCAAAATCAACGAGAAACATAACAAACATGTTTCACTTACCGTCAGCTCGGGCAAGAGGACTTTGTGATAACTTAAATGAGAAAGGTTTCGTAAAAATCCCAGTCTTCACAAGTTACCGCGTAACGCCTTGAACAAAGGGTCACGAAACTGGAGTTCGTTCTATGATCTTTGCCGAACCTTATCCTATGTATTTGTGGCTTGTGATCAGGACAAATTTGTTGTGCAAATATTTATCTGCCAATCAACTACAGAAACAATAAAACGACTCAAAATGCTGCAAGGCTGTTGATGCAAGAAGTGAAATTGGCGGCGTAGATTGGTCTGCCAGTCGTGACGAAAGTGCTGTGGCGAATATAGTAAACGACATTTACATATTTTCCCATAAGCGAAAGAATCGAAATAATACTTAGCGATTTCTCTTACCTTCAATATAATAAGTGTAAACTGCAACTATACCGCTAAAACACGAAAATACAAAAGAAAACAATACTAACTGACACACTGGTGTGAAGATCGCAAGACGTGCGCGTTGACAAAAGTTGGGTTTTCCGGCCGGCAATCTTTAGAAATCGGGAAAAAAACAATAGAAATCTAACAGCACTTACCGCTTCTGTACACCTGATAGAATAAAGTTGATAAATTTAAGACGCCTCCGGCGAGAGCACGGCACAAAAAGACAGAAAATCTAGTTAAACTTTTTTGACATTTTTCCTGCTTAGAATTTGATTATTCGGAAAGAAAACCACTGACCGGTGTTCAACAGGGCTTCGCGGGAGCAAGACGAGGCTCACAACTTCGAAGGGACTGGTTCGGCCTGGTCTTGCCTCAATTCCAGGCAATCCCTATTTTTTATTGTAAAGTATTACTTTAATGTTACTTTCCTGCCCTTTCTTCTGAAGGAACTCTGTATTTTGCAATGCAAGGAAGTACTGAAGTTCGGCGCGGGAAACGTGATAATAGAAATAATTGTCGTGGTATAAAAAGACCGATATTTAATCCGTATCCATTGGCAACGGTCTAAATAATAAAACCATATTATTTTCCTGTTTAATTGTGGTTTCCCCTGAAACAACTATGTACGTTATTAATTTTA
The DNA here is from genome assembly GCA_038088405.1 of Porites divaricata. Taxonomy (NCBI): domain Eukaryota; kingdom Metazoa; phylum Cnidaria; class Anthozoa; order Scleractinia; family Poritidae; genus Porites; species Porites divaricata. Next base: position 21,327,407 of record JBBMOI010000008.1, on the reverse strand, counting down.
AAGATCGATTCATCGACTGATCTCGGCTGGTGTCTGCTTTTGTCCGTAAGGTTATTTGGCCACAAAAAAGCATTTTTTCATCGTGATCATTTTTCTGTTAACCCTCATATACTAATATTTTTAACAGTTTAATATCCGTGAGAACGTCAGAGAAACAAATCCATGACAACAAAGTACACCTTCAAAAAGTTAAAGGCTGAAAAGCGCCAAAACCTAATGCCAATTTTACTGCCCTTAACTTTTCTTAACTGGTACTAGTTTTAAACATCTTCAATGTACATGTAGTAATTTCCAGAACTGCACGCGCTGGATAACTTAATTGAATTGAGAGTGATTGTTCTAAGTGTTTCCAATAACAGAAAAATATATATATTTATAGCTCTTTTCCGCCATAAATAACTCCCAGTATAATTTTTATAAACAACTGACACCGTATGTTTTTGTGATGACTTTGACCAACTGTGTTTTAAGATAAAAGATGTTTTTAGAAGTTTGAATATTGTATTGTTTGGAAAGAGAACGACAAAAATCAAGACTTTTAACCCGCACGCGACTTCTTGAAATATTTGTTCTTTTCAGTTAAATCACAACTACGCAAGAACAGGCTAATGATTTAAAGGAGCGAATACATGTTCGTTCTATATCCTATATCAGAAGGGGTATCACCTACACTCGAGGTACTTGTGAGTAACATGCAAGTTGAATTTCTCAAGAGAATGAGAAGCGGAAAATAAATGAAAGCGTTTAAGTTAATAACAATTCAAAATTGCTTTTAAGGTATGCTTTTTGCTAAATCACTATTCTACTGACTCGACTGTTTATAACTGAAATTATTATCCTTCAGTAATCGTGCGTGATGAACAAATCACACTCAGCTCTGTTCCGCCCTCTTTAGTCCTCTTTATTAACCTTAAAGTCACCATCAATAATTAATATACGCTTCGATTTGCTCTCTTCTAATATATATTATATTATATGATTCATCTTTTTAATTTGATGCTCATCAGAACGTATTAGTAGGTGAATACACACGCAATTACTGAATAAATTATCTGGCTTTAGCTTAAGTGTTTATATCAAGGAAGGAGGGTGGCTTGTACAGACAAGCAAGAAAGCACTAAATGGATTCTTCGCGAGAAGTACACTTCCGCCCGGTCACTCGTGTGGTGTGGGGTGGCGAGCTAAAGGTTAAGCCACCCGTAAAATTTGATTAATTCTCCGGCTTTTTTTCAACTTCATAGTAATAAAGAAAAAAAATGATCTGGCTTAAGCTCAAGTGATCATATCAAGGAAGAGGCAAGCAAGCACTAAATGGATTATTCACGAGAAATACATGCACTTCCGCCTGATCTCTGTTGTGGAAACCAGAGGTTAAACCTGTCTTGGTTTGAGCCTAACTCAGCTTTTCCACATATTTACTAACTTGGGGCGCTCAGTAGCTGATTATCCTAAAAGTAACAGTTAGCTAAGTCTGATTTTTTCAGGCTTTTTTTCAGCTGAATAGTAGTAAAGAAAATAACTTTTTTAGCTATTTCATTGTTTTAGAGAAAGAAGGAAAGATAAGTATTTCACTTCCGTTCGACAATATATACGTAGGCGGTTTTTATATCTGCAAGGATCTCATTAGATGTGACGAAATTTTGTCAAGCGACATAATTTGTGGATTCTTGATGGTAGACAGTACAAAACAGACGTCCATAAGGTATCCTAATGGACAGAAGATGCATTTTTAAGCAGTATGCCAAAGTTTTCGGACATTGTCTCCATGTTCTTATGCAGATCCGGCTTAGACAAGATGCTTCACCACAACCACATCTTCATTTGAGTGCACGAAATAATTTAGGATTGACAATAACATATTTCGTTATCACTTAATTCATAGCCATCATGCCGACATGAAATTGTTTAAGTCTCGGATTTACGGAAACAATGGTCCAGGACGGTTTGTCTGTGTCTCTTATCGAAATTAATCGCTAATTTGGCATTGAGGTATGGTATACATCGTGTATGATTAGTAGGGAGCTGTTACAAGCAATGGCCACTGCCGATGGCAATGAGAGCGTCAAAAGAAAAAAAAATTACACACAAACACACACACCCCAAAAAACAAACAAACAAAAAGACCAAAAAAAAAAACACACACACAAAAAAACGATAGGTTTCAACAACGTGCAACTTTACATGTGCAGAACACTTTGTCTTTTTTTTTGTCCATCACTCTTCAGTTTGCCGTCACTGCGCGACAAGTCGACGATGGTAAAATTCCTATATTTGATGGTTAACTCAAAACAGCGATTTTCTGTCTTTTTTCCCGAACATGTAGCCCTTTAGAATTCAACTCCAGAAAAATTGAACGAGGTGAAATAATAATAGTGACCAAATTTGAAATAGCAGCGGTGATGACGTTCTTGCCACTTTTCCCATCGATGGTGGCTAAGTTCTTTACTGAAAAGGGGGAATTCACCTGACCAGCGCAAAAGCCCCGGGGTTTTCTCCCTTAAATAAACTCTATATGTATATGCGACGCCAAAAGGTATAGTCTTGGTCTGAAAAGACTTATAGATTTTGATTATTGACGAATTAATATTGACGTAGCTTTACTCAGTTTATTATTCTGACAATTAATTTCTCACTCGGTAGTGAAGTTCGTAAGACTAATCTTTTACTTCCCTCTTACTTTAAACATGTCCAAAATTCCCAGCAAAGTTGTCGCCAATTCCTTCTAGAGACCGACCATTTGTGAGAGAAGAGATATTATGAGATAGTTGGGAAATGTTGATTGAATACTTAGTCAGCGATACAGTTCTAGAGTAGTTGGTGGCATTTTAATAGAGTACCGGGTCTCTCATTTAATCCTCTTTAAACACTGCCGCGCCTAAAAATTCCACCGACGGACAGCATCGAGAACAAAAGACGCCATACTTGAATAGAATATACTCATTAAAAATGTCTAATTCTAGATTCCCTCTGGAAGCGTCTGTCCTAAAATGTGGATAAACAGTAAAGGAAATTCTCCTCAGGGGGAAAGTGCCCCGACGTATAACTTTTGGATAATAAATTATTTAGGAAAAATACTTTTCACTCTTCTTAATTTCGGTAAAATTGGGCTCATTTTGGGCCTTTTCCTCCCTTGATTTTTCGCTGATCATACTTGTAAGTGATACAGTAGTTACCAACAATGCATGAAAAACTGTAAGTTCTCCTTTCAGTGAACTCTGTTGCACTAAAATTCACGGACGTTTTTTGATAACAGTTTGAACAAGAACTGGTTTTTCGAGCATTCCCTTCTCTGAGCTTTTCTGATTAAGTTTTTTAAAAAAGTTGTAGTTGAATGAGAAGATTATCTTACTAAATAAAACCTATTAAAACGTATGAAATGGTGCCTAAGGTTATGTTGAGTCATCAAGGCCAAAGATACTAAATTAAAACCAACGTAAAATAAACATTATTGCCGATTAAGCACGATATTATGTGTCTGGAGACTCCTTAGTCTAGAATTCAGTATACAAAACATCAAAATAGCAGGGCGTTCACTTCAAGTAAGAATTTAGATTTGGACTTGACGTACTTAAAGAGTTACCGGCGAAAATAGAGTTCTTAGTCAGTCTTAATGTGTCTAACGATTACTTGCCGAGTTATTTTTGATAGTAAAGTTTGGCGGTTTCACTTTCTGATACACATAAAGTACCTGCCTTTTCCAGCCAAAAATTGAAGTTCCGTTATAGTATTGAAAAAAATAGAAAATGTCTTGAATAGTTAGGAAACGACTTCTGGAATCCTAGAACAGTCAACCGGTGCCTTCGGTTGGGTTGTGCGATTTCTCAGTCGGGACAGTTATCTGGCTTTGTCCCTGATAACATAGCCGAACTGATCCGTATTGATTCAATAAAAAACGCGGAACGAGTTGTTAAACCACAGACTCAATAAAACCTCTTTTCGAGTATAGAACTGAGAGTACCGGTTTCCTTTTCATTTAGTACGCATTTCCAGTCAGTATTGGTGAGTTTATTTTGAATAGATAACCACTCAAACGCGAAAACTATAGGACAAAAGTCAAGAAGAGAATACTGGGTTTAAACAAGCCATTGTAAATACAAAACGAAATCCAAAAGTTGTATACTAAAATAACAGACTAGCCGATATAAACTGGAAATTTATACAAAGAAAACACTGAATAAGCAAATCGTTTTAAAAACCTTCTTCTATCCTATCTGAATGAACCTGATTGTTACACATGACCAAAATTTAGCCGCTATTTATTAGCTATTCCTGTATGCGGGCTAGTGTGACCACTTTTTAATGACTTTTGATTTGCAACTTTTATCTTAGTTTTTAAGTCAAACTATAGTGTAAAGTTTTCTTTCCTTGCGAGCAGAGGTTTCTCTCTTGCATATGGCTTTTAACATTTACGGCGAAGTCTTTCGCGTAGCTAATCTGTTGCGTAGTTGGGTTTGTTTGGGCGGAAACAAACCAACTACGTGACAGGCAACTTTGTAAACGTTAAACCTCTGCTCGCAGGGTAAAAACTCTTTGAAACAAAACTCAGCCAGATGGGACGGTCATCTGGAATTTATAGCCGTATGTTTAAAGGAATCTTTTTCTGCTTATAAATATACTTTTTTACTGCGTAATCTCAGTAATCTTAACTACATTGTTTTGTTTTCTGCTCTAAACCAATAAATTTGAATCTATGATGACGATTTTTGTCGTAAAGTTATTGAAAGTCCAAGAAGACTAAACTGAATGGAATTTTGATTTGCAGTTTAGAATTTCACTAACTGCCTAAAACAATAAAAGTACAAGTATTATGTTATTAGATCATAAAATGTTCGTTGTGGTCTTTATTTAAGCTCAGTAAATCTATAGGAAATCTTGGAGAGGCCAATCTGAAATAAAGCTTGTGTCGACTCGTGACTAAAGTCACAAACGTGATGTAAGATAATGCAAAGAGAGATATTAGAGCACGAAACAAACAATGAATTTGTTTTTGAACAGTTTAAAACGCCTCCACTGTTATAAAAATAGAGAATTAGCCAAAACAGGATGTTCAACGAATCACGTTTAAATCATTACACAGCTGGTTATGGAGTACGTGTTAACAAACAAATTCGAGGAGATTAATGCGCAGGAAAAAAAAAGGATCAATATTATGAATCACGATTTAAATAACAAAAATATTGGATCTTTTTGGTTTTAGTTGCAAACATTGGGCATCCTGTTTCTAATCGCTCAAACTTTATCATTTTGATAAAATCACCAGATTAAGTCCAGGGCACGTAACCATGAATTCAAGTCTGTAACTATGACTTAATACAATCTTAACTTTTTAAGACGATTGGAAATGCATCGAAATGGCTAACACTAAGTTTAAAAACGTTTTCAAGAATGAGCAACTTTCAAACCGACTTAGACTAATCCGACAGCATGAAGCTGCTTTCTAATTCTTGGATATCACCGTCATATATATTTACTGATAACTTGAACAGTTGTTTAAATCGTTTAAATTACTACTTACGCGTATTATATTTTTTCTTTCCCAGTTTACCCATGGACGCAATAGTTAACTCTTACAGGTCAGATAAGCAACACTTTCCGTCGAAAAAGCAGATGGTACGATTGAAACAGAATAACTGAGGTCAACATTAAGGATGTCATCGCCTATGATGGCCACAAGACAGTCATATGCTTCTTTTTCTGATACAACGCTTCATTTATTCAGTATTTGTGCGTGGAATGCATTCACCACTTGAAATACGCGCCAACTTAAGTACCTGAAGCGGCTACGAGGCGCCTGTTGGGAAGAGAACATTGGCGCAATTATCCCATGAAGTCGAGTCCTACACAAGTTTAAATTAAGCTTTATTGTTTTTTTTTCTATTTTTGGATTTCTATTAATAAGTTAGAAATGAAACACTTTTTTAACAAGAGAAATAATGAGGTCATAGTCGACACGGATTTCGACTAAATAAAGGTTATTTGACATTGAAATAGTCTTCTGCCTTGTCACTTCGGAAATTATGTACTAGCTAAGCCTATCAGTTCCGTGTATTTCTGATTGAAAAGAATGAAGTTACGCTCTGTTTTAATTAAAAAACTCAATCGGCGTTCGTTAAGTCTTGGTAACCACAAAACAAAGCGTACAGTTTTAACGCTGTTCAACTAGAAATCCACGGGACATTTGTGGAAACCCGCCCATGCTTCCTATTAATAGCTCATGGAGAAATGCTTTGTCGCAAGACGTATTTTCTGAATAAGGATGATAACGATAAAAAATAATTTGATTAATAATGAACTGTTAGTAGAAAACTTTTAAAGGCCCAGTTGGTTACTTATATTCAAGAGCTCTTTAAGTGCACTGTGGCAACTGCCGTGCGCTTACAGGCTGAATGATTTCAAAAACTGAATGATAGAAAAATTCCCCGCATCTATTATCTCAGGTCAACCTGTCAGAAGGACTATCTTCTTTTTTGTTATTACCATTTCCGTCATTTCTGTAGCTTGCAGAAGAAGAAGTAAATAGAATGATAGAACGCGAATACTTGTTACCCTCACGAAGTCTTTACACAACGGTATAAACGAGAGAACAATTTCAAAAGCTTAGCGGCCAAGCTTTACGTCGAAGCTAAGGTTCTTATTTTGAATTCTCTCAGTTTAAAGTTTAATATATTATCAATATACTGTTAATTTACTAAACATTCATGTTGAAAATATTGCTAGTTTTCCAACAATACTAACAATTTCTAAGTTTTCGAAAAGTAAAATCTGATGTTAATAGTCTGCGTCCTGATTTGCCGACATCGTTTTACCTTGGCGCGAAGCGTTGTTAACAAACAAAACTGAGCTGAAATATGTCGCCAAAAATGAAAAGATGGTTTCCAGTTACAGTAACTATTAATTCTTTTCTTTCTGGCGTATTTTTTCACTTAAATTGCGAATGAAATCTTTTACTGATAAAAAAAAAACCACTTCTGAAGTTTTCCCGTAGTGTGAACGATTCAGTATGATCTTAACACTGTCTCTTTATACTAAGAGATATGAAAGAGTCATTGATTTTCTGAACAAAGCGAGTCAGTGCTACACCTGCTTTAACTTGGAGAATACCTTTCTGTAAAACCTGGAAAGTAGTTATGTTCTTAAGAATGGCTGCGTTCTTCTGGCTATTGCCTACTTCTTCTGCTGACTTTGCTTCCAAAGACCGGGTCCGAAGTCATTGGCATGGTGGCTTTTGCTTTTGAAAGTAGCTGATCAACATTTCCTGATATCACTAATCACATGAGATACATCATTTACAAATTGTCACTTGGCCCTTCGTTAAATCGAGGTTCCACTGTATTGAAGATACTTTAGATAAAATTTTCAAAGAATACATGCAACAGTTTCTTGCTGATTGATTTAAGCTGCTTTTTCTCGAACCTGACTGAACCAATGAACAACTTAATTTAGTTTTTGTATTCCTGAAATACATCACAAAAAAAGGATATCTTTTTTCATGCCGCCACATCCAGACAGGGTTTTCCCTGTATTTGGTTTTATACTTTCCCGGAATTTATTTTAGGTTTTCATTTTGACATTCATGATATTCCATAAATGAAACTACGCCATGCGGTTTATCTTCGGACACCCGCTCAATACGGACATCCGTGTAAAACGGAGAGTGTCGTTTTTCCCGGAAAAAAGCTCATATATTTTCTCTAAAATTAACCCTCTTGTACGGACACCGATTAATATTGACAACGGATTATTTTCTTTGTCTCGAGTCATAAATGTCCGGTACCGTCAACCCCGAGTTACGGACACTTGCGTTACTGAGCACTGTCTTTGACTGAATATCTTACCAGCGAAAGCCTGACAAAAACGGCGAATGGTCTCTTGAGATTCAAAGTTACTGCATGTCTAGAGCGATTTTCGTATGACCTTGAAAAATGGTTTCTGTAAGTGTTCGTTCTTTGTTTCATCAGCCAATGGATGAAAAGATCAAAACATGGCCTCTTTGTTTTCCCGCCAAAGAAACCCTAATATGGAGAAGGCATTGTTCGATTGGCCAATCGTGTTGTAGTATGACGTCAAAGCGAAGTATCGGTTGATTTCTAGAAAGTTCTCGGGCATGAAGTTTTTTCACCTGAGCGTTCGCTTAACCAATGAAAAGCCAGACGCGTTTGTCTGTCCGTTCGATAAACCAATCAAATCGCTCTGTTTCCGTTCGTTTGTCGTTTCTGTTTTGTTCGCGCGCTTTCATTTCAAGGTCATACGAAAATCGCTCTAATACTCAGTGCACCTGGCTGAGTCGCAAACTAAACTCGTCAGTACTTAGAAATTAAGTAGCAGATTCCATTGTAGTGTTTCGAGAACAATACTTAAATTTTAATTTTAGTTTGAGACTAAAATGATCGTGATTTTCTTTAGGATGAAATTGTTAAAGTTACAGTTACGAAATTAAACAACATTCTCTTCAAAATGTTTGCGTTAGTAAGTTTATCGATAAAGCATATGCCCGCGCTTTTTTTTTCTGAGAGCCAGTTTCATCACACGTACACCTCGTCTCTGATAGAGTCTAATTCAGACAATATCATGGTGTATAATATGCCGTGTATTAGTGTATTATGCCGGGCATAAACCTTACGCGTCCGTATTAAACGGGTTCCACTGTATTTCTGTCTGTAACATAAAAACCACAAAAATATAGAACCTTATACCCCTTTCACACCAACAAAATGAAAAATCAGTAAAAGAAAACTAACTAACGGACTAGCTTTACGTTTCCAGTGAGTTTTAACTTGAATGTGCTATCAGTTGTAATAATAATAAAATTTGTAGTTGACAAAAGCTCAGCAATTCATACCGTGCTTTTAATACTTTAGAGCTTTTAGACGCCGTTTACACAGGTCCGGACAAATTTTTGAACGAACAAAAACTTGCACGGATCCGCTTTTCCTTTATCGGAACTGTGCAACTTTTTGGACGGCAACAGTACTGGAAAATATGACAGAATTTTCACGGTTCCGTGTAAACAGTTTGCACAGGTAAAAAGACGTCCGTTCAAAATTTGTCCGGACCCGTGTAAATGGGGTTTTAGAACACTAAGCCGGCGGCTTTGTTGCACATTTATAATGAGACAAAAATTGCAACGACGAACAGGCTGTTCAATAAAGGACAAGAAATGAGTGGATGACTTAAGACTCGTAGTTATTTTCACGCCAACGCTTGCTTTATCAATATCAGCATGACGGCCAAATTTTTTTCCCTTTTTGTTGGCCTGGTGATATTAAAATGTTTCTAAAACAAGCCACTATGAGGTATGAAGGTCAACAACATCTATATATCAGATATATGATCCGACAGACGTCACCACCACATTTCGGGAAAATGTTGAGTTTTAAATGTACCCGGCTGAAACAATTAAACTCGAAATTAAACGTGTTTCTTGGTGGGACCTTTAATTGGGGAATGCCAACTGACAAAACGAGCATTTTCACGAACTAGTACGGGGATATCACGTCAATTATGAAATAATTTGACGTTTCTTGCTATAAGATTTACATTCTAGTACTGTTTGATTTCTTCACCGCACCTGGTTATGTTTTTTCAAGGTTTCTTGGAGCTTTTAAAAGTTTTTTTTTCAGTTTGCGGTTTTCATATACGTCAATGTCAATGGAAGTTGAAAGACAATCAGAAAGTCGAACCTCGTCCTCAGAATATCTACGTCATCTTCAATGATGACGTAGCAGCAGAGGATATTACGACCTTGAGAATAAACCCGACGTAAAAATCGGTAGCGTGACGTAATAAATTATGTAACATTACAGTCCATCCTCGGAGACCCAGGGGCAGATAGTGGGGACGAGGGAAAGTCTAAACGGGCGGGAAAATGTGGCGCGAAGAAAAGTAAAGAACGGCGAGAAGAGCCCCTGGGGACAATGTCTTACGAGACCAGTTCCAAACGGTCGCCGCCGTTCTGGCTTCTGATTGGTGCCAGAAAAACACAAGTTCTCTGGCACCAATCAGAAGCCAGAACGGCAGCGACCGTTTGGAACTGCTCTGGTAAGACATTGTCCCCAGGGGCTATTCTCGCCGTTCTTTACTTTTCTTCGTTCCATATATATTTTTTCCGCCCGTTTAGACTTTCCCTCGTCCCCTTTATCTGCCCCTGGGTCTCCGAGGATGATTACAGTCCATTTAGCAAAGACTTTTTAAGAATCCTACACATTAGTTAACTTTAGAGTCAGTTCTCCGTTGAAAGGAATTACAGGTGTCTTGAAGAATTCACCGTCATAAAAAGCTATTGTTGGTTTTCACATGACGTCACAAAAATTCAAACTACAAAACTATCGATCCTACTGAGATTTTACTTTCATGGTGTATTAGAGCAGCAGAAAGCTAATTTTCAAACAAATTTTCGATTCAGAAGGGTTCTTGGTTTTGTGATAGAGTACGCTTGAATTTCTAAGCTTTTGCGTGACGCAGCATTTACATGACGGCCAAGAGAGCTGTCATTTAGGTTAAAAAAGAGACTTTTTCGCGGAATTTTGCTATCTAAGCAGTTCAAGTATTAGAAAAAAGTATTACTTTAATGTTTATGAGTTTCTCTAGGAGTAAATTCACGCTTTTGTAGCAAAACTTGGTAACAGATGTTTCTGTTAGTTTCCGTCCGCCATGTTGGAGCTCATCCGGATGAGCTCCAGCATGGCGTCTCCATACAAAGCTCTATAAATTTGGGTAAAACATTTCCCCGGATATCTCGTATTCGAATTATTCCTTCGACCCAAATCTTGGCGAGGGTCTTTGTATATTTACCTCCTCTCATTTCCAAGATTCTGGACTTTATCAGTCGAATGGTTTTAATTTTTATTTTGACCTATTTTGAATGGCGTGACACTGAAAACCAGCAATAAAAGAATACCTGAATCATAATTCATAGGCAACCTCGCCTCCAGGTAAAAACCTGGGAACAAGGTTGAATCATAACACCTCGGAAAACATGTATTCACCTACAATGAGAGCGTCGTGAATGTTTCTCCCACGCTCTACAATCTGAGCGCCTGGAACAGGCCGAGAGATAAAGATTTGGGTCAGGCTCGGAAATCGAGCCTAGTATTAGGTTTAAAATGTGCAATACGGTAGAACCTCGATAACTTACTCGAACTAAATTTCCTTTCCCTTGATCACAATGTCACTGAAATTTACCCCGATAACTCGAACTGTTTTTCGTTTCGCTTTAGAGTTCGAGTTACCGAGGTTCTACTGCATATTTTTGATGTTACTCAAAAATTTAGACATCATCATCATCATTGTTATTATTGTTATCATCATAAATTCCCTCTGAGAGAAGATTGAGCGAGCTTTCTCCCGATTTTCATTGTAAAATAAGACAAACCCTGAGAATTATTAGGATATCACGAGGATAGCACTAGTCTTTAGTTTATTCTCTAGATCGTTACCGCTCACGGGGTCAGCAGCCATTCAAATTTCCTGGAACCAAAGGAAGAATTTACATGGGAAAAGACCTCAATTTCCTCTAGACTATTTTGATACATCTTCATCGCCGACGTTGAATCGTTTTGTAAACCAATATGGCGCGCAACGTCTTGTCACATTGTCTCTAACAACAACAACAACTGTCTTACACTGTGTATTCAATTTTAGGCATAAATATTTCTCAAACGCTATCAGCAATTTTTTAACAGGCCGGTATTTAAATGAGGAAATTAAAACAGTAAATGAACAAAATGTATTTTTAAATGTATGTGCATATAGAGTGTTTTCACTCACGTGGCCAGCATCTATGCAAATTTATTGGAACAAAAGAAAACGTTTGCATAATTCAATTCCCACAGGACTGGTTTGGGACACCAACATGGCCGCCGTGACGTCATGTGAAACTCTATTACCATAGAGCTGTGTTTTATTGCGTGATTTTCAGAAAAATAGGAATTTATAAAGTCGGCGGAAGATATATGATATGATCATTTGATTTTACCGGGAAATTACTCAATCGCCCCACTAGGCAAGTGGAATTTCCGGGGGGGAGGGGGTACTACCATTTATGGGCGAGATAGCTCTGTGACGCGCTGTATATAAGGTATGATGGAGTTGTGTTGTGGTCCCGGTGTGATCCTTAGACAGGATAAATGAATTGTATCAGCTAAGATCAACCATTGGGAAAGCAATTTGTTGAAGGTTTTATCCGTTGCCATTAAATGTTCCAGTGTCTTTTTTTGGCGTTTGGGCCTGAAATAGGCAGGGAAGTGCCCTCATTACTTTCGTGGGTTAAGGTTCACTGTATGTATCAAATGTAATAGCTCAGACTCGTACCCAGTCCCCACTTCTCGTTTTTCCTTCTTCCCGCGAACTTACTCCTTCGGCTAACCTGAAATCAGGCCCAATTTTAGCGGTTCTCATACATTCTCTCTAACGGCTGCCTTGCCCGCCGGAATGTAATTTTAAAAGCGAAACGAAAATAGAGCCGGATCTCAGGTTATCCTTCGGCCTTCGCATTAACCACACTGCGAATACAAAGAAGCGACTGAGTAGAGGTCTGGCAATGTGTGTGCTTAGTTCACTACGGTCTATTATTAGCTGCTCAACCATCGTCGTAACTTCAAATTCAAGAAGAACATTTATATGGCCGCTCCTTGAGAATCGAGGTTAGATATCCGCTTTGCTTTGCTTTACGTTGAAAAGCCACATCGAACAAACAACGAGCTGCACACAACCTTGGGAAATGGCCATGAACTCAGCACAGGTTACAAGGGAAAAGCAACAACAAACCTAAGTTGAGGTCAGTGAAGTTTCTTTGACATTTATCCTTAGCTTTAAACATTTGACAGTTATAGTGTATAGTGTATTTCACAAAACATAAAAAGTTAAATACAATCGTTCATAACATGCAAAACAGTATCAAAACATGTGATAATTTATGCACCAAGCTTGGGTGGCCTGTGTTTCAGGCCCTGTCCACACTAATCGAGATGTACCCTGCTAGCAGAGGCTTTTCCCTTGTGTTTCTCAGCGTTGTACTGCCATTCTCTTCGCGGTTTTGGTTGCTCACGTTTTGTTTTGGTTGTGAACCAGCCTAGGAAAAGACCTCTGCCGACAGCCGCTCGCGATTCCTGTTGAACATGCGCGAGATGAAAATGCGGTTACCATGGAATTTCAGTCACGTGTCGGTAATACGATGCCGCCGCCGGAGTTTGCTCATGTATTCATGAGTCAAATTTCCCACGGGAATGACTCGCACTCGCCATGTTGATATAGCGGGCTCACTTTTGCACAGCAAACTAGTACATAAAAGATGAGCGAGTTGATAAAACCGGTTCCACAACCGGTTTAGTCATGTGATTACCTCCTAGATCTTGGAGGTATCTTCAGCGCATGTTCAACAGGAATCGCAAGCGGCTGTCGGCAGAGGTCTTTTCGTCGGCTGGTTCACAACCAAAACAAAACGCGAGCAACCAAAACCGCGAAGAGAATGGCAGTACAACGCTGAGAAACACAAGGGAAAAGCCTCTGCTAGCAGGGTAATCGAGATGTTTTTGAAACCGCATATTTCTCAGTACCCGAATATCGTCTGCACAGTCAAACCACTCTGGAGAGCAGTTTCAAAAAGAGGCAGTTTGGGGGTGCGGATTGGCTGGTTTAAGGACAGGAGGTTGATTCGTATGAAAAAATATGCATTTTATAATGTATCCAGATGCTGCATTCTACTATGCAGGCCCCAATGCTGCATAGACTGTCAATCATTATTTACATGGCTTCATATCTCTTCGGTAGGACACCCAACTAAAATTTTCATCAGAAGAGAACCCTCTATGGAGATTTGCTCTCTTTAGTTCAGCCCATTAATTTCGTACCCAGATCTCACTCGGTCTTACCCTGACAAGTGAGATCTCCCTTTCCCTTGGCCGTGGGAGATCTGGATACGAGATTAGGAGCCCATTAAATCCTGTCCTCTTGATTTTCGATACTGACAAATGTTTTTTTTACTCCTCGGTTTTAACGAGAATAAAATTGATTACGGGCTCAAACTTGACAAGATGTGTTGCTTAAACTCAGACTGTACATCTAGAGCGGACACCCTTGAGACCAGCCCTGACTGTCCGTTTTATAGAGAGTCAAGGTAATGTGGCGTCTGTTTAACTTGTTTTTTGTAGAAAAGAATTAAAACTGGAACATTGTAGCAGCAAAGTGCAATCAAACGTTCATTCACAAAGCAAGCGTTCACGGCTTTTTGGTCTAAACGCTAAACAGTATATACCGTAAAATTCCGAAATTAAGCTCCTCCAAGTATAAGCCTCCCAAACCAGTGTCGCAAAAACCCTCCGTTAAATCGCCCCCCCCCCCCCCCAAAATATAAGCCCCCTGGGGGCTTGTACTTGGAAAATTGCCCTCAAATACAAAGTAAAACAAAGCAAAAAGGGTAAATTTACTTCGAACCATAAGGCTAACCCAATCGATGTGTAAACGCAAATTTCCCTCCGTATATAAGCCCCTCCAAAAATAAGACCCTCAAAAAGGGCCTTTGAAAAATATAAGCCCCGGGGCTTTTACGGTACTCTGCGAACTGGTACAAGACTACATAAAAGCTTTTGCAATTTAGTGTCATATAGAGTACCTACATCTCCGTTTTGAGGTATTTTTCAGAGTATTTTTCACTGCATGAAGCACTTCTCAATCATCCGTTGACGGTTTCAGAAGTGTTCGTTATCCGTCTTAGAGATGTGTCCGTCTTATACCGAGTATAGTTGCAGTAAAATGACCGAAAAACAGCAGGGACTAACACCAGATCTCCGCCTCATACAAATTCTCCATTATCAAAAAGGGAAATTCAATGGCATTTTTTTCTCACCTCTTAAAGTGTCATCATCAAACTGCAGCGTTTTGTCTTTGTCAGCAGTTGTGACGTCACTTTCATTTGTGGCGGTAGCTTGTCTTCCAGTTTCCATGAATGCTGATGCTGTGGGTCGATGTAACTTTGTTAGCGGCAATACATTACTTATTTCAATGACGGGTATCAAAAAATGTTTAGTCGTATTAGCTGCGTATTTGAGATCGACACCAGTTATAATGTGTCGGAAATTTTTTATCGCCTATAAAACAATTTCGTGAGAATATTTTGAATAACTGAGCAACAACAAAAGGCAGTATAGACGCGGTTAGTTTGCAAAAGTAGCCCGGAAAACGCAGTATGGACTCGCCTGGTTTACAAGCGTAACGCGGAAGGACGCAGGGCATCCACATCTAACATATCTAGAAAAAACAACAAGGTATGGTCGCTAATTGAAAAGTAATGCAGCGCCATTAAAAATTGCGTTTATCAGATCAACAACAAAAAAGTAACTGCAAAACATTTTCCTGGCCAACTGCCATTGAAGAGGAAAAAACGTGATATAAAAGAACAGAAGATCAAGCTGAATAATGAGAATTGCATCGGACGGCATTCCACATCATAGAGCTTTTTTAGCGTACGTAAACACCGAAACTTAGCTGTTGTGTTTTTTCTCTAATCATTTTTTAAAACACAGGCGAGACATACGGAAAACTGATCTTCTGTGAACAAAACCGAACAAAAAATCACTCGAACTCAACCAAGCCAATCGTTCGACTGTGGTGCGATTGGTTTGGTCAGTAATCGAACATAATCGAACTAAAACTTTTCGGTGAGTTCGATTAGTTAGATCGCCAAACTCATTCGAACCAATTGAACTAAACAGACATAAATAGGCGCGATTACTTCGATTTTATCCGGGAGAAAGACAAAACCTTTACGGCTATCGTCAGTTACCTTCAAAGCTGGCCCCCTACCCTATTCTTATCAAACAGCAAACTTTTCACCAACGGATAGACCGACACCGACAGAACACTCGTGGTAGCCCTTAACCACAGCTTCAAGAATTGTTACTTTTACGCTGGGTTTCACGTTATCCGCCCTCTCCGGCATCTTGCCTGTGTACTCGTGTTTGAAATTGAAGGCAACCCATTTGGCAACATATTTGACCTCAAGGACTTGTTTGAAACTAGATGAAACTGGTTTTATGTTCGATCGTTAAAGAGTTCGATCTCCGATCGTTTGTGTTCGATTGACCTTTTTTTTTCTTTTCTTTTTTTTGGGGGGGGGAGGGGGTGGTGAGTTTGATTACGTTCAATTTTCGAACGTTTGAGTTCGATTACCTAACGTATTTTACGTGGGATTCAAATTCTATCTGCTCCCCCCACCCCCGGGACTATCTGATACTTCCTGTTTCACTTTCGCTGAAGACTTGAGCATCGTTAGATGCAATTTTGACCTCGTTTTTCCGGTTTTCAGTTTGCTTCCGATTACAATTCCACATCCATTTTGCTTTAAGTCGACCTTGGAAGTCAAAATTAAACGAAGTAAATGTAGTGATAGAAAAGCTAAACTAGACAAAATGAAGCCTCGCTTGGCTCCTGACAGTTATGCCATAATTCCACAGGACTCCCACACAATCTGATGGGTAACCGACTGTATTGTAATTATTTTGTATCTCTGAACAAATCATGATGAAATGCGCATATAATTATGGAAGTGTTTGCGTTTAAAATGAAGCACAAATCAGCTTGGATAGATGCAGCAGTTTCGTAGGAGGTAACTAGTACTAGTTCTAGGTAGAAGTACTTTAGAATCTGATGGTCACACTGGAACTTTCAAATGATTGCACACATGACGGTGAAGCTAGTAACTTTAGCTAAGCTAGTAATATTATTTACAACGTATACAAAATTCAGTCGAGACGCGAACTGTCCGTCACCGTCACCTCTGCCGCAAATGTTGTCTATTATGTAAACTTGAAATGTATGTGAAGAGACCTACATAAAAGAGAACGAAAAATTCTGCCGGCGAACATCTCGAGATAATCAGAAAAAAGTATCGTAGATGCATCGAAACTGGTTTGCGCGACATTTTAATCATTCGAATCATCCCAGAAAAAACCTGGGTCCAGTTGTTTGAAGGCCGGTTAGTGCTAACCTGGGGTTAAATTTTAACCCAGGTTTCTTTTTCTTTTTATAAAAAGCACTCTCGTGGATAATTTTTTCTATTCTTTTTAGAGCATCCAATCATCAAATTGTAGGCAAAGAGAATTAAACTGAATTTGCTTTTTAAGCTCTCATATCTGAGTTCAAATTTCGCACTAACCCTGGGTTATCTTAACCCAGCTTTGAACAACCCAGCCCTGGTAATTTGCGGTCTCTCCTACACCAAGGCAGTACAGAAAGGGGCGAGAATCTAGAACATTTGGGTAACCACGGAATTAATGAACGATTGTCATTGAGTGAATTCATTCTTCCTATTTATCGTCAGTTTTTTCCCCTAGTTTTTAAACTCTTTTTTTGGCTGAAATACATGTTTAGGGCAATTTTAAAATAAGAACACGGGAACAGAACAGAAACAACAAACGAATGGAAATAGAGCGATTCGATTGGCTCATCTAACGGATATAAACTCGCGTGGCTTTTTTGGCTTTTGGTTGGTTGAGCGCACGCTCGGGTGAAAAAACTTCATCATGCCCGAGAACTTTATAGAAATCAACCGATACTTCACTTTAACGTCATACTGTCACACGAACAATTCCTTCTCCATATTAGGGTTTTCTTTGGCGGGAAAACGAAGAGGAGCAGGGCCTTAAACCAATCTGGTTTAGTAATTCGTGTACAAATTATGCGGTTTCAAAATGTCCGGATTCGCGTGGACGAGGCCTTAATCTTTGTTTTTGCTTATACAGCGATTTTCGTATGACCTTGGAAAATGGTTTCGCCAAGTGTTCGTTATTTGTTTTATCAGCCAGTAAATGAAAAGATCAAGCATGGCCCTGTCCAGACGATATCTGGCTACAAAAATATGCTGTTTCAAAATGTCCGGATTCGTGTGAAGGCGACCTAAAATTGACCGGAAGCACAGTAGGTTATGTTGACATTATTAGCCTTTCGTTGCATCACCCGATTCTGAAATATGATTGTTTGATGAATGTGTTATTTTTTGGTTCCTTTGTAGGAGCAAGTACCTGTGTTCAGATGAGTCGATTTGACGAAGCCATCAAGTGGTGTAACAAGGGATTAGCAGTATCCTTAAATTGAATTATTGATTTTTTTAACATTTCTTACTTTTCCTATTTAACTACCGTGCAATCTACTATTACTAGCACTTGTCGTCTCAAAAGCTCAATAATCAGTGTAGTCACTTTGTCTACTGAAGACATGAGAAAACAGCCCTTCTACTTTCAACACAGTTTTCTCAGGCGACAAAAGTCTTTCGAAAAGACGTTTCTTACGAAATCCCACGCCGAGAGCTTCGCTTTTGGCCTTGGCTTGATCTATATATTAAAATGTATCCCCATTTGTTTTATCTTTTATCAACAGTGATATTGATCTTTATTTGTCATTGTTCTGATTATTTTGGGGTCGCTTAGTTCTACTTACCTTGAGAAACGCCAAGCGACGAATAACATTAGATCGAAGTTAGCATGTCTATTTGTTTAGATATTTATAACAATTTAACTCATCAAAGATCGACTCCACTAACCAGAAGTTGTTGGAGTTAAGAAGCAGGTCTGTAGAGGAACAAAATAAACTGCAAGATAACCAAAAGAGAAAGGTAAGGGTGAACATAAACTAAGATGACGTAGTAAAATGGATTGTTTCACTGACTGTCTTATGTTTAATACAAAGTGTAAAGATACACCTTACCGTGGACAAGTACGGGTAAATTAGCCATACACGTAGCCGTAAATACAGGTAGATTGCCTCTTACCTCGGAGAAACGGGTAGGATACCAGGTAGAATAATTACGCCATTATCACGTCTAGGAAATTATGGTTACCTTTTAGAAAACCACGAGGTAAACTTATTCACTTACCCGTTCTCGTATGATGAGACGGTGCCTCTTAAGGTCACTGATAGGTGTTTGCTGATAACCCTGTCTACTTTTCTCTGCGTCTTACGCCAGATTTTCTGGCAATATGTTGCTAAAGGGACATCAAAAATAGGCCACTTCCGATTTCAAAAACCCTCACTTTCAAAATGAGGCCAAGTGCACAACCTTTCTTGTGAAAATCAGTTTTATTTGCATGAGAATGAAAAATCATTTCCATATCAAAGGACCCGGGGGAATTCGGAAATGGCTTATCGAGTTGGCTATCGTTGGTGTCTTTGTTTGTTAGCCAATCAGAACCCATTGTAAATGCACTTGTGTTGCATGAAAATTGTCGACCTCTTTGTTAAGGTCGGGACACACTAGGCGACAAGTTTTAGCAACAAGTCGCGGAGACAGATCTTTCCGTGTGTACAGGTCCGGCGACAAGTTGCAGCTACATGTTGCGGCGACACATCGCAGCGACAAATCGCTTCTTGTGTACTGGAGAAATTTTGTGAAAATCTTACCCTGCTAGCAGAGGCTTTTCCCTTGTGTTTCTCAGCGTTGTACTGCCATTCTCTTCGCGGTTTTGGTTGCTCGCGTTTTGCTTTGGTTGTGAACCAGCCGACGAAAAGACCTCTGCCGACAGCCGCTTGCGATTCCTGTTGAACATGCGCGAGATGAAAATGCGGTTACCATGGAATTTCTGTCACGTGTCGGTAATACGATGCCGCCGCCGGAGTTTGCTCATGTATTCATGAGTCAAATTTCCCACGGGAATGACTCGCACTCGCCATGTTGATATAGCGGGCTCACTTTTGCACAGCAAACTAGTACATAAAAGATGAGCGAGTTGATAAAACCGGTTCCACATCCGGTTTAGTCATGTGATTACCTCCTAGATCTTGGAGGTATCTACAGCGCATGTTCAACAGGAATCGCAAGCGGCTGTCGGCAGAGGTCTTTTCGTCGGCTGGTTCACAACCAAAACAAAACGCGAGCAACCAAAACCGCGAAGAGAATGGCAGTACAACCCTGAGAAACACAAGGGAAAAGCGTCTGCTAGCAGGGTATGAAAATCTTTGTCTCTGCAACAGAATTTTGTCGCTGCGGCAAGTCGCACAAATCATCGGCACCCTGATTTTATTTTTTGCACAATGTTGCTGCGACAAAGACAAAGATTTTCACAAAAATTCTCCACTACACACGAAGCAATTTGTCGCTGCGAGGTGTCGCCGCAACATGTTGCTGCAACTTGTCGCCTAGTGTACCGACAACAAAGCGGGGGAGGGGGTACCTATCACGCATCACGCTGACGTTTTTGAGCTTTCACGCATCATTTAAATGAGGTGCAATTGCAGTAAGATAACATGGTGATATCTCAACACATTGAATGTCATAATACGATTTTGACAGGAGATAAGAGGTTGAAGAACAAGGAAAAGGAACAGAAAGTGATGTCATAAATATCTGTTTTAAATGTCTGTGTTTCTTGTTTCAAATGATATTCACCACTCACGGAAATCTACAAGGAAAATCACGTACCACCCAGCTATGCCTAATCACGCCTCACGCGGATAATTTGGGCCCGATCACGCATCACGCTGATAATTTGAGACCCATCACGCGTCACGGAAAACCCTGCCACCCAGTAATAAAAACAAAGTATTTTTTATTGTATTGTTATCAACATAATAAACACTTAATAACTGGTCCCGAGGGAAACAGTTAATTTAGTTTCCCGAGAATCATGGAAATTCGAGGGAAACAAAATTAACTGTTTCCCGAGGGACCAGTCTTTAAGTGATTTGTTATATAGCTGGAAATTCATTAAACCTCGCTGTCACGGTGGTCGTCGGTCATCATTCGCGGGTAACAGTGCACTGTTACTCTGACGTGATAGATTTTGCAATGTTTCATTGTTAGATGGCATGTGACCTCCAAGTAACCAATGAGAGCGCGCGCTGTTGGGAAAAAATTTCCAGCAACGTAGCAATACTACATGAAAGCTCCCTGCGCATTTTCTTATACAGTCGTTGTTGTGTATCAGAAATCTCATCTTTTCTCTGCGCTCACTCGTTCCATTCCCGATATGTTAACAAGTTGAGCGTAGGTACTATACCCTGCGGTTTCCACAAGGTATTCTAAATTTCTGTTATACCTTTTTCCAGGAATTAACAAAAACTGGCGCGACGCTAGTAGACAGAGACGGGATCACTAGTAACATTGCAAGTGGCATCCAACCAATTGTTAAACAAGATATAGACTACTTTGAAGGTTGCCTTAAAAATGCGAAACGAGTTGGCGACCGAGCTGCAGAGCATTCTGCATGTGACCATCTTGGCCACGTTTATCAGCAAGTGAGGGATTTCAAGAGAGCAATAGAATATTTCGAGCGGTCCCTAAGTGTGGCCAAGGAATTAGGAAACAAAGCTGCAGAAGGAGAAGCATATGGAAATCTTGGCGTCGCTCACGATAGGCTAGGAGAATTTATAACAGCCATACGCTACCATGAATGTTGTTTAAGAATGGCAAAAGAATTGGGTGTTAGGTCCGCGGAAGGGCTCGAGTATGGGCATCTTGGCAACAACTACTCCAGTGTAAGAGATTTTAAAAGAGCCATAATCTGCTATGAACGTTTACTGACAATTTCAAAAGAACTGGGGGACAAGCCCGGAGAAGGAAAAGCGTATTGCAGTCTTGGCAACGCCCATCATAGACTGGGGAATTTTACAGCGGCCATAGACTACCATGAACGGCAACTGAAAATTGCGAAAGAACTAGATGATAAACGAGAAGAATCATCAGCGTGTGGTAATCTTAGCAGCGACCATCTCCGTACAGGAAATTTTAAAACAGCCGTAGAGCTTGCTAAATGTCGCCTTAAAATTGCGATAGAATTGCATGACCGGTCAGGAGAAGGAAAAGCGTATACAAATCTCGGTGAGGCCTATAGCGGTTTGGGAGCTCTTGATGCAGCCATAGACTACTATGAACGTCACCTGGAAATTGCGAAAGAATTGGGTGAGAGATCAGAAGAAGGAACAGCGTTTGGAAACTTAGGTATCGCCCATCACAGTCTGGGAAAATTTGAAACAGCCATAAACTACCATGAACGTCACATCAAAATCTCCAAAGAATTGGGCAATACGTCTGAAGAAGGAAACGCATATGGCAATCTTGGCAACGTCCATACCAGTGTTGGAAATTACAAAACAGCTTTATTGTGCCATAAAAATAACTTGAAGATTATGCAAGAATTAGGTGACAGGTCAAGAGAAGGAAAGGCCTATTGCAATCTCGGCAACGTCCATAACGGACAAGGAGATTTTAAAACACCTTTAGATTACCATAAGCGTCACCTGGAAATTGCGGAAGAATTATGTGATAGACGAGACGAAGGAATCGCGTTTGGAAACCTTGGTGGGGACCATTTCAATCTAGGAAATTTTAAAACAGCCATAGAATATACTGAAAGTAAACTAAAAATTGCAAGAGAACTGTGTGACAGGTCCAGTGAAGGAGCAGCGTACGTGAATCTCGGAAACGCTTATCAGAGTCTGGGAGATTATAAAAAAGCCATAGATTACTATGAAAGTGGCTTGAAAATTGCAAAGGAATTAAGTGAAAGACTAAGAGAAGGAAAGATCTATTGTGATCTGGGAACCGTCTATACAAGCTTGGGGCATTTTCAAAGAGCCATAGATTACCTTGAACAGAGCCTTGTAATTTCGAAAGAGCTTGGCGACAAATCAGGAGAATGTAACGCGTATGGCAATCTTGGCAACGTCTATCAAAGTTCTGGAGATTATAAAAGTGCCATGGCTTACAATAAACTGAACCTTAAAATTGTGAAAGAACTGGGTGACAGATCTAAAGAAGGAAAAGTGTATGGTCAGCTCGGCACCCTCCATCACAGAATGGGGAATTTCGAAATAGCTATAGAATACCATAAACGTCACCTGGAAAATGCCAAAGAGTTAGGAGACAAACAGGGAGAAGGTTTGGCTTCTGGTAATCTAGGCTGCGATTATCTCAGACTTGGAGATTTTAAAGCTGCCATAGATTACAATGAACTTCGCCTAAAAATTGCGAAAGAATTAGGTGACAGGTCAGGTGTAGGAGCAGCGTATGGAAATCTCGGTAATGCCTATCAAAGCCTGGGAGATTTCATAACAGCCATAGACTACCATGAACTTCACTTGGAAAGTGCCAGAGAATTAGGCGAGAGGTCCGCAGAAGTGAGAGCGTATGGAAATCTCGGCATTGCCTATCACAGCCTGGGAGATGTTGAAAAATCTCTCCACTACCATAAGTGTCACCTAAAAGCTACGAAAGAATTAACCGACAAAAAAGGGGAGGCTGACGCGTATGGCAATCTTGCCAACGTCTATTTTAGTCTTGGAGACTTTAAAACAGCCATAGAATGCAATGAACTTTGCCTGAAAGCTTTTAAACAATTGGGAGACAGTGTCGGAGAAGGATCGGCGTATTGTAATATCGCCAGAACCTTTCACAGGCTAGGAGATTTTAAAACTGCCAAAGACTGTGCTGAACGTCACTTGGAAATTGCAACAACATCTGGTGACAGACCGGGGGAAGGAATAGCGTACGGTAATCTCGGTACCTTATTTGAATCTCTAGGTAAATTTCAGGAGGCTCTGAAATATTACCAGCTCAGTGTAACTTTGTTGAATAATCTCAGGGATCGTCTTAGGCATAACGACGACTGGAAGTTGAGTTTACGTGATACGTATCAAGAAACGTACACTAAATTGTGGGGTTTGCTGTTAAAGGAAGGCAAGGTTATGGATGCTTTGATTACTGCGGAACAAGGTCGTGCACAAGGCTTAAAGGATCTTATGGCACTAAATTATTTCTTTGAGACGACTGATGCTGAACCAGGCAAAGAAAGCGGAGACATTCAAGAACTGTTGAACGACTTTTCTTCAAATACAATTTTCATGGCGATTGGAAGGACTGAATTGTTTTTTTGGGTTTGTCAGGATGGAAAGGTTGTTGAATTACGAAGAAAAGAGATCGATTGTTCGAATGAAATCAGTACTTTCTTTCAATCCCTTGTGCTGGTTGCTGGTCAGGAAATTGGTGCAACAGACTATGTTAACTGTGAAGATCGGTCACTTAATAAGGAAAGGTTTAAAAGGCTGGTGGTTAAGAGTTCCCCTGATGATGATCGTGAAACCCAGTCCTTCATCACTGAAAAAAGTGCCCTACATATATTGTACGACACAATAATCGCTCCCATTTTAGATCTGTTGGTTTGCAGAGAGCTCGTATTTGTACCGGAAGGTTCTCTGTGCTTGGCTCCTTTTGCTGCTTTCAAGGCCCCAAATTCTCAATACCTTTGTGAATCATACAACATTCGCGTGGTTCCGTCACTGACCAGCTTGAAAATGTTCAAAGATTGTCCAGAGGATTACCACTGCAAGTCTGGTGCGCTACTCGTGGGTGATCCGTGGGTGCAAGGTGTGAACAAGCTACCGCCGTTGCCATTTGCCAGAGAGGAAGTAGAGATGATTGGGAGATTGCTGGGCAGTGCTCCTCTCATTGGAAGACAAGCTACAAAGGATGAGGTATTGGGACGAATCGGTTCGGCCGCTTTGGTGCACATAGCTGCACATGGCAGTATGGAAACAGGCGAAATTGCTTTGGCGCCAAACCCGGGTGAGACGGATTTCATTATGACTATGAAAGATGTACTGCGAGCACAGATTCGAGCCAGACTGGTCGTACTCAGCTGCTGTCATAGTGCTCACGGTGAAATCAAAGCCGAGGGTGTAGTTGGCATCGCACGGGCATTTTTGGGTGCCGGTGCTCGTTCTGTCCTGGTATCGCTGTGGGCGATTGACGACAAAGCCACCCTTGAGTTTATGAAAAATTTCTACAAGCATCTTTTGGAAGGGAAAAGCGCAAGCAAAGCCCTGAACCAAGCAATGAACTGCATGAGAGAATCTGAAGAATTCAGCGATGTCAAACATTGGGCACCATTCGTACTAATTGGCGATGACGTCACAGTAGAGTTTGGTGCGAGCGAATAATTGTTTTCAATACACAGGTAATTATGGTGTTAGAAAATACATTTGGACTTTTCAGACGTTTTTGAAGACTGCTTGTAAGGTGACCGATAAAACTCAATGTATCGATAAAACTCAATCTATCGATAAAAATCAATTGTTATCACCATATGTAAATAGTAATTGAAAATATTTGCAACGTTTTCCAGATCGTTATTACCATTTTTTTTGGTGAACTTTATTGCAGTATTTTCATGTTCCTAACGTAACGAAACCCCAGTCTCAGTACAGTCGAACCTCTCCTTACGAATACCCTGGTCTTGCTCCCAAAAATATTGAACTCCATAGATTCATACCTCTATAATAATGAGACAGCTCTACAATGGGAATATTAGGGTATACGTATACGGTCCATATTTAGGTGTGACTTAAACAAACTTTCTTGACTTATTCGCGTCCCTTCTAGCAATCCACTTGCATTCTTCACTTTGGAGGAAAACGGCTTGTTGATTGAAAGGACGAGAGAGTCAAGTTATTACACTACTGGAACATTGGCCTCTGTGATGTGCCAATGCGCGTCCATTGGGGACGGAGTGGAAGAACGTTGGTTATAATTAAATGACGTCCCTGGATCCGTGTATTTTCTTGACACTCACTTGTCATACATATACATAAACTGGACGCTCAAGAAAGGTGGCTACAAGTATTTCAGAACATTAGCAACTTTTGGCAAGAACGTAAATTACCGCAATAGCTCGATTTTAGTAAAATAGAATAAGTTTTTTTTGTACAGAGTAACGGAAATGAGCGTAGAGGAAAAGATTACAACTTACTCTATTTTTTAAATGAACAATAATTTTTCCTTGTATCGTTACCATGGGTAAAAGTTTGTAGAATTTCGTTTTTTGAGATGGATTTTACGTATAAAACGAGTGAAAGCCACATTTCGCCGTTGCTTTCTTTACAGGAACTACCTAGTAAAGGCCTTTGTCCCTATCTTTTTGAGCGCTTTCCATTCAACCAAAACGTCCGGTTTTAGCTTCCAGCAACTACCGATTATAGCGAGTGGAACGACAGTTCGAAATTTTTTCCGGTAAGTTTTATTTCCATTCAACTTTACACGAGGAATTTCTATAATTTTTGGTTGAAGGGTTCGCGTTTCTTTAAATTCAACAATCTCGAACTTTCTGAAAACGTTCCCAGGAAATTTCCGTACCATTTGCCACCGTTTCCAAAAGATGAGAAGTTTCGGTCGAATGGAAAGCACTCCTAGTTTCTTCACTTTTTCACCGAAAGTGGCGACGACCAACGTTTACAAAAACTAGAATGACGGGAAATAAGTCATTTTTGATTATGGCCTAACCTATCATTTTCATATCCCCTAAAAGTTAATTCGCATCCTTTTTTCTCAGTGCGCTCTTACTCTACAAGTACTTAAAAAAATAATATCTTGACAACCCAGTCTTTCACCTTGCGTAAATATGCTTTGTGTAGTAAAGTACCTAACAGTTTTACTAAAGCGCTTCCCTGCGCTGTTAGTGTAAAATATCAAGTTACCTGGCACGTTAGCTCTTTAGAAGACATTATCTTTATTGTATTTACAAAATTTGATTGTTCACAATGAGACCTAAAGGCGAATCAGTTAAAAGTAAGATAATATACATTATTAGCGCCTCCATTTTTGCGTTTATGTGTTTATAATGGCCAGTTAAATGTGATAAAATAAGCTGATTGTGTGCCGTAAGAGAATAACTGCACGAATTACTATTACTTTCGGGAACAAACTTGGGCTATGGTCACACTCAGATAACGGATAGCTTTAGGTACCGACACGGCTATCCGGTACTCTTGTTTTGCAACCACGTGGCAAGGCGGCCACGTAAGATGACAAACATACGAGTCTTTTCTCGAATAATTTACATGAAAATAGACTGACGTTCCCAGAGGAGAGAAATGCTTTTGTCCTTGTCATCCAACATGTTCACCGTGACGTCACGTGCAAACCAGCAATTCTTGGCTTGCAACCACCTAACAAGGCGGACATGTTGGTGGTCAAAAAGAGAATTTGTTCAAGAAGAATTCAAATGAAAATAGGGTTTAGTTCCCAGAGGAGAGAGATGCTTTTGTTCTTGACCACCAATATGGCCGCCGTGACGTCACGTGCAAACCAGCAATTCACACGATTTGCGACTCTCTACGTCAGAGATCTGGGCGGCGCAGCTTCTCTCCGTTACAGAAATCGCGCCGAAATCACGGTTCTTGTGTGTGAACAGAAGCCCTATCCGACATGGTTTTAGTGAAGGCGCGAAAGCTATCCGGGACTAGTGTGAACATGGCCGTACTGTCATCCATACACCTTAGCCAAACGCTATGGAATGATATGATTTATTTTCGGCAGTAATACAAAAGATAAACAGCGACATAGTAACAATCAACAGGTAAAACAAAGTATTTCCAAAGTATGTACCGTACATCTGTTTTCCACCTGATCGCTGCGATTGCTACAAAAAATTTCAGCGAACGCGACGACCATTTTAAAACAACACATCAGCGATCGTTCCCCATAGAAATCACAATGATCGTTGAAACAGCTTTCCACTCTATCTCAGGCGGTGGCCTGCTATGCAAACACCCTTAAGATTTTGACACACGTTCCTCCCCTAAGTTGTGTGCGCGGGAGGCTACGCGATTGTACGATCGCTGCAAAAATGTCAGGGATCTGAGCGATTACATGGAAACCAATCTTAACAAAGAAAATAAATTGTCTAAGGCTATATTCACGCTTAGTGCCGACCACTAGTGCCTAGGTACCAGCATGATGATGTTCATTCCGTTGGGTAACCAGATGTTTAACCGGGGCGAATCCGCCCTGGTTAAACTGTGTACACACTTTCTTTCATTCACCCTGGCAGACGCCACTTTGAAACGTGAGCGTGGCAGCAGACAGTTATGAATGAAAAGCAGTGGATTGCCTTAAGCTGATGTTACACGAGACGATTTGCAACGACGAGTTTTAGCGCAACACAGCGTTGCAACATTGTTTCAAATGGTTACAACATTGTTCCAGCACTGCAACGCTGTGTTGCGCTAAGAGTCGTCATTGCAGATCATCCTGTGTAACATCACCTTCAGAACTAATAGAAAACGTGAGCACACAAGGACCCGGTACCCACTACAGTGCCGCAGTGCCTCGACCTTGTACTCGGGCACAGGCAAGGTACCCAAATTCAAACAGTGTGTTCAATAACTACCAAACGAGCAGCGTACTCAAGCACCAAGTGTCACCAGGGGCCTAAGATCATAAGCTCCTGGCGTGACCTTATTTTCCGTTTAAATTCATACCAAACGTATCACATTTACAGGGTAGGTCCCTCCTTAAACTTCTCAGGCACCAACAGACCTTCCTTACCTTGACGCAACGAAGGTCATATGTTCCTCTTAGGAAAGCAAGTAGTTAATAAATTTCCCAAAACATTCTTACAGTTTGGCTTCGGGGAGTCTGTTGTGTCCCTGGGTTCCCTGCTATGGCGTTCCGTTACGGACAAAATTATCAAACCTTACACACATACAACGAAATTCAACATATAGACATTGAACCGTATAAATATACATCGCAATTACAAATATATATATTGAACCCACAGTCATACCATTCGAAATTACACATACGAACATCGTACCGCATGCATGTACATCGAACCGCGTACATATACATTGACGTTACATATTTATATATCGAAACAAATACATATACATCGAACCAAATACACATACGCCGAAATTACACATATATAGATGGAACCGTTCAAATAAATCGAAATGCATTCGTACACGTCGAAATAATCCGTTTTTACTTCGAACTGTTTGCTTGTGCACGTCGAGCTTGCTTATATGAAGTATTTAACCGTGAAAACTTTTACATAAATCGAAACTTTGGGGAACCAGTCAGCGGTTACTAAATGGGCTTGACGTGGGGGCCTGAGGGATAGGTCCATACACGCCCAGCGACCACATTATGCCCTGAGAAGTTCTTTGACGTTTCATATCCAGCGTACTCATCCGGGAATACCTTAAAGTAGCGCAGGAAAAGCTGTTTGTTTTGCTAAGTCGCTTTGTGGAAGGCAGTTATGGCTGAGGGGCAGAATTCTACGGATAATATCGCGACTTGGTAAGGAGAATCGTAGCCCCATTACGGAGTACTTCCAAAAGACTTTCTGAAATGACAGGCCTTGGGTGACCTGGACAACCAGATATCACAACACCCACTCCGCCGGTTGAATGTTGTTCCTCTTCCTAATCATGCAAAACCAAATAAGACAAGTCCTCAAAACACTGTCTCTGTTGACTGACAATATGTACGAGAGCATCGAGGTCAGATAGTAATTGAACCTCGGTCGGGAAGGAAACCCGAGAACTTGAAGACACAACATTTAGCGTTCTTTCGAAATCATGAAGTCTTCGGGAAAGAAATTCCGCAGAGTCGAATGACAAGTTCGCCTCAAGAAAAAGCACTAAAGGCTGATTTTCACTTACAACGGAGTCGGAGTCGCAGTCGTAATCAAAAGCGTATCGCTTATGATCTAGTGAAAACCAGGTTATCAGAGTCGAAAGTAGAAGCGAAAGAACTAAACCAATCACAATGCGTGGGAACGTGCATTGTGATTGCCTTTATCCCTCCTCCTCTGCTTCCGACTCCGACAATTTGGTTTTCACTAGATCATAAGCGGAGTCGGAAGAAATGGAAACGTTCTGATTCTTCTTACTCTGATTCCGTCACGCTTACGACTCCGATTCTTTTATTTTCACTAGGTCATAGGCGCTATTACGACTCCGCTTTCGACGCCGACTCCGACGCTAGTGAAAACCAACCTTAACAAGTCTCGCGAATAACGGAAGAATTGCTCCAGTCTGTGGTCAGTTACGTTGGTTTCTTGCCGGCATCTTTTCTCATCCCCCGCCAGGGTTCTCGTCTCGAATACTTGCCTGTGTAGCCGCTGACCGGTTGCCCAAAGTTTCGATTTATATAAAAGTTTTCACGGTTCAATACTTCATATAAGCAAGCAATCTCGACGTAAACAGTTCGAAGTATAAACGGATTATTTCGATGTGTACGAATGCATTTCGATTAATTTGTACGGTACCATTTGTATATGTGCAATTTCGATGTATATGCATTTGGTTCGATGTATAAATGTGTAACTTCGATGTATATGTACGCGGTTCGACGTACATGCATGCAGTACGGATGTACATATGTGTAATTCGAATTGTATGAATGCGGTTCGATATATATATTTGTAATTTCAATGTATATTTCTACGGTTCGATGTCTATATGTTGAATTTCGTTGCATATGTGTACGGTTTGATAATTTTGTCCGTAATGGAACGCCATACCCTGCGCCGAAAGCGACAATTAAAATTGAAATGCGATCGAATTCGTTGATTCTAAAACAACAAATAATGAAGAACGACGACGAAGTCGATGTGCGTTTTCGAATATAACAACGACTAAAGAAACAGATGTCAAAGCACAACTATACATTAGACTTTTCGACAAATTGTTTACCCCTAAGAGAGGACGAAACAAACTCAAATGGCAAAACCCTGATTAACTTGTATTGGCAGCTTTTATCAAAATGCGACATAGAGACCACATGCCGATTTGTTTTAGTATTCCATCGATCCTCAACGTCCGTGCAAGTTGCAGCACTAGGCATTTTACGCAAACGACAGACGTTAGATTCTGATTGATATCATTCATAGTTAAGATTAAGCAAAATAACAACAATGTGCGCAACAGTTCTCAAGGTTATACCTGAAATGAAAATACTCATCTTTCTGTACATAAAATGAACAGTAAACGGAAGCTTGAGTTAAACCTTGCTCAAGTGGTACAAAT
Source organism: Porites divaricata (assembly GCA_038088405.1). NCBI lineage: Eukaryota > Metazoa > Cnidaria > Anthozoa > Scleractinia > Poritidae > Porites > Porites divaricata. Next base: position 21,296,609 of record JBBMOI010000008.1, on the reverse strand, counting down.
TGAAGTTTGCCATCAGCCTGGGAGCAAGTTCTTCATTTATGGCGAACGAAGCGAGCTGCAAGAGAACGCGTCTCCTTTTGAGTGTTGCTCTCGCGTGACTTCTCGCGACACCTCCAAATGGAGAGATTGCTCGCAGGCTGGTTTGCTATTTCCCCTAAACGTTACTCTCTGTAATGACGATTCATAACCTTCTTTTTGGATGAATGAATGAATAAACTGCATGCGATGTTTAAACAACTTTTAACTCTCAAAGTTGATATCTTTTGCTTTAAATAGTTTCTCTCTGTATCACGCCCTTCTCTGACCTAACGAAGCCACATACGTCTGTATCTTGAAGGCACACTTGACCAGTGTTTTGCCAGCTGATGGAGCAAATAGTTCCAAACGTTTCTACTTGAACTTCTGTTACTTTTTCTTTCGTTCTTGGGCGCATTTTGGACAATACCTTAGAAAAACGCAAGAAAGTCATAACAGAAACGCCGAGACGCTAGAGTATCGACTTGAAAAATATGAGAAACCAAGCAAGTTTTTCAAGCCTTTAAGCAAAGAGCCGTTTGAGAAGGAAAGATGTTACTTTGAAGAATTAATCCCCAATCCTCTTTGGAATCGACAAAGGCAATCAACGGGCAGTTCCAAGTGGAAATACAGTGCAGTGCAGAGCAGAGATAAGCGTCCAAAAATTTGCGTGCAACACGCGTGTGCGCAATTTGTGTATACGCGTCTGCGTCTTAGTATGCGTGCATTTCCGACGCGTCTGATTAGTATGTATGAGTTAGCTTATTGTCCTCTTCGTGTTCTTATTTTATTGTTAGTTTTAGCGGCCGTTCATTGTAAGTCAATGGCTCGATGAGATTTTGGCAACCGGAGAAATGTATTCAAGTAAACATACATTTATCTACCGACAGCGTGACTTGATCATCATAATCGGTACTAAATGACTCTTCGGCTAAATATTTTCACATCCGTTATTTCCTAGTTCTCTAAATTAAAACTGAAATGTTTCGCCGTGAGTTTCATTGATCCATCCGAAACTCAAGGCATGTGTACATTCTGGCAGAAAAACAGATATTCGTTTCGGTTAGAAAAGAGTAGTGGTTTGTTCAGCCAAACAACGACACACAAATAAAATTAATGGCTATGAATAACAAAGGTAAACACGCAAGCGTGTCGCACGCGTGCGTGCTGCGTGTGCGTCGGACGCTTATCTCTGCACTGCTCTGTATCTTTGCAGAAATCGAACTGTTTCCATCAATAAATGGACTATAATTTACTATTGTCTACATTCTTACAGTGCACAGGAAGATGTAATAAATGGTTCAAAAATGAATTCAATGCAACTTTTTTTTGTTTGGTGGCGAGGTGACCGGATACCATGACCACAAAAGAGAGAGATAAAGCACAGTTATTATATAAAAAGCAAAAAGGTTCAACAACAGGACATGCCAACTGATGAGTAATCTGTGCGTGGGGTGTAGCCAACAAATAATACTACATCCCAAAAGGTAACAGGAAGAGATTCCAGTAAAAAAACCCGCACATATTTAAGAAACCTTCATCAACTTGGTTAACAAAAAATTATATTATTGAAACGATGAGAAATGTCGACAAACCATTTTCCTTTCGGCTTTGAGGTAAGTCCCACACATGGGAAGTGAAACCATTCAATAGGGCACTGAAAAACAGAAGCAGCAAGTAAGTTCTGTGTACTACCTTCTTTTACATCAAGACTCTAGTAAGTAAGAAGGCCCTAAAAAAGGCACGTATCCGGTTTTATTTGAAAACAACTATTTTTCCCCTTCGCTTCCCTAAAACTTCTCGCCACATGCTGGGTTGTCGAAACTTTTTTCCTTTCGCACACCTACATGTATCCACTTCTGTGTGGAAACAGATATTTTTATATGGATTGCAGCAAATGTTACCCTGATACAATACGTTCAAGTTAGCTCAAGAGCCTGTACAACAAAGTACAAAATTTCTGGTTGACCAACAAACAGTTTTTTCTCGAGTCTCGATTTTCTACCAGGGATCATCTCAGGAATTATCATCTCTTGGGACAACCCCACCCCCACCCCCCCACTACGTACGCTCCCTATCAATCTCTTTTTTGTGTACTGAATAGACCAGCTTATAGTTGTGTGCTTAGTATCCTAGCTTTTGAATAAACAAGAGGCTGAGGTTGATATTACTTTCATACAAACCTCTTCCCTTTCCCCATGGAAATTATGATAAAAAATATACTACTTAGCATAAGAACAACATGATTTACAAAAGAAAGCAGGAAGGGTTGTATCAAAACAAGGTCAACTTAAAGCACTATTTCCACCTGTAACTGTAAAATGGGGTATTTGTAAGTAGCCCACCATTCACTCTCATAAATACGGCCTTAACAAGTTTTCTCTTTCATACGCCCGACCAAAAAAAGAAGTCCATGGCCTGTAGACGATGTGTAAACTGAATAGACTTCTAACAGCCAGTATTTTTTGCTTTTTAAAGCAAGAGGACAAAGTGTCCTTAAAGTTTCGACCAAGATTGTCGAGCCTAGCATAACAGTACGTGTCTAAGAAGATCTAATTTATATTTTTGATTATCTAGCATTTATTGCTACTGTATTGTTACCTCCATGTTATCGCATCCAATCATTTCACCATACGAGACCTTCACAAAAAAGAGTAGATCCAAAGTGAATTGACTGAAGTAAGTACCAGACTGTACCGACACACTGACAATTTCACAAATATTCACCAAAGAGGATGGACTTGAGTTAATATCCTTCATTACTAGTAAGTTTCACTGACAATGAGGAAAATAACTGTTTTGGTAAAAACCTGCCAGTGAAGAAGCTGACCTCAAATTATTGTTGTATTTTATAGAACAAAAAAAACAACCCATAATTTAAACTTTGAGTCAATCAATGAAGTCAATAGTACATAGTACACTGTACATCTGGCCCTGGCTGTTGTAGCACCATCCAGCAGGCCCCAGTTGTTCAAAAGCTGGATAGCGAAGGTCTGTTGAAGAAGGTCTGGATAAATCACTACCCAGTGGATATATATTAGGGGAGCCAGTGGATAGAGATTTATCCGGTGGATAGCGCTATCCACCTTTTGAACAACTGAAGCCAGATAGATAAGTATTAGGTAAACCAATTTTGTTATGAACTGGATAGAGATTTATCCAGTAGGTAACACTACAGCTGTACACCGTATCTTCCATTTGTACAACTGGGGACTGCAGTTCCATGTCTATTGTCACATTCATTCAAACAAATGAATGAATAAACAAAAGTGTTACTATAGTGTCTGCAATTATCTTACCTGATGACATAGACAGTAAGTTGGTTCGTTAGGGTCAACCGGCATGTCTAGTACTTGAACCTCCGGAGCCAGAAGAGACACAGCAACAGCAAGGGATTTGGGGCCATCTGACTCCACTCTGCAACAAGGGTTAGCAGAAATACAGCTAATCAGCTTAAACAGACTGGTAATAACAGTTACTGACACAGAGAATACAGTCAGGTAGGCTGCATAGTGTACAAAGCTGTTGTATGCTTCTCAACATCATCACTCTTAAAACATGTACTAAGTGGTGAGTGGAGAGGGTGAAACAAGGGAGGAAAATCTGCTTTTGCGAAAATTAAGTTAGATAAATACGACTATGTCAGGATCTAACCCCATGTTTAGCTTGTAATAACTTTCTGTTTAAAAAAGGTAACAAATTTATTATTTTTCTTGTCTGGCAGACAGCATGTAAAGTAGGACGTCAAGAGATTTCTGTTTACTCCAGGCTGTTTGAGAGCAATTTGAACATTAACTAACAAGGGTACAGTGTACATAACTACATGTAGGAATAAGGAACTTTAAAGCCAATACAATCGCAACTCATAGAAAAACCCCATCACTTATTGTCCTTTGTAAAAGGTAACACAGTCTGAAAAATTTTGGTCAGACATACATGTAATTTAGACCAGGAGGAGAAACAAAAGCTAACCAGTGCTCATTTAAAGTCATACAAAGTATCAAAGAATCATTTGTTATCAGTTCCATTGTTTTGATGCCATTTTTGTTGCTACCACCGTTGTTATTGTTTAAGAATGATCATAAGTCTTCCCAAGTGAAGAATTTTCCTAGGAATACCTGTCCCACAGAACCTGGCCCGTGAACCTTCAGGAAAAGATCCAAAAGAAGGAAATTAAAGGAAAAAGGACAAGAATAAAAGCACTTGCAAATGGACATTTTTGCCAAAAACACACTGTTTGCAGTTAGTCATGCCATTTTTGGGTGACAATCTGCCCCAAAAGTTGTACACAAAATGAGCCATAGGCTGGCATTTGTTCCTGACGATAAATTACAGCATCTAAAGTTTGGGCATGCAGTTTTATTTGTTGTGGTTTTGTTGCTAGGTAACTCTATCCAACCAGCCCAAGATTCCACCACACTTAAAGCCAAGTGTGACACTATTCAGCAATTTTATCGGCTTCTAGGTGTTACTTCACAAAGAATTATTCTTTCTGTTAAAATAGAGACAATTGGTAGAGGAAGTGACCTATAATAAAAATAAAGGGGGTCAGTCATCAGCCATTCAATAGGGTAAACAGCAGTCAAGGTTAATAAAGTGGATGCCATACCTGTACTTGTTTATGTTAAGTCCTTACTGTACACGTACGTTATGCACACAATCATGTTGACCATAGTGTAAAATTGAAAGAAGGATGCAGAGAGAGAATAAGAATGAACATCCTAAAACCTACAACACCCTATGAAAACTACATCTCCTTTATGTTCTTGTGTGCTTACTTCTTCTTTTTCCTGGCCGGTTCATCGAAATCTTGTTGCTTTTTCCTTCCTCCCCCTTTGCTACTTCTGCCACCTACAAAATATGGTACTAAATTATTTCAAATCTTATCTTACACAGCATGTGGGATGAAGACATTATTTTTGTCAAACAGTAATATTTTTCAAAACCAATCACGCAAACTTATGACTTCACAAAAATAAAGGAAACAGAGCTGTTAAGGAGATTTGGCTCTCAGATACGAATTAAAATAAAATTTTAGAACACACTGAACAATGTTTAATGTAACATCCAGAGCCCTTAAACTCAGTCAGAAAACTGGTTCCTTTTTAAAACCCACTTTTGGTGTCAGAGTATCGGATGTAACACTGCCATGCTTGATAAACATGTGTTACATCAACAACATCTCACCCTTATTTACCACTTTAGAAACAAAAAGGAAACTAAGATGAATTATAACATCCACAGAGACTTCTTGAACTGTGACACAATGCACTAAGGAAAGGGAAAAAATAGGCCAATAGCTGACTGGCACATCCCCAATAACGACCCCGGAACAGGTTCTGGTCTCAGTTTTCTTCTTGGTTATAAAGAGGAGAATGAAATTGAACAGAATGTACATAATGTACTGTAAAATTCTGAAAATAACCCCCATGGCTTATAATAGCCATCTTTGTAATCTGATGGGATACATTAGCACTTGTTTTAAACTCAGATAAATTAAGGCTTTTGCTTCTAAATAAACCGTGGTGTTGTATTGGTAGGGGATTAAAATACAGAGATTTGTTTTTCTGTCAACTGAGGCCACCTTGGGGGACAGAGAAGCTGATGTTTTGCTCAAAAGTCCTTCAATAGAGCTTGTTTTAGCCTCTCTGCAATGACCACATTTTGCCATGAGCCCTTACTTCTGTTTTCGCGAATAAGAAGATAATTTTGAAAAGGCCAAATTGTATTTAAAAATAAATAACCTTTCTGGCATCACTTTGTTTTTAGCAAGTCAAATGTTGTGTATGATTGGGATTAACCAGTGACTTTGTTACAAATAGTTGTGGGGAGTCCTGGAACTCATGAGTCCCTGTCCATAACTAACGAGTCCTAGTTAAAAAAAAAACAAAGAGTCCTAAATTCAAAATTATTGGGCCTTTATGTAACCAGACGGTTAATCTGGAGAAAGACGCCAATACTCTTTATTACAGTTTACTGAATTCAAAATATACGGTAGTCTGGAACGATCAAGGTTTCTGGGAAACTGGCCACCTATCCCTCCCCTCAGCCAACATTTTGCCCAAAGTGAGAAGTGATAATTTTGGCTTAGGGGAGGAGTAAGTGGGCAGTTTCCAGAAACATAAATTGATCCTATAGTCCTTCTATATCATTAATTAAAGAACAAAAAAGACTAAAATAAAATGCATCTCTAAACAACAGCCACAGAAATCACACAAACAGGATATTCTATCGAAAAAACTTTAAATCTATTGATTGTTCTCTGTGTCCCATGGGAAGCATGTGAATTTTTAAATGTCAGCGACTCAGGACACAGAGATAACAAAATCACTGATTAACACTGAATTTTCAATCCATGCAAGAATTTATTATTAGTATTATTTCTTTTAGTGATGAATAACTTGTTACTGTTGTTAACCACATACCTGACTTACTCTTCCGTTTTGGTGTGGGTGATTCACCTGTAGATTGGAAAAATAATTGTAACTGATTCAAAATTTGAAAAACATGATTTACAGCAGATACCAAGCGTATTGTGCTGTCTTTTTCGTGGTGAATATCTCATGACAGTATTACAAACTGGGTTTAGAAAAAGTTAATTTTCCAGTTATTGATGGTGATTTTCTGATTGGGGTGCAAAGATTGGGACCGACTTTGCAAGCATTAACATTATTTCCCTGTTGCAAAGCATAATTCTCAAAAGATTAAAAGTGGACTGATCAAAAGAAATACAGCATACAGAAATACAGTGTTAGCTGAGACGACGATGGACATTGATTTATGAATTTATTCAAATCATCATTTTTGTGCAACATGAACATGGCAAAGTGTTTTGTTCACAAAAGCCCCCCACTAAAATTTAAAATTGCATTGTTTGCTATTGCGCTGGCCTGGTCCTTTGCCAGTTACCATGCTAAAGCCACTGTAGTCAGTATCAGGGTATAATGACTGTAATTTTAGCATTACTTTTCCAACTTACTCTCAAAATCTGAATAACCAGCTTCCTTGGCGTGCTGTTCCTTAAGGTCTGCTTCAAATCTGGCTAAGTCAGCATCTAGTTTGCGTATGTGCTTATCAACCTGTGAACAATAAGCAGAGAAAAAATGCCTAGTTATAAAGTCCTACAGCTGTCAAATACTGAGAACTTCAAAGCTAAAAGGCAAGTAGATTTGTTAGATAAATAAATAAAAATATTATTGTATAAATTACAATTCACTTTACAAATTCAGTTTGAATACGACAAACAATAGAATTATCAAAACAATGTGACACTGGTAAAATCCTTGCTATCACAGACGACAATTGAAATCTGCAGCAAAAATAAATAACACCCTTTTAACTGGAGTAAACCCCCTCCATTATGTATAGATTGTTTTCACGGTGATGTTATCAAATTGTAAAGTCAAACTAGTGAAGTTTGACGAATTCTTATTTACACTATGTTGAAGATAAACAAAAAATAAATATTTGTACAAGTTTCCAGTCCCATAGCATGTTTCATTTTGAAAATACAGTAATTTGAACTTCTGAGTTTTCACAGTATGTGACACCAAAATAGGAATGCTGTCTTGTTGAAAAAAAGTCTCTCCTCTTGATTTTCAGCAGTTTCACCATTTCAAGTATAAGATCAGTTTATGTGCACGTATGCTAGCTCACAAGTGAAAAGAAAGAGCTTTTATGGAAAATGTGATCTCCAGATGGTTTTGTTGATTTCCAGTGGCCATATTGGTGTACCAAAACTGTACACCAATGTAGTGTCTCCATACAAAGCTCTACAAAGGTGCGTGAAACGTTTCAGCAAAAAACTCAGAAACTGTGGGCCACAAAGACCTGAGACTTGGACAAATTGTTTATATATTAGTCTTTTATAACATTTCACTTTCTTGGCTTCTTCCACTGGATGGTTTCTAATGATTTATTTTTTGTGCTGCGTTTATAGCTTGACAGTGAAAATGATCTATACGCACATGCCTAGAGAAATCAATATCTCTGAAAGGTGTTCTTTCCTTTTACACAATGCCATTTATTGCAAGTCTTGCATCAATTTTTTTCTTTTTCTTACATCATCATCAAGACCTAATGCCACTTGCAAAAAAAAAAACCGCGATGAAGCAGCCGTGAAAAAGACTTCAGTTGATACCAGTGTTCTCCTTATCAGATGGTAACTGGTAAAATTTACCATCTTAAGCAACACTTCTTGCCGCCTGCAACCATTTCAAGATTTACTAAAATTAAATAAGCTGTTTTTAAAAATAAGTAAGTTGTGATCCGATCTGATCAAGGTAATGAATATTTTATTAATATATCGAAGAGTACTAAAGTAAACAAAGCTTTATGGGCTTCACACTTTGGTAAGACAGCACTGAAGACAGAGTAAAAGTATTGGAATCAAGCATTTTAAATTGTTGTCTAAAGATAACAGCTGATTTGCGTAAAATAGGTCGTAAAATGAAGGAATGATGTTTCAGAGAACTTAGCTCCTAAATTTCACAGTGAGGTTGAAGCCATCTGATGTCCCTCACCCCACTGCCCCCATCCCCCCAGGGAGTGCACCTCTGGCACATATTTTTTGCCTCACCATCCATGAATGGTCCCTTACCTGCTGTGGTAAAATTTAGAGAGAACACTGTGACAATCCTACTTGAGATGTCATTAAGTATCACAAATCTCACATCATAAATCTCTACATGTAGGTCTCTAGAAGTAAATCTTAGTTCTCTAGGTAAGAGTTAGATACTATGCGATCTCCAGTGCTGATCAAGTGAGAGGCTAATTTGGATTAAGAGCGCAAGTAAGGGACAAAATGGACAACCCCTGCAGAGCAGTTATCAAATTGTTGTTGTTTTGAGGAATATTTTAATTAGCCTCAAACATCTGTAAATTGAGCCTATTTTCAGCCTCGATTTATAAAAAAAAATAATACAGGTACTAACCATTTCATATGTCTGCATGGCCAGCTGAACTTTATCATCTCCATATTCTCTACTCTTAACAAAGGCATTTTCAATCTTCTTCAAGTGTAGGGTTCTCTTAGCTGCATCCATATCCCTCACATTTGCCATGTACTCTTCTGACATGGTGTTAATTTCTTTTGATAAGTCTAAAAGTATAACAAATGATGCATAAATACTACCACCACATGGCAAAATCATGTTAATTTATTCAGTTACCATGAAAACAGGTCTAACTGACACTTGGTAGTTATAAGATTTACAAAAAGGAAAGTCACGGAGTTTTCCACATTTCGGCCTAAAGATCAAAAGTCAAATGAATGGTAACTGCTTTTTCGTCAAGAAATACACAATGTACATTCATTTGTCTTCTCTTCAATTCATTTTTTCTAGTGTTTTTAACACTTTCATACAAGTCACCCAGTCTCTTACATGTATGTCCATAGTCAAGTCATAACTGTACAAATATTGAAGTTATATATTCATAACTTCATCATCATCCTTTCACGGGTTTATAACAAACCAATTCAACGACCTGCTCCCAGTTGGCTTGTTAGCTTAATTGGTAGAGTGCTGCACCGGTTTTGCAGAGGTCAAGGGTTCGAATCCAGTATAAGCCTGAATTTTTTTCAGGCTTTCTTTTCGTAACTTCAAAAGTTGTGTATATAACTGCGATGATCTTCATTCATATTATTGTATAAATATTGTCACTCAACTGTTGACTTTTATAACACTAGAAGTACATTATTTAAGAATTCAACTGTGAACATAAATGTATAACACTATCAACATAGAACACTAGAAGAATTCCTAACATCTTGCACTGTTAACATGTATATTCTACATGACATAAGACATGTTGGTTATGTTTTTGAATCACATTTTTCAGCAAGAACGATTTAACTGATGCCTATGATTATTGGCATCATTCATAAAGAATGGTCCAACTTTAAAAAAATGTTATTAATTTTCTATAAGATATCGACATTAACTTAAAACTGAATTTTTAAAAAAATGTAAATAACTTCGAAACCCCACAACAGATTTTTCCCTAACCTCAACAAATAAGCTTCAGAGCTCTCCAAGTTTGAAGTCAATCATGACTGTAAAACTCACTGCACAAAATGCTAGTCAAATTTAACCTTAAAAGGCTAAGCTTACACATTAATTTGTGAACACTGATACACAAATCGTGGAAGGGTGGTGACAGACTATCTCCTATCTGAAAGGGTATTCTTACCCAGAGCTTTACTGCAAGAAACTTTAGTAATCAGAAACCTATGCCAAATACAGCTAGCACTACAAAGAAGAACAACTTTATGCTGAATGTGGGCTGAGATCAAAGAACTTCTATTCATAACACTTTTAAGGTCAAATTTGACCAGCATTTTCCTTCATCATTCTTTATTAAGGATGCCAAAAATCATAGAAATTGGTTAATTGTTTCTGCCGAAAAATGCGATTTAAAAACATAACCATCAGGCATTTAAATAGGTTTGGGCCACCTCAAACCAGGACTGTAACTAAGAGGTGGAGGCCGGGGATTTGCCCCGGTTACTATGAGCACGAGCCCCGGCTACTTTCATAAGAAACAAAAGGAAAATGGAACCAAAAGAACTTCCTAGCTGGACAATTACCCTCCTGTTAATCTCATATACCCTGCAACTTGAAATTTTAGCGAAAGCCCTGCTTAAACTTAATTAACTTTATATCGCAAGGTAAGGCCACCATTTTCTTCCTTTTAAAGACCTTGAATTGCATCAGGAGAATCCTACTGTTTCATGATTATTAACATTTTAAGGCACTTGCCCAAAAGAAGAATCAAGGATCTTATGAGCGGATGTCAGTAAATATCGACCAGAGGTCTGCAAAAGTGAAAAATCAAAAATTCTCAAAAAAATTTACAAAGTAGTACTAGTTAAGCTATTAACATAAATGTAATTTTTACTTCGATCCAATAATTATTTTCCACGTACGGAGGGGTTATTGGTTTCGCGGCTCTCGGACCGGGTTCTCCAGGCCCGAGACCATGTGCAACAAAAAAATCGTTTTAAAATTCAAATCGACTGTAATGCGGACAACAAATAACTTATTGAGAAGAGTACTTAATTGCACACATTTTAAGTGGTGATTTACTCAGTTTGAACGAAAGTGTAATATTTTGGAGATTTTTTATTATTTTCAATATTTTGAACGTTTTCGTTCAATGAAAAAATGGCAAATTTCAAAGCCCAAAATTGTCGACTGGTACCTCGATTTCAGTAACAAGTCTTATACCACGTTAAAGAGCGTTATCTCTTCTTTGAAAATCTGTTTTCAAAACTATGGGCAACTTAAAATAAAATTTCTGAGGCCAAACAATACTAGTAGTACTTTTCTGAAATTTGAGCTTTCCAGACTCAGCGGGTCGATGCTAAAAACTCAGAAAAATGCAATAAGAAATCAGTTTGAGCAACAGTGATTTAACGTTATCAGCTATCAGAAACCAACACATGTTTCTTGAGCGATCTGATAAACTTTAAAGCCGTTTTCTAACAAGAAAAGCAAAGTTTAGTCATCTTCTGGGACCAAACGCACGAGTCACGTAAGGTTGTCAAAGGGCAAAGCACAATAATAAACTTCAAAAAGCACAACGTTTCTGCGTCGAGGAATTAGACTTTAGCGGACAGAACAATGCCTACGAATGTATGTCTCATACCTTAGTATGGGTTTCCTAGATATTGGAAATAAAAAACATCAAGGACAGCATCGGCAAGAGCATCTTCAGCTGCTCTCAAACGACGGAGATTGCGTTACTTTTCACAGATTGACCGCTTACCACCTGTTTTTGGGCTCGCATTTCGCCGGAACGCTTGCCTCGAGAGGCGCGTGGCACGGATCTGAACTCTTCTTCACGAGACATTGAGCTGAATTTATCGGAAATATGCCACCACCACCAACAACACGAGCTTTTTTCGGGTATTTGTCGTTTTTTATACGAAAAGTTCGGGTAAGCAGATTCGCGCAGAAACCATTTGGCTTAAAAAATGTGTTTAAAAGCCCACCCTGGATTTGAAGCAAAAAGTATTTCCTCGAAATAAGCTAAAATACCCAATTCACGCGGTGAAAAAATAGATGATTATGGAAGGATTATCGAATTCTTGCCTAACCTGAGGGATTTCCCAATTTCCCGTGATGTAGGATTAGGGCTAGGCAAAAAGCCCATAACCTGCTCCTGTCGTTGTGAATTTCCTCCAGATCAAAAATTTCAGTAAGAACCGAAAACAACAGCTTAAAGGAGGTGCACACACCTTGAACTAGCCAGGGAAAAGGGGCTTCTGATTGAGCTAAACTGTCATTGATGCACGGTGCAATTAGGTAGACCTGTTACTATCCCCCGCGCAACCACAGGAGCAAGTCCAGCCATTTGGGCCCGTGGGTGGGGAGTACTTTGAAGCGATCCTGTTGGGGACTTTCGGGGGTAGGGGGCGGGGCAAATCGAAAATAACTCCCCTTTGTTTTTGTAAAGCACATCATTTCTCGTATGGTTGACAAGGTGACGGCGGACTCCGTACCTGTGGAAAGGCCCTTTTGAAACATGTCCTGGCAACATGCAGGGCATCACGAAATTAACGTCAACACCTTGAATCAACTCCATGAACAGGGAGAGGCGATAAGTCCCATCTTAAAAGATGCGTGATGTCTGGACGTGAATAGTCTGTCCACAGTCATTTTTCATTTTGTATTTAGGGACCATTTGACAGCGCACGAGTGAACCGGAGCGCAGTAACGAGCCCTAACCCCACCCCATTGCCCTTGCGGTCAATAAATCATCTCGTTTTTAATTTTTTTTAATGTGCGTTCGAGAACCTCCAAAGGGAACATTGAGGGTCTTTGTACAGTTTCAGTATATTTTACTGACAAAAATGAACAAAACAAAGCAAAAGACAAGTATACAGAAATACGCAGAAGCAATGTGGTGAGGAAGCCCAAAAAGAAAACATAAGGCTTAGGCCATCCCCTTTTCGTTCGTTTAGCGTCGAATAGGTTTCCCGGTTTTGGGTGGGTCGGTCGGTGGGGTAAAAAAAAAAATCACACGAAATCTGTGAACAGGAGGCCTGAAGCACCAGCACCATTGCCGTGGAGCCTGAAAACAACAAGACATGGTCACCAAATTGACACAAACTCAATATGGCGGAAAATGTGATGGTCAATTTCATAAAAAAGGCCCAAAAAGGGTAAAAAGCAAAAAGGATACACCACCGAACATTCTATGCCTCGAAATGCTGCTATAATGCTAATTTTTTAGATTAAAAGAATTAATCAAGTCCAAAAAAATAAACCTTGTCATTTCTTTTTCTTGCTTTTTTAAAAAATGCCAAAAAACTAGGTCTGTTGGACGACACTAAACAAAGAAAAAATTAATATAGGTATTAAGCTCCCTTAAAGTATAAAAGTATAAGTTTACAAGGACAGGATCGAACGTATACTGAGTAACTAAATGATAAAAATCTGATCAAAATTAAATGAAAGGCTAAGAGTCTAAGCACTGTCTGATAATGATACGGTAAATAAGAAGTGTTGCCTCTCATTTAAAGAGACGTGATCGATGAAATACTGGGTGGACCACATCCTGAAGTCCCTTGAAAACCGCAAGAGAGGAACGCTCAGGGCTAAGGAGACTAAACAGGGGCGTAGCTACTTGTACGCACGGTTCGCACGTGCGTACCTGAAAACGTTGAGGAAAAAAAAATAGAATGAAATAAACATAGCCAAAAAAATCGGTTTCCAAAGAAGCGACGACATTAATTGGAGAACCGAATCTTGGATGATTTATTTATATAGCAAGCTTGATGATGTAAAGCGTGAACGCGTAAACGAAGTAGGGCACAATTACGTCAACGTGTGGTGCTTTTGTCGGTCAAAAATAATGTGACAAAAAGGGGTAAAAAGAGTCATTTGTAAACTAAAGTCGGAGATACTACAAGCTTGATTTTTAATGGCTGAATTAATGATAAACGGTTGACATCAATGAACATAACAAACCAACAGAATTAAAGAATTTTAGAGGTTGTGTCATTTCATAAATAGCAAAAATGCTTTTGCTTACAACCGTTAACCCCACCTTTAATAAAGGCACCTTAAAAAAATGTTGAGATTTGGGGTGGTGGGGAGGGGGGAAGATGATGTAGAAAAAGTTAGGTGTACCTCCGGAAAAATCCTGACTACGCACCTGCTAAATCCTGAAACTGAACAACTGGAGTCTTGACGAAACGTCCTCAAATATCATCTGTCCGGGGTCGTACTTTCAAGGAAACGCTGATCAAGAATCACTCATGACGGAATGAAAACTCCTCGTAGCTTCCAGCGAAAAAGGGAGTGACAACAGTGGTAAGCGGTCGTTCTGTGAAATGTAACGCAATCTTTGCTGTTTACGATCTTTCAGCGCTTGGATTTAAAACGTCGTTGTTTGATATGTTCTCCCGTGTGGATACTTGACATTTCCAATAAATTATATGGAAACACCATGCTAAGGTACGAACAACAGACATTCACAACATTGTTTTGTACGCTAAAATCTGATTTCATGGACGTAAAACGTTTTGAATTTTAAGACTTTTTAATATTAGTGCTTTGCCCTTCCTTTGACAACTTCACGTGACTGGTGCACTTGGCAGGAGTTGACAGCTTAAATCTGCCTTTCTTCACTCAAACAGCATTAATTTATATCAGATCGCTGTATAAACACGTCTTGGTTTCTGAAAGCTGATAACATGAAACCACTGTTGCTCAAACTGATTTCTTACTGTATTTTTCCAAGTTTTTAGCATTGGCCCGCCGAGTCTAGGAAGCTCAAATTTCAGAAAAGTACTACTTATATTTTTTGGCCTCAAAAATTTTCTTTTAAGTTGCCCATAGTTTTGAAAACAGATTTTGAAAGAAGAGATAATGCTCTTTAACGTGGTATAAGACTCGTTACTGAAATCGAGGTACCAGTCGACGATTTTGGGCTTTGAAATTTGCCACTTTTTCATTGAACGAAAACGTTCAAAATATTGAAAATAATGAAAAATCTCCAAAATATTACAATTTCGTTCAAACTGAGTAAATCACCACTTAAAATGTGTGCAATTAAGTACTCTTCTCAATAAGTTATTTGTTGTCCGCATTACAGTCGATTTGAATTTTAAAACGATTTTTTTGTTGCACATGGTCTCGGGCCTGGAAAACCCGGTCCGAGAGCCGCGAAACCAATAACCCCCCCGTACGTGGAAAATAATTATTGGATCGAAGTAAAAATTACATTTATGTTAATAGCTTACCTAGTGCTACTTTGTGAATTTTTTTGAGAATTTTCCAGTTTTCACTTTTGTAGACCTCTGGTCGATATTTACTGACATCCGCTCTTATGCAGTTAACATAAGCTTAAATAAAAATCATTGGCTTTTCACAGCGAGTGAATATTTTGCTGGTGTTAGTATAACTCCTCAGCAAACTCAAATCAAGGGCAATGTTGCCCTAAAGGAAGAACACTGGATAAAGCTTACAAAATGTACTGTGCACTTGCCAACAAGAATGATTTATACCAGGTATTTTTATTAGGCTGATACAGGGGGTTCATTAAGGGCCGGGCACTGGGCAAATTGACCGGCGGCTTTACATCTCAAAGAACTTCTTTTTAATACAAGGAGCGATCAAAAACAGTTTTAAGTTACAATCGTGCCCTTTTCTTGATGAGTCTCGAGTGTAAAACATACTTTGCTGTACAATTTCCACTGTATTACACACCGCATGAAATCCCCTCGTTTGTTATGAGTTAAAAACAAGAATCGCCCCATAACACATTGCGAAAAGAACTGTGCTTCATAAACGACCACCTGAAATGTATCAGTGTTGCGAGCACGTGAGCATGGCCGCCCAGAAAAGAATGCGTGCAATAGCGGATTATTTTTCGGCTTCAACCAAAGACCTCCAGTAGAGAAAAGGCCAAGAGGTGAGTAGACTTCTTTGTGATTTAACCTTTTACTTGCCTGTATATAGTGAATGGCTTAATCATCATGTTCAGCGAAGCGAAGCGTGATTTTTTATTCGTCTTATGGTTTATGCCAATGAATTAATTTTCAGTGCATTCACGTTAAAACAGTGCTCCTCCCATCTAGTCATTGAGATTTTAAAGATAAGTTGTTAAACTAATACTTTTGTGATTCACCTCCTAGCGAAAACTCTTCGTCTCTCCAAATGTTTGTCTGCCGCACTTCATCCATTTATAGAATAGACCAGACGGAGGCAAAGGATTTTACAAACAAAATTTGAGGGATGTAGCTGTGCTAAGAAGCGTCCAGTCAAGTTTTGAATTTTCATACATTTCTTTTTATTTAAACGTTAGCACGAGAAAAACTTACAGACAAATGCTTTTTTAATGCAATTTTCTTTCTAGCGCAGCTTCGTTTCTTTTTTATTATTATTGTAAAATCCTTTGCCTAGAGCCTAAAGTTTCCAATTCATGAAATTCTCAAGAGCGATGTTACACGAAAACTATTTGATATCGGATTCCAACACAAGCGTAGTTTTTTCGGCGACAATTATTTTTTAAGGATGGCGAAAAAAACACAAAAACGGCAAAAGTTACAATGTAGAACATGCAATTTGGTGCTACACAGCACTTAAAACTAGTCAAAGAATGATCAGTTTGGTAAACTTTGAGACTCGCGAAACACCCCCATCTTTGAGTTATCAAAATATTTTTTAATGTGCCTAAACTGAAAACAAACTTTGTCCTCTGAAACAAACAACCTAGCAATCACTCACACTTGTCTCTGTTCACCCACACAGAAAGCACATCTTCTGAGGTGTCAGCAAGTCAGACTTGCATACAAGGAATACCTCCCGAGAACTTGCCAAATGATGAATTAAGTAATTTTGTAACCGATGGAGCTGCTAGTGACCCTGCTGTGCAATCAAATGTTACAGACGTAAATCTCGTGGACACTATTTTGCCTGAAACGTCCTCCCTTCCTCGTTTTCTTGCAAACCAATCTCTGTGCAAACGAGTTGATTCCAAGGTTATGTTGGCGGAAATAGCTAAACTTGAATTTAGTGGACATCTGCACTCGTATTATCAATGTAAAAAGAGTGATTGCATAAAATTGTCCACCATTAATGAAAGAAGGCAGAAAGCTTTACAAAGAAAATTCCAACATGTCTGGTTAGAAGATTGCCCACTTGCCTTTGATGAAACCACTGGAATTTGGTGGCTGCTGTATTTGGAAAACAGGGGCATATTTTGTCTCCTTTGCTGAAAACACAATGTGGACAATCCCTCAAATAAGTCGAAGATTTTTAATGCAGCTCCCTGTGTCCAATTCCGAAAGGAAGCAATTAATGAACACAGCAAAGGCAAACAACATCGAAGTGCTGTTCAAGCAGAAATGGCACAAAGGGTGTCTGTGTTCCACTGGCAGGTAGAAGAAAGAGAGCTAGTCAAGGATGAGGTTCTGTATAATGCATTTGTTGCACTCTATTGGCTTGCTAAAGAAAGTGTCGCCAACAAGAAATTCTTCTCACTGCTAAATCTCTTTTCTGTTACCGGCGCTAAAAAGATGGAATTCTTTCCATACAAGCACCAAAGCACAATAAGAGAGATGGCTTTGACCATTGGAAATATTCTTAAGGAATCAATCCTCTGCCAAGTCAGAAAGGCACAAGCATGTGGCTTAATGATTGATGAGGTTACAGATATTGCAGTCCTAGAGCAGTTGGTTATGTTTGTACAGTATTGGGACAGCGAGTCAAAAGGAACTAAAACCAAATTCCTGGGTGTGCGAAATCTACTGGAGTCATCTGATTCTGCCGATGCAGCCACCATTACAAAGAATGTTTCGGATGAGCTTACTGAATGTAGAGTGTCAGTCGATCAGCTATTAGGGTTTTGTTCTGATGGGGCATCTGTCATGGTGGGAAAAAGAAACGGAGTGGCAGCTAAACTAAAAGAGCTGAACAGAAGTCTGGTTAGTGTTCACTGCATTTGCCACAAGCTCTCTCTCGCCCGCTGTGACACCAATGAAGAAATTGGATACATCAAAGAAGTGGAAAGGTGGCTCAACCAAACCTGGAAGTTTTTTGATAATTCTCCTAAGCGCCTCGCCATCTACTTTAAGTGTCAGCTGTCTGTGAAGCAGCTTCAAGAGCCACCTGTGAAAGCCCAAAAGGCATGTCAAAAGCGTCTAGCTAAGGCAACACATACGCGATGGTTATCTCTTTCCAAGGCCATCGAGGGTGTTTTTAATGACTACCTACCCCTAATGCAGACATTTAAGAAACTGGAGAAAACTGATGCTCTTGCTGCAGGTCTTCTGTAAAAGATGCACCATGTGAAATTCATTGGAGTTGTTGCAATAATGAAGCAAATCTTACCTGTGCTGAATAAACTCAGTTGTGCCTTTCAATGCGGTAAAGTGTCTTTTGCACACGTGGAACCAGTCATCCAGAAAGCAACTGATGACCTTGATCAGATAGCTCAGAAAGGTTGTGCAGTATCTGACCTTGCTGCATCCCTAAGGGAAGAAGGAAGACTACACCTCGCCGACCTGACGTTGTCTGAAGCCAGCGAATTGTACCCTAGAAATTTCTTGAGAAAGTATGTCCAGTCAGTAAAGGACAACATCAAAGAAAGATTCCTTGATGCTGTTCCCCTACTATCAGCCTTTGCCATTTTTTATCCTGGAAAATTCCTGAACGAGGGCAGCCTGGATTTCTTGAGTATGGTAGCAAACAAGTCGAACAACTTGCAAAGCACTACTTTTCCAGTGAAGAAGACCAGCAGCAGCTGAAGGACGAATGGAGGGTTTTTAAATATGAGCTGATACAGTTGTGAAATGAGATCCCTCAAGAAATCCAGCAACCAAGCCACTCTCAGGTCAGCCCTGTGATAACCCCAACTGACTGGTGCCTACAGCGACTCTTGACCATGAACAACCTCTCTCCTCAAAATCTTCCGCTCTTGGCCAAAGTAGCTGAGTCCATAGTCGCTATACCTGTGTCCAACGCGTGGCCAGAGAGAGGTGCCAGTGCTCTCAAATTAATCAACAGCAGGTTAAGGAGTACGATAAAGAATGACTTGCTGAGTGCCCTGATGCAAATCCATGTCAATGGGCCTGAGCTTGGTACTAAGAAGTTTGACAATTTGATCACTGCTGCAATCACCAAAATGGCAAAGCAAGCCCAGACGAAAGGTCAAGTATGCTTGCAAGATTGTAGAGCAGGCAAATCTGGCTGAGTCTTCGCATTCCACAGGACAAGAAACCCAGATTGTCACTCTTACAGATGCCGAGATTCAAACAGATGATGTTGAAGCTGAGCCTGTGTTCGAAGAAGTTCAGTGGGTTTCTAAACAACTGGACCTTCCAGATGTAGACTCTGACCCTGACTCTGATTACGGCTCAGATGCTGATAGTGACTTTGAGTAAAGATTATTATGAGCAGAGCTATTAAAAGAGAACCGAAAAGTCCAATTTGTGGTGGGTATTGGTATCAAATCATGATTAAATTGTTTAGAAAAGTTATCTTTTTTTGGTTGTTGAAAGTCATTGTCTGCAGCTTCAAAATGCAGGAAAACACATCCCCCCGACAATAGAATTTCAAAATTTTCCGGGGGAGCATGCCCCTGGACCCCCCTGGGGGACAAGGCCCTCCAAGCCTTGCCAATTCTTTGCCTGGGTGTCAAACTCAGTTGCCCTCCTGTTCAAAACCTTAATGAACCCCCTGCTGATATTATTGGTTTTTATTGTTCATTCAAAATATTTCCCCGATTCTGATTGGCTAAAAGCACACGCATAATTCACCATAACTAGCTATGGATGACCAAATTTTGGAAGAATTTTTCAATTAATCAACTGATGATGTCAAAAGTGCAGCTTCCTTGCAGGTTAATGCACCGTTAACCGAGAAGATCCGGAGACAAGGTTGACTTGTTTTCAGTTGTGAAAACAAAAATGGTGGACATTTCACTCGTTTCTAGAGTAAGAACTAGGCGAAAATAGCTAAAAACATGGCTAGAACTGCAAGAAGACAACTTGAAGGGCCACATCTGCTATTTGAAGAATATTTACGGAACTGAACAACCCTAAACACATGCACTATCGAAGATGAACCTAACATCTATGGAGGTAAGCATGTTTATTGAATTCTGCTTTCGTATCATATGAAGACTTATGCAGATCTCGAAGGGTGTTATATAACGCCCTCGTCGATCTCCATAATTCTTCATAAGATACTCAGCTTCATCCATAAATTGTTAAATTTTGATTTTTTTAATGCATAATTTTCATGATTGCAGCTTACCTTGTGTTCTTTGATCAAGTTCTCTCATGAGCGTGAAGTTTCTTTGTAGTTCAAACGGAAGATTTTCAATACCTAAAAAGGAGCAAGATCATTTACCCGTATCATGTTCAAATATTGCATATCAATACAATACAGTATTACAGGGAAAACCCGCCGATATGAAAGATAATGAAGCTTGTGAAGTGTAAAATCCAACATCCGGAAAAAATCTAATATAGTTGTAAACTCAATATCGCTCAAGAGAGATGGCTTCCTTTTTTAGTCAATAGTGAACTGGTACAAAAGAGGCTAAGAGGCTCGCAAACTTAAGCTATATCAGGCTGCAGTCGAGATGTTTGATTAAACGCACGATATCAACCACAAATTCAGAACACGATCTGAACAGTATTGCCACATTTCACGAGAGCCATATATGGACATTTTAACAAAATGAAATGAGTAAACCTAGCATGAATCAAAAGTTCAATTTACGGTCACAGGAATGACCGATGTTCTACAGGAAATTGCATTTAAATGCAAATTAGCGGGAGCTGTGTGGCGGGATCTTGTCAGCAAAAACGGGACTGAAAACAAATTCACTTACTATCGAGGTAGTGTTCGAGATACATATTGGCCGCCATAGTCTCTGCCTGAGTTTGAGCTATTCCTTCCTAACTGCTCGTGAATAAAAGGCACTTGTTGGCGACGACAAAAATCACAAATCTTCAAAGATTAGTCATGAAGAATGCATTTTGGCGGCGACATCACATCGCTGAGCACTCCAGCGGCCATAACACAAATGATGGCATCATGGGATAGATACCACGTGATCAGTTGGCGCGTTCACTCGCGAGAATTCGCGCACTGTGGTGAGAGGTGACTCCGTTACTGTTCACAGCAGGGCGGATAAAGGTTGTAACCTTGAACCTTAATCCGCCCTGGTTAACAGTCCCCTTTTTTTCCGTGAGATCGTCGAGACACAGCGCGTCTTATCGTTAATGGCGGCCATCTTGATTTTTAAATGTACCGATGGGGCGGGCGTCGGGGATTTAGTAGTTTTGACACCCGGTAAGGAGTTCCATATCTCGACGCTCTCACGGAAAAATAGGGGACTGTAAACAGTCTACCGTTTTCTTGTCAGTTACTTCTTTTATGTGTGGCAAAATCGGGGGAAACACTGCATTTAACGTTGAAAAGGCCGTCATGGAGAGGTTCAACTGTAGTTAATTTCGTTGTTCCCACGCACGTACATGTGACAGGTAGCTTCGCCCTTGGACCCCGCCCACCCCACATTAAAGGGACCCTGATGTCATGAGGATATTGCTGTTTTAGATCAATTTTATGCTGAAGTCGTTACTTACTGCCTTTACCCCAAACACAAAAGAAAAATATATCAAACAAATTTCGTCAAGTAGCAGCAAATATAATAATGCTTAGGTGAGCTGTGCAGGCAAAGCATTAAAACTTGAAAAATTTGGCCCACTTTTTTCAAGTTTCAATCCGTTGCCATCTGTAAGAACAGATGACAGGAAACAGTTTCAATGTCAAAATCAGAAAGTCTAGAATAACAAAACTGGAGCATTATTTTCAGAAAATTGATGTGAAGACATTGCCCCTTGGACTCTGGTAACGAAGACCTAGTTATGCTTTTTCAGTTGAAGGAACATAACAGCAAACTGATCGATCCTCATTACGTTTCCTTAATTAATACGGTGTCTCTTTTCAGGGCCACTGCTCTTTTTTAACGCTAATCCAGATCTTTAGAGACTGCTCCACTAAAGTCAATAGTTTATAGTCGCGGTTGTGCCCTTCAGTTTCCATTGAGCTGATTTAAGGGTATTATCACCCTTACGAATTTGCAATACATTTCATGAGAGTCCTTATACAATCAACTGCACCAGGAGCCCATAACCCGGAGCGTTCAACTGCCATGAATTCGTGCAACGGCGTTTTTGCAAGTGAGTTTATTTTTAGATTAGCTTTTCCCGCGGAAAATAACTGTTCCACGAGGTCAATTCCTGCATTTGATCGTCACTTAGACTGTTAGTAGCTCGCTTGGACCTTTTCACAGTCGGCTATTTCGAAGATGATTTCGATTTAATTCCCTTTGCGTGAATTATTGATTGTCGTCGACGATGTAGACGTCCTGGCTAGGTTTTGCAAATCTTCTTCTGAACTGCTAGTTTCCGTGTAAATACTGAAACTGTCGTTTGAAATACTGTCAGAAGACTCCTCTGAAGATTCCTCACGTGTGTCCGCTATGTTTTTTTCAATGTGAAGGAGTTGTCCTAGTTACGTATTAAAAGTTTATCATTGATGACGTAATTGTTAGTGAATGGCTTTTTGAGAGCAATTCGCGGGAAAAGCTTATCTAAAAATAAACCTACTTGTGAAAACGCCGTTGCATAGGCACAGTATGGAAGTTAGACGCTCCGAGTTATGGGCTCCTGACTGCACTGGGAATTTATTGTTGTAAACTTCATAACTAACGAAGCTTAGGGGTAAAAATTTGCCGGCCTCATAGGCTGTTGTTATCAAGGAAGTGTAATCCTACAATTCGTCATTTTGAAAACGTGAAAGAAAATTAAATGGGCTGAGTTAACTTTCACAAAGACTTCTGGGATTGTTACTGAAGACGTTAAAGAAAGATAAAGATAATATATTCCCGACTGTAAAATCAGCCTTGCTTTTTTGTCTTATATTTTCACTTATTGCTGATTAGATCCTTTATTAGAATCTGGTCCTTCTTTTTTGTAAGCTGGTCCTTGCTTAAAAAATTGAATCACCTTAAAGAAGTCTTTTCGAAAGTTAACTCGGCCCAGTTTCCCTCTCCTTCTCAAAGTGGCGAGTGTGACGCTGTTACAGTGATATGGGCATCCCCTGTAACCCTAACCCAAATCGTTAAGGTAATATGAGAAGCGGATGACCATATCACTGTTTTAGGAATGGGGGTGCCCAAAACGCGAGAAAACCCATATCACTGTGACAACGCCATTGAGGGGGTACTACGTAGAGGGGCTACTACATGTATCGATATTCATCAAAATGTGGCGTGCGTTTCTCAAACTGAAACTAAAATCATTTTGGCCATGTCCCCAAAAACGTTTTTAAGTGCACAAAGCTTATTAGCAGAAATGTTATTTTCAGTTACCGGAATTCCAAATGGTAAATTTGAAACCCTTTACAAAATGGCTTACTTTGCACAAAACTAACAAGGATCGTTAAAAAAAAGGATGGGAGAAAAACACTTTCCGGGCCCGGGAACTCTCCGGGAGTTTGAGAGATGCAAGCCAGGATCGAAACAGAATGAGGTTATCATCCTCTTTGCTGGTAACAACAACAACAAACAAAGTTATTTTTGTGCAAATTGACCTTTACCATGCTTCTTATCATAAGCACGCTCCTGTATTTCAACCCAATCAACAGTGATTTGACTGAACTAAGCCGGCACTGGGCCAATTGAATAATGATCCTCTGATAATCATGACATATAACCACTTGAGAAATCATTTAACCTTTTTTTTTTCTTGTCAAACCTGTGCTTTACTGAACTGCTACCAGTTCAGTATTAAAAGACTCCAATTGACATGATAGCAACGCTCCAGAAATTTCGAAGGGCGTGTTTGACCGGAATAACGATAAGTGGCATAAACTCTTGAAATGACTAATTTTGGCGTTCATTGCTTTGCCGCAGTAAACTAAAAATCTGCTTGAAATAAGATATCCCGATAATTGTAGCCTTTAAGAGGCCCAAAAAGCATGGTACAAGACTGAGATTTGCAACAAAACTTTTGCGTAATCTTATTCCGGAATACGAGCAATAGAACGCACCGTAAGTTTCGAATAACGTAACATTTTCACTGGTTAAAGCCATTGGCTTTCACAGTGCCGTGAGGTGTTTAGTTGGGCCTACTTTCGGGGAGCTTATAAGGGGAATATTCTTAATTCATTCTGAGAAGAAACATTAAAACTCTAACCTTAACCGGAACATAACAAGATGTATCATATAGACACATATTGATTTGCTTAAAAGCGTGGGGCGGGATATACCCGGAATTTTATGATCCCGAATAATGATGTTATAGAGATACAATGAGTGAAAATGATAATGGCCAAACTCTGGGGACCGAAACAGCAGCAACCGGCCGTACCGTTTCGAACTTCACCTCCTCTCTAATTAGAGTAAAATAACTCTTCTCCAACCTCCGCCCGGTTTTTGTCTCATAACTTCAGGAAGTGAAAAAACGAAAGTCAGGAAATATGGAATAAAAAATGTCAGCTATATATATTCCGTGACCGCGAGGACGAGTCTAGAAGAGGCTTTGAAGTAAGACGGTACATTTTTTCTAAATCAACTTAAAAAAAGCTACTCGAAGATCAAAATTAAAACGTTAAAAGAGCGCTTCCAAAGTAAATAAAACGGATAGAACCTCATTAATGAATCCTTAACAGATTACTGTGCTAGCTATCAATATCATTTAAGACAATTACAGGATACTTAACGCAAAAGATTGCTAATTAAACATGTTTTAATACTGCGCAAAGTGTTCGTCCATTAGAGAGCTTCAGAACGGGTACGAGTACGAAAACGTTTTTGAGTGTGTTCCAAAAAAAAGACACCCCGGAAAGATTCATTTTACTTTCTTCACCCAAAAAAAATAGTACGGTTATTTATACTGAAGGAAGTTAATAAGCCCTCTCGCGATGGCAAAATGATAAAACCTCTTACATTTGATAACTTGTTCCCGCCACTACGACATTCTCGTTAAAACTCGTTGTAGAATGACGACGGCTATCACGTTTTCCCGCCAAAATGACGCTGATTCACGTACGAGCCTAGAGGTTTCATAGAAAGGAACAGACCAGGCAGGACCTCTGCTCCCACACCGCACACATGCTCAGTATGTATTTTGTGAAATATTGACGCATTCCATTCTAAGCGTCCATCATGATTTTATTGCTTTATGGATTCAAGAAAAGCTTCAAGCCGAGAGATTCCTGTTCAAGGATAACCATTTTGGACAAAATTTTCAAGGCACAGGAGTAATGCCAGGAAGGGGATTTGGTGATCTTAGCCCGCCGGAGGGACTCCCACATAAGCGTGACGGGGATGCTCGTCGTCTCGCTTAGGGCTGAAAATTGCAAATTTTTGTCTCACTTAGGGTGTTTAGGACGAAGTCACTATATTTTTGCAGCTGCGGACAGTATCTTTCATACTCGAATCAGCGCCATTTCAAATAACCTGCAATAAGCAGTACATTGGTGTATTACTGACACATTTGTCTTTTTGGCCATCTTACAGCTCAAAAAGATAACAACTCGCAAACTTAACAAAATAGCACATTGTTGGGAATAATATATCTTTCAACTTGTATGCACCCTCAGAGATAGCCGATTCATAGTTGGCAATTGTTGGATTCGGCTTTCGTTTGATCTAAAGATTTATACATCAGGCCCCAATTGTTCAAAATTTGGATAGCGTTATTCACCGGATAAAAATCTATCCAGTGGATAACGCAATTGGTTTCCCTAATACTCATCCGCTGGTCAGTGATTTATCCGGTGGATAGTGCTATCCAACGTTTGAACAACCGGGGCCAGATCTCGCCGCAGGTGTTATCAGGTGGATGACAAACCTCGTCAGAGTTCTGCATAATTCTTCATACCATACTAAAGCCGAATCCAATAACTATTCATTCAAAATAAGACATACTTGAGTTTAAAACATGTTACCCTCGCTCGATCTTCATTCGTCTGTTCCTGGCAAATTCAGGATATTTAACAATTATTCCACGAGTGCGTGTTGGATATTAGTTAGCTATAATCATCTCATATCCAACAAGCGCGAGTGGAATAATTGTTTTACTAAATTAAAACGTCCACAAAATATCGAGAATTCTTCCCGACTTTATTTGTAAAAACGACCGATTTTCAACTTGTTTTTAATTTGAGCAGACGCCTACAGTTACCACTGATATTTGGAGAGCATGGTATAATGGCTCATACACTATGATGGTTAAGCCAATCAGAGCTCTAGAATTGCATTATCCAATAGGGCCATTTATACGAGGAAAAATAAGACGCGTCTTAAATAAGACGTGAACTGTACCATTTATACGAGCATGTCTTATCTAAGACGAGAACAGCTCGTATAAATGGTTCGCGTCTTATTTCTGTTCTTGACTCATTTTCATGTGAATGTTGCCCGTAGCAACGGCAATCCAAATTTTCCCGCCAAAAATTAACGCATGCGTACTATGCGTTCGCGTCTTATGTAAGACGCGAAGGTCATTTATACGAAAGTTTTTCTTGTCTTAGCTAAGACGCGTCTTATTTTAGACGAAATGTGCCGTTTATACGGAAAGTTCACGTCTTATTTTTCCTCGTATAAATGGCCCTATTGATTCAGTTTTTAATAAAAAGTGATAATTAAGGAGAAGACACCATTTCCTTGGCTTTTTTCTTACACTCTAGAATATCGCTGTTCATTCGTTCTGTCCATTTCAACTTAGTTGCTTTTCTCGACATGTCCACACACATGCATCCGTGCACATGCAAAACTCAGAGTCTAGCAGATATTCTTCCTAAATTATAGCAGTGCAGTTGTGTAGTTGAAATTATTGCTGTTCCTTGCTAAGATGTTAGGCAGAAGTTCGGCTATTTCTTCTTCGCAAATCCTGTCAACGATAGCTGGTTATGAAGAAGGCGGAGGATTTGAACCAATCAGAAACAGTGAAATATTTTGAACGAATAGTAGCAAAATTTAAATGCAAGATTAGTAACTAATCATGTCTGTCGTTTTAATTTCGTATCAATTAGTTACTAAATTTAGTGCATTTACCGTCACGTCTGATGATGTATTTTGTAACATGTAAGAAACGTTAAATTTAAAGATATATTTCTAGCAGTGCGCTTTTCCTCATGTTTATTACTGCAATTTGCGTGTTACTTATTAGTCGCTCAAAAGTTGCAAATGAGCAGAAATTGATTGGCATGCTTAGACATTAACGGCTTCTGGGCTTACGGCTAGGATCTAGAGATCCTCTCTAGCTAATGATAAGCACGCCCTCGGATAAGCGCCGAATCACAAAGTTCAAGAAAACTGGGGCAACATTTTTGTGTATCTAAACTTGCCCGACTCGTGGCTACCGGTTTGTGTGCAATACTTGCCGTTTTTATCACTTTCTCCACGGACGCTCAGGTTGCACCAAAGGGTGCTAGAGGGTGGTACTATAAGCAACAAACTGGCAATCCCATTTTTCAAATTGGACGATAAAATACTACCTCGCGGTAATCACTATTCTGATTCGGCAACTTTGGACTGAGTGACGAAGTAATTAAGTTCACCGTCAGCTTTATTACCACCGCAAATGCAAAACTAAAATGCACGTGCTACTTTCGGAATACGATAGTTTTTTTTACATCTCATAACGGTAGATTTCAGTCATTTCACGACACAGCAACACGTTCAACATGATGAAGCATTCATCATTTTCACATAGACCATAATACACCTTGTTTACCCCCCAAAATTTTGCATAACCACTGTCTTCGATTTCTCTTGGGACGACTGTAATACCCAGTAGAAACTAAAAACAATAGTTAAAACAATAGTGAAAATGGTGAATTGAAAGAAAAAGGTGGGGTACGGGTGTTGCGCAGTGTTGACCACCAGTGCAAACGAGAAACATCTTGTAAAATGCAAGTCAGAGCCTAACTCGCCAATTCCGTCTGTTTCCCGGCTCTTTTCTACGTTTCCAGCGCTAGATACGATTTACAACACAAATATTTCATCATGTGGCACGAGCCCTATATTAGCTCTACAAACAAAGAGCACGCTTCGGAAAGATAAGCCGGGATTTCGACTGTCCCAGCAGACACCATTTTTCTGAAAACAGTTAAATCTTCAATGGCTCGCTCCAGCAAAGTGGATAATACTGTAAAACAAACAGACCAACACGAACGAAATGCCAAGTTATTTTGAATGCTCACACTTAAGGGTATTATCCACAGACCAACGGCAGGCTGCTACCACCATGTGGACAGCTAAAGACAAATGACGGCTTTAAGAACTACAAGGTACTACTTCGTCACAGACTAAAGGCTTGAACGATGGTGTCGGAACTGATTCAGTGCCAACGATGAAGGAACCATAAGAGAAAATATGTACATTAGTCAGCAAGATAAAAATAATCTCCGTGGCCTTTTAATATGAATTTCCGTTATCTCAAGAGAGACACTTCCTGCGTTTCTAAGAATCTACGAAACTAATAGTTAAATGTCGATTCTGGCTCCATTAGAGGAAAGATAAATCACTAAATCAAGATCGGGTCGTTATTAGTTACGACTGGCTCAGTATGCCTTTTGCCCCTGGACAAGTAGAGTGCACTAAAAGATCTTGACTCCTTGACACAATTGAAGTGATAATTTGGTGTTTATTAACTTAATACTCGAACTCTGTGGTTTTCACAGGTCAACATAAGACGGCTTTAGACATATCACTTTGAGTATTTAGAGTGTTTCATTCCAGAATGCCTTTACAAAAAAGTTAAGAGCGCTGTTTATTTTTCTTTGTAGACCATATAAGAAATGGGTTGTATTCTTCTGTGAGTCTTGATTGAAAACCGATAATTCCAGTATGCTTTTTTTCCGATTAGCAAAAAATGTATCTTAATTTTTTGACACTCTTCATCAAAACTGAGCACGACTTCCCCGAAATGAAACGGAAAATAAAATTCTCTAGACTTCTAAAGAATTTCGACACAAGAGTGTCACGCACACTGACTACCTCCAGCAACGTCAAAACAAGACTAAAAACCCCAGGAATTTTTTAATCTGTAGGTTATCTTTGGAATGAAAGGCGTTTTACTTAAAGCGCACTCAATGGGGATATAGCATTTCAGGACGGATAAGTTACAGCCTAGAAATATTTCTGGAGAAAATTCTGAGGTCCGGAATATTTTACGTGAAAATGTCTTAGGCCAGTTGAATTGCCACTAGTTAGGAAGAAAAAGCATTACAGCTGTCAAAAAACTTATCTGCAAGTTTCTTGAAGAAGGAGTTAAGATGTATAATTCACTTTTTTCGCAGAGTGAAGTTGAAGGGAACGAAAACTTGCGCGGTGTTTTCACTTCCACAAGGACAATAGCATTGTACAAGTAAATCAAATATTAAGGGTTTTAAGCAAACGTCAAATTTCTGGCGTTATTTCACGGTTGAACACTTGATCGAGGGAGCTATTTTAAACAGAGTAAACTGAGATGCTGCTTAAATAAACTTCCAACTTGACCTAAGGATCAAGGAAATCGTGCCGTGTATTGTACACATTTTGTTTGCTGCGTGTCGTCTGCGAGGCACGCAGCGTTGTTTTACGATTATAATTAAATAATATTTATTTAAAATCGGATTTTAGACCCTCGCTTGTTAAGACATTCCTGAGTTAGAACTTTTCTTTGTCACGAGAACGTTTTTGGGATTGTGAAGCTGGTATAAGACTTCTGCATTCATACCACACGCTCACGTATCAAGACCCAATCTGACATTAATGGTATGTTCTCGAGGAAATCGTAGAGGCCGATCCGCACTTTTACGATTCGTGGTTTCCTTCCAAACAGGCGGTTTGCGAACTTGAAAATAGTATAAACAAAAACACAGCCGGAATGTCACGTTCTGACACAACACGGTCAAATCACAGTTGCTGAAAGCCAAAACACCTTGCCACCATGCACATAACCTGGGATAAGTCCGAATTAGGGGCAAAAGGCAGAAACAGGGTGAAACAGCCACAATCAGTTTAATCATCAGTTTAAGTCAGTTAGAAACCTAGAATCTTGCACAAAACAGACAGAAATTAGGACTCCTTTGACCCAATTCGAGTATAGGAAAATGCGCGTGTTGGCCTTTGCATGGCTTAATCCTATATTTAAGGGCGAGGAGGGGTTTGCCTTACCCTTTCATCAGTTCTGTTGACGATTTTATTTATTTTATTTTTTTTTACATTTGCCACATAGAATAAATATTAAGGAAAGACAACGAAAAATATATATATATTATTATTAAGATTGCACAATTTACCGTGAGGGCAGGAAAAGGTACAAAAAGAAAAAAAGTTCAAAATTAAATGTAATATTAAGTGACTTAACATTTGTAATAGACAGAGTGGCGAGGAAGCTCAATAGAAGCTAAATAGCCTGTAGAAAATTGGGCTCCTCAATTACTAAAATTTACTATCGATTGGTTGTAGCCTGCGACGACGCAACGACTGAGAGATCAAAGAAGGGAACTTAGAGAAGACGGTCGACTCTCGGCTCTAAGACGCACTCCTTTGGGACCGGCATCAGTGTGTTTGTCTCACTGAAATCAACTGAAAGCGGTAAATAGAGGCAGGGACCAACCATAGGTGTTCGTTTTAGCGAGGTGTCCATTTTATAGAGGGGTATGTAAGGAGAGAATTGACTGGATAACATTCTTACTTTTTTCTACAGTTAGAGCGCCTGCCATACCACGCAAGTAGACTGAAAGTTTCACACAAATTTCCCCGGTTTATATCTCAGATATCTTAGCTTGTCCGGTCGTGTCATGCGCTAGGTTACATCTACTACTTTTTTCCTTGTCATCTGAAAAAGAATACATGCAGGTGGATAATTATGACGCATTATAATACTGTCTAGACTAAACGTAATTAATTACAAATGTATAAGTAAGTATAATTGTGCTCATTTCCCAGCTGGTTAGCACTTCGTTTAGCTCAAATAGCTTTTTAATAAATAAGAAAATTGTTAGCCTGCAAATGCAGCTTTCTCTTTTCGCTCCTCACCGCTAAGGACGTTTCTCTCCCGCGAATCGTCTCTTGATGAGGAGAGGAGCGAGGTTAGACGGCTTGTATTCGCAGGATATAGGAGAATGTGGGGTATTGAAAAAGGCCAGACAAGACTCCTACGAAAAACGAATTATCAAAACCATCATAAAAGGTGTAAAAAAAATATGGTTCTACATGATTTTACTGAAGAAAATAACAAAAAAAAATTGACGCTTTGAAACTCGAAGAAAGAGTGAGTTGAATGGAATTTCAAGCAACCTCAAGATCAAATTCCGCCCAGCAGTTCATGCTGTGGGCTGGATCAGAAACTAGTGATGCCAGTCACAGCCATGACCCCGACATCTTATCCAAAGAAGTCAGATAAGGGTACCAAGTATTTCTTTTGACTTTCTTTAATTAGTGAAAGTTACATACTATAAGGAACATTTACAAAGAACTGTCTCTCAGCGTGGTTAAATTTTGAAGCTGATCGGTTTAAAAGTACTTAAAACGCCTTTCTCAAAGAAATATACACAAGGCTGTTACTAGTGCTATAAACTATAATTTCGGCTTGCTTCCTTATAATTATAAAAAAAAACTGTACGATCAATTTTGACCAAAAGTAAATCACATTAGTTCTGCACAGTTCAGTTGATTCTAATATTCATAAATGTGGTGTATAGAGAGAACAACGAATAGTTAATAGTTAAAGAGTTTTCCACACCGAGAAAACTCTGTAGCATTAATCTTGACCGAAAGCAGAACCCATTTGTTCTGCACCGTTCAGTTAATTAAAATATTCACAAATGTGGGATCCGTATAGAGCGTTGTAACAAAAAGCGAACAACGAAGAGGTGTACGTGTAAAGGATTTTCCCACAGAAAAAAGGCGTCCTTTTATCGACTGGAGCGGAAGAGCAAAGGCGCCAAGGAAAAAAGGCGGAACAATACGTGCCACAAAAATCTCATTTACATTAATACAAACAATGGTTTGGTGGTTTTAATATGCTTTTTACGCTGAATACTATACAGTAACTGATAAAGACTGTTTTACATGAACGAAACAACATCTATTTCTTTACTTCTATTTTAGGGTGGGGGTAAAACTGTACCATGCCAAAGACAACGAAAATAATCATAGCGATTGTTCTTTTTTTCCACAACTAATGAATCTGAATGTTTTAAGAGTCAGTATATTTGCTTCTAAAGCGTATTCGTTCGTAATCAATTGTAGTTCCGTCATGATCAGATATACTTCTTGTTCTCAGAACCGCATAATGAAAGATGAATAAAGAAGAGGTTTGCGTTTTGCAGTTCGGGTCGTGAACAGTTGTCGATCCAACGTTTCGCAACTACGCTCATAACTTTCAATTCAAGAACTCTGTATTGGTTGTTTAGTAAAAGAAGGCGCTCGTGAATACGTAAACTTTTGGCGGAATATCAGTGGTCCGTGACATTCCGAGTAAACAATTTAGGCTTGCAACGATGGCAAACGCTACCTTCGCGTGCGTAGCATGGCGGTTTTGTCAAGACCACGACTGAGCGGTAAAGCCGCAAAAACGCGCGTACTCCTCGCGGTTTCTCTACCTTTGCCCGCCTTTATTATTTAGCGCTACGCAGGCTAACGCTACCTTGACATTAAAACTATTCAAACACTCTTCTCGCCAAAGTTATGACTCTTTATCTGAACAAATCGAATTTAGTTGTCTGCAGTCTGTTGATAAACGTGAATATTTGCAGCTATTTCCATCCTGCCCAGTGTCGTGCGCTTCAGCGGATATGAACTCAGCGGGATACTCCTGCTCAAAGGTAAAAGGAGGGTTTCCGTCCCAACTCATTGCCTTGGGGTGTGTCCGGGGGGGAGAAGTGGCTCTAAAGTGCCAAATAACAAATCTCTCGGAAGCATAGTAGAATCTATCCTCGCGAATTAAAACCTCGAAATACCGGCTGTTATCTGTTTATTTCTTACAGGCAAAGGTTAATGCGCCATAGAAAGTGTCCGTTTATAAACGGGGAGCGGGTTGAAGTTGGGAAAATGTAAGGGCTTTCTTTCTCCAGGGACAATGCAAACTGTCCGTTAAAAATGAGCTGTCCGTTTTAAGCGGGTGTCTTGGCGTAAAGCAGGGTTTGACTCATACGTAAGTAAGTAAAAAAAAAAATCAAAGACAAAATCGAACGGTTTTAGTATCGTCCTGTCATGGCTCAATCAAGTTGAAAATGTTAACTGATTAACTTAGTCCCAGTTCGTTGGCTGAAGATGTAAACGGATTAACTGTTTCTTCTGAGTGTTTTCAATTTGAAAATGGAGTCAAGATGACAGCGAAACGTCGTTGATTTTTGCGGCCCCTAGTCTTAAGTAGAGGAAGTTCACTGTTTCAGAGGCCCAACTCTACTGCAACCCTAAGTTTATAATACGGAAATCTCAACATTGCGGCAACACTTGGCTCTCGTCCTCTGACTGACAGGTGGAAACACCTTGACCTTGCACTCTAAAAGTTTACAAATAACAAGATCCGAAGTTTATAACATCGTGATGTCTCAGCAGTAACGGGTTTTTTCTTGGTTACTGAAATTTCCACAGCAACTACAAATACCAGGTCCTCTTTTTAACTTTGAAAATTTAGAAGCAGAAACAATAATGTTGAGTGCAATTTCTTTTTTTTCATTTGAATCTTAGTAGAGGTATAAAACCCTGCACTGACGTGAACACTGAACATTGGACACTAGAGGGGTACAGAGGGAGAAACATTTTCCCCTTTAAACCCTACTCGTAGCCAACAGTTTCAATAAAATCCGATATTCCACTGCGTAAACAACAAAAAACGGAATTTATTCTCTGCTTCAAAATTTAGAACTGAATGCTAAATATATTGTACTACTACGTAAAAGTACTGCCACAGTAGGAGCCATGTTTTTAGAAATGGTAACACCTTGGATTTTCCATCGCAGAAGCTCAAAAGCAAGAACTATTATGCCTTCTTTATTTTAACAAGATGTTTTAAATTATGCACAACTTCTAGCAATTTTATAATTAGAACAACACTATTTCTGCAGTGTTTTGCATCCCCCTGAAAGCAAAGTAAACAAGCTCGCGCGCCCACCATCCGGAATAAGTTTAAAGAACGACAAGAATGTGAACTGGGGCTATTTGCAGTATAGTGCTCCACTGCATGCGAGATAACCACTTTTAATATACCATTTGCGTGTCATAAAGGTTTCTCAGTCAAAAGTCGAGATGTTCGCGGAAAGTTCAGCCAAGCGCAAACACGAGCTATAAGGTGCGTCCTTCGCGCTCGTTTGACGTAAGAAGTCTCGTCTGGTCCGAACGTGTATTAAAGATAAACGGTGCACCTATTGCTCGTACGAGATATTGTTGCCTTGTTCCGGGTGCCTCTTCCTGTCTGAATTTGTTTACTACGGTCTCCAAGCAGCAGAGAGCGGGCGCGGTGACATTTTCTTGTACTTTACCGTAATTGGCATCTTTCGATCCTGTTTTTGTTGTTTTACTTAATGATAAGAAAAGAGGAGTGCATTTAAATTTAAAAAGCAACTGCGTAAATATCACCGCGTTTCCACCTTGACAAACAAAAGTGTTTCTTATTATGGGACTTTTTCTTACAATTCTTGCGAAAGCTAAGCGGAAATCTACGAGAAGAGTTAATAATTTTTTTTTTACATGTTGCAAAGAATATTCAGTTTATTAATATTGTTCACGGTAACACACTAGACAGAATGAATTTATTGAAAAATACTTAACCAATCGCCGCTTACTTAACACTGAGTATCTTAGCAAGCTCCTTCTGTTCTTTTTTCGCTTTGCAAACAATGAAAGTTTTTGTTGCCCGAGAGCGCCATGATGGTCAAAAAAGGGTTCACAAATTTTCTAATCTTAGACGTGATCTCAAAGAAACAAAATGCAAATTCCTTGCGGAATGTGTCGGAAATTTCCAGCCGAATCCCAAAGAACAATAGACAACAATGGAAACAAAGTCAATGACACGTGAAACTAACCAATAGCAGGCCGGGTCAGTGACGTAAATATCCACCAATCAACAACGGCCGTCAAACCCACACAGTTTATTAGTAACGCGCGAAAACACACATGGTTACCAGCAATGAGTAAGTTGGAGCGGGAATCGTCTTTGGAGCGTACGATTCGCGAGGACATTTCTTCAGTAATGGGCATGAAATAGGAATAAACTAGCTTATGGCCGATCGTTTTATGGAAAGGCATTCCGCGAAGGAGGAAAAGTATTCCATAAATTGAACTCGAAACCCAACACCGCCACTTATCGACCTGCAGTGTTCTAACCGGAAAGCTGCGATCGAGCAAACGCGATTGTTGTTGTGAAGTGACTTGGCAGTTCTGTCTAAGATGGAACCTCAGCGCAAGAGGATACAGAATAAGGATAGTATGGACTGGAGGTCTCCTCCAAGTCCATGCGGGCCTTCATCACCTGCATCACCCCCGCCATTAGTCGTCAGAGGCAAAAGCCTGTCTCTAAACAAGGTCAATCCGCCGCCATTGTTAGCGCCGATCAGAGAAAGCGGGCCCAAGGAGCTATCGAAAAGAGGCCGCAAACAAAGACTATTGCTTTCTCAGGCTGGAAATTTAACGCTTAAGCGAAGGGAAACCTCACCGGATTTTAATAGACTTGAAGCCCGGCTAAAACCCAAACGAGGTAAGATTATGTAGGAACGAAGCCTTTCTGTAATTGTTACAGAGTGTCGAGTACGCTCAACTCCGGGCTCCCTATTGCTTGATGTAATACGTAATCATAGCTTTGTTTGGCGTATTGCGGTCTTTCGACCAGGGTTTCATTTAAATCATCATTTATTTTATACTAATCGATTCGTGGTAAAATCTTGTGGTTAAAATGTTGTGAGCTTGCACTAATAACTAGGCTGTAAACCAATTTGACGGTGCTCAATTCACCATCACGACAGCAAATTATGCTTCGGCTAAGCTTCTTCATTACACCTCATTTCAAGCGCGGAGCTAGTCTGCATGAAATAATTTTTGCAGAGAAAAAGATGCTGGCTTGAGCCAGTTTACCGCGCAATCAAAGAGGTCCTTGTATATACGTGACTTTAGACATTGCGTGCTCTCGCTTTGGGAATTGTTTTTACGGTGCGCGAGTAGTTCACCCTTGCGGTGACAAGTCTATTAGGGTTCTCTATTCAACGATCTCGATCGCGGCTCGCTCGCTCCTAAGTTTCGAAACACAAAAATGCGAATTCAAACAAGAATTGCGTTTCACTCTTCGTTTACCGAACAAACATATTTTCGTGAAAATCGCTTTAAATATTGTTGCTGTATTTACTTGTGTCACTTTGTTTTATATAAACATTTCACTTCCACCGATCGCATGACTTGACGTTCACATTGTCGCAACGGTCAAGCCACTGACATAGCGGCTAACTGAGTGTATAGCCACAGTACTTATTAATGCGGCATCGACAAATGAGCGGTGTCTCTCTATTAATTTCTCCCAAAAGGCCGCCGTTTAAACTGCAATGTACATGTAGTTGTCGTAATCCACCTACCATTGTAGATGTGTAACCAACCTATACAATTAAGTAGTAATACGAATACTACAACGCTCTCCTTCCGTAAGCACCGTTTGCACTCAAAGCAATATCCTTGACAATTCAATGATCCTTCCTTTTCTTCATGACTCGCTTAATCAGTTTTCAGCGCGTTGAAGACGCGTGAAAATCTATCTCGTGACTTAACAGCGACCAAAGCAGACATTTTACCTGTCATGCAAATCGCAAAGCAATCACAAACAAATTGCTTTTTACCCCCCGGGTTTTAACATAGATTTCAAGCCCTTAAAACGTTGCTGAGTTGCATAGTAAAAGATTTTGCACAAATATAATTTGTTTGTACGGTTACTTTTGAGATCAAGAGAGGCTCACCTCATCAAGAAACACGTACATTTTGGTGAAAGGTACAGTACAAGAGTTGTAAACAACCAGTGACGCGCGAAATGTTGCATCGTCTTGC
Source organism: Porites divaricata (assembly GCA_038088405.1). Classification (NCBI taxonomy): domain Eukaryota; kingdom Metazoa; phylum Cnidaria; class Anthozoa; order Scleractinia; family Poritidae; genus Porites; species Porites divaricata. The sequence continues at coordinate 21,259,538 of JBBMOI010000008.1, read as the reverse complement.
ACAAGTTCAGGCTTTTGAGCAGCTCCTTATTGAAGTTAATGACGGGTAGGGTAATGAATATGAAACATAGCTGTATAGATCCTGCATCGAGCTAGTTCATGAAACCACTTAATTTCGATATAATATCAACAGCAGACTTCAGAGAGCTCGTCGATGTTTTTATTTAAAAACTTCGACGTCGGAACTGAAAAAGTACAGCACAAACAACCCATATAATGCACACGCACCTTGCTAGACTAGGCGGCTTCAATAGAAGTTTTTTTACAATTTCAATAATAACAGCCTAGTTTCACTCCATAGCTTTGCCGCGTAAAAAATTCGTGTATTCCGTCATGAATTTTAGCTTAGAGAATTTAATGTCAATTGTCAAGAAGGTTATCTAAATAACTTAAACCTTTTCAGTGAGCATTTATAGACCGGCAGGTCTGAGTGGCCGTTATTGAATTTTTGACGAGCTACTATACAAAAACACCTTCGGCCAGACGTGATTTGTTTTAGGTATCCGTAATCTTCCGGTGCAGACTGACAAAGGTTTACAAGTATGAAAAGGCGATTTGTGATAGCTATAGGTCACTCTATATCCATACTTCAAAGTTCAGTCGCTTGCAGTTTTACTATTTGCATGCCATGCACAAAAAGTTAAAAGGATCACAAGTTGTTCATTTATTGATAATTGAGTTATGTAACAAACAGAGTTGCAATTTATTTAAATCTTCTAAATCAAAGGTATTTTGAGCCCAATAATACTTCAAAAACTAAAACTAAGTTTCCTTGCCCTGGCGTAACCAAAAGTTTAATTCCTACGAATTATCAGTTTAGTCAATATTTCCCAAACATGCAAATAGACTGATCAGGAGCTGAGCGTTGAAGAAAAAAGTTAAAACAAATTTATATGACCAAACCAAATTTGTATAGCTTTATAATATAATCTCTGGATTATTATCCTTAACGTTTCCAAACCTTAATAATGTTGTTTTTGAAGATTTCACTAAACTTGGAATGCCGATTAGATAATTTTGTTCATAAATCAACGTTCATATCAGTTTACCGCATTTCACGTTTGGAATTGCATTCTCGCCAAAGTTATTCAATGTATTTTCATAAATATATATATTCCATGTTACAGGTGGAAAGGAAAAAAGTATAAAAAACTATTCTTCCAGTGTTTACACTATTGCACTTATAACATGAATATTTTACATCAGTTGATTTTCTATACGAACCTTTCCTATTAAGTTGCCATGGTACATAAGGAAAGTTAGGTTAACGCTGTGGAAAGTTAAATATCCTCAATATTTTGAGCACTGTTTGCTTGATATTAGCTGAGAGAAAGACCTAGCACCTCTTGAAATTGTAAGTTAAGATTACCGGTATATGCTAATATGGAGTGGATCAGTGTATGATCTGAAGATAATTACAGCTGGCTTCAGAATATGCATAAACTCTAAAAAAATTCCAACAAATTAGCAGTCGAAAGATTTAAGGATTTCTGCCACGCCATTTCACGTTTGTGAATGGTTAGGTTACTGAGCATAATATCAGCCTTAGATAGTTTCATAACACAGACCCAAATGGTCATGATGGCCTGCTGATGAGGTGTGGCAACCTGATCAATAGATAAATCAGCCAGACTGTCTGGCTGGACTTGTTTTAATTATAATATTATGTTATATCATGGTTAGGATATTATCTGTCCACAGGAATCCATGCAAATGCAACTAACAACTGCAGTTAAACAGTTGTCAAAGTGCTTATCACTTAGAACTTCACTTACAGTCTTCAGATAAATTCATTCTCTCCAACATAAAAAATATATTTGCATGTTATTAAATAACAAATAAACAAGGTTTGAGTTCAGCCCTTTTATGCAATTTTACTTGAAAAGTACATGTACAACAAATATACTATATCTTTCATCCAAATTAGGAAACTTGTGTGCAAAACAAAAATATAACCACTTACAACAATATTGCCCAGCATCAAAGCTAGTGTATATATAGGAGCACTCACGTACCATACATCTTAAGTTTTCACAAGTGCTTCTAAGAAGCTGTTGGAAATCGCTCTCAGAAGGCTGCAAGGAGGTGGCAGTTGCTACCATAGCTCCTTTCAATAACCAAATCAACAAGTTCTGCATTGATTGTGATATTACTTCAACTGCTAGACAACTATGTACTCTCTCTCTCTGTGAACTCATGAAAAAATCTCATTGCCTGCATGAGGTTTCGCTCCAAGCCAAACAAGAAATTGTACTTCAGTAGGAGGGAAGGTACATGTACATTGAACAACTTCGGACTGATGAATTGATCAGTGAATTCTTCAATGATAAAATCTCAGATACCTTTTATCCACTTTGCACATCATAATAATATATGGATAATGATCACAGTTTTATATTTAATTTGTGGTTGAATGTGCCAGTTAAACTGATCATTCTACAAAAACTGCAAATTGATCTTGGCCAAAATATTAAAATCATTATCATTTTTTATAATTCTACACATCATTTAAGCAAAAAACAAAGTTAAACTATTTCGCTTCTTTTCACCAACCTGTGGCCTATGAAACACAACTTTTTGCTCTTTCGAGAAGCTAGTACTGTACATGTATTAGTGGATGTTAGTAAAATCCAACTGGTGGTCTATTATCAATGCTGCATTCTGATTGGTTGAGCTACTACTAGGCTATATGTTATAGCCCTCTAGTAGCGTAAAGCGCGGGCCTTTTGGCGCCAAAAAAGGGTTAAAGTCTAGCTTTAACTAGCTAAAAATTTTTTACTTTCAATATTTTTGACCAACTAGTTGGATTTTACTAAAACAATTATTCCTCTCGTAATGGTATAACTCTGTGTAACCTTCAAGAAATCTTTGGTGATGAAGAGTACAGTCAAACCTCCACTAATGGCAACCTCACTATCACAGCCATTTTGTTTGGCGGACAGTCCATACATTCACTCTTGTTTCAACCTCTCAACAATGGCTACTTTCTTCTGTCCCCAAGTTGGCCATTGTAGAGAGGTTCAACTGTATACAAGGCTGTGCTCCCTGAACCCTGCTGCCCAACTTTTGCTCTTGGGGAACTAGGAAACCTTGGCTTTTTCATAGCAATCTCTTGCTGGGCACCCTAGATTTCACAGGGTCAGTGCACCTGGCTCCCTTCAACCAAATCTTCATTCTTTCATTCATTTTACATGTTGCAGGTCCCCTTCCTATGAGAATGAGAGCCCTTCCTCAGTCGTTCTGGCAGGAGCCCAAGGACATCCAGAATAGCTCACTGAGCACTGAGGGAACATTACAAACTTTACCGCCATTATTCCATAATGCCAACAACACAAGTTATGATGTGAGTAAAGTTAGGCCGGTCACTCCTCCAGAGGAGAAATTGCTGCCACGACCGCCCAAGGAACCCAAACTAGTTTATACATCTCCACAAGAACAACTTTTAAAACTATTTGAGACTGTGGAAGAGGACAAGACAAAGAAGTTTGTGATTCGAAGAGGAAGGTAAGGCTGCAGTTGAACATGTAACAGTAATACCCTACTTATTTAAATTGAAAGTCTATAGCTATTACATGGAGAAATATATTCTGTTATAAACTGATATACCCTTTTCATTTCAAACTGGCCTATGAAAACGTTTACAAAATAATTACATCCAGTGGGCTCAAAGCTGTATAACAATACAAAAATTAGTTTTAGGGAAATTTAGTTTGCCATCTAAATATCCAGTGTTTCTGTAAAATTCTTTTAGACTCTTAACAGTTCTACTTTCTTTTGTCATTGTTGTTTTTGTGTACGAAAGTTAAGTTGATGTTAATTTTTTTGTTAAAAAATGGATTGTAAGCTAAAGAGTATGGCAGTAATCCCATGAATTTATTGACAACAATATTACAAAATTCACTTTACCAAAAAATGTCAAAGTCTATCAACTGTTGTTAGGTTGTGTTCCATAGTGGATAGGGAAATCAGTGTAATATTCATCACAAGTTTAGTTAATGACACAATTTCTTGAATAACTTTGCACGCATATTACAACATCAATTCCATCAGTGAACTGGCTCTACATGTAATATAAGATTAATTTTTAAGGTTATTTCATTTACCTATCTAAATTTTCCAAAAAGTATGTTGCCATGGGCACTGGCAGTACACAGTACTGCACAGGAAATACACATAACTGTATCAATTGACATAAACAATGACAATACCTTACAATAATAATTATTATTGTATGGAATATATAATTCTAAATAATTAGTACCTTTAATGAAAGCTACAAATTTAGTGCAGATACGTACATGTCATGCAGCTTGTTGTCAGTGACTTCTAGAACAAAAAAAACGCACAGATGTCAATAATTGTTCACTGGAGATCAGTATACAGCTGCGATAAGGGAAGTAACACTATTGATTACCAAAATAGGTTACAGTCAGGAAACACAGTGACACATGTCCAGTGGTATAGGCCTTGGATTCAATATCATACATGTGTAGTTATGTGTACATGACAACAAAACCTACATGTGGTTTTCTGAGCTGAAGTAAACACTTAAGAGCCATTTTAATTCCACACAATTGCTTAGAAAATCTCTATAATAGGTGTTTGAGACCACTGACATAAGGGGTTTGTAATTGGTCACTCGATGTGGCTGTTTTCAAGAGTTGTAACACTTACTCTAATTAATACCACTCACATGTGTAAAACAGTGTTTATTTATAGACTTACAACTGTAGAATTTATAAAGTATGCTTTGATATTACAGCTTTTAGAGAGGTCAGGATATTGGATGCAATAAATATATTATTCCAGCACTCCATGTCCTTAAAAGGCATGGAACATGTAAGAGAATCAATTAAGCTCAGGAATTAACTAACGAGGCTAAGAAAGTGTTATTCTATTGCTGATCTCATTATACTCCCTGTAAATTTGTAAGATTGATATTAATGTGAGTAGGGGTGGTGGTATAAATTATTTACGATACTCTGAATTAATTAAAGGTTTAAGATCTTAGTTGCTCATTTCAATGTTATGGTTGATCACACATTACACTGCATGCCAATATTGCATATGTGTACACTGTATTACTGAAAACAGCTATGAAGAACAGTGAAGGTAACGTATGAGAGAGACGTAGTGTTCATTAATTCATGTTGAAAGCATGGGACACCAAATTATTATATACATCGGAAAACTAAATGATTTGTAGTGTTAAGATACACTTGCAGCTAAATACTGAAGACATGTATATAAAGTGCAATGTCAACAAAACAATTTTGTTTTTTTTATTTTTAGGCCAAGAAGAGCTCAGTCAGATTTAACCGCACTGTCATTGCCAAAACTTGAGGAAGACCCATGCATGTTGGATAGCCTTGCAGAGAAAATGTTTCCTCAGCTTTCTCTAGAGCACAAGCAAACCCCAGGTGCTAATACACAATTGTCCTGTGTTTCAGTTCATGATGGGGACAAGTCAGTGCAACTACCATCCCTTAACGTAGAGCAGAATTACTCTCAGATGTTATCTGAGATTGTTGCTCACTTTTGAGAATAAGCAAACAGCAGGGAGAGTACAAATGCAAGGCATTATCTTTCAACTGTAACAGACGGATGTGCAGTTCATTCTTAAACCCATTCACGGGTAAGATACGTGTTATGTCATTGGTAACCTGGTGCAAGTTGTTTGTCAGATAAATGTACGTATGCGTTACAAATATCCAATGAGTTCATGGATGTCCACTGAAAACAAAATGGATCAGACAGTATATAATGAAACAAGGAAAGACATGCATATGTCAGGGTAAAAGCAGACTACTGCTTACCAAGCTAGAGCTCTTGTTTGTGTAACTGCATGTACATGATCTGACGTTAGGACAACAAAATTTTATTTAAACATTCCTGCCCCAGGTGTATTGTTACCATGTTGAATAGAACATTGGTTAAGACATTGCTCAGTTCTTTCAAAGAAACTGACTAGAATTAATACGAAAATAGTGAGTAAACAGGTTTACATTTACACTGTGCAATAGTCAACATCAAGACATTCTGTGGACAATACGTACATGTAATTGGCTGTTTTGTGGCCCATCTGCAGTGTAATCTAAAAAGAATATACATTTATATGAAATTAGCATTAGTAATTTTAAAATAGTCAAACTTTGAGATCGGAAATTCTGATGCAATGATTATCAATCTATTATTATTGTGTGTAATATAGTATGCATTCTTTGCAATGAACAGTTATGTTTATAGAGGACAAGATAACCATTCACAAAAAATGAAAAAAAAAAATTTGACTGTTTATTTGGCTATCATAACCCTTTCACCTCACTTCCACTTATTTAAATCCAAAAACTACAACTCTGATGTTGAACCCTTTAAGTTCCTATATTTGTATGTACCAGGGGTATATGAGAATTAAACATAAAGGCCAGGGTCAACTTGTTAGAAGCCTGGTTTTGCAGTAATCCTGGGATACCAGCAAGTATTGCATTATATTTTAAATTGTCATCAGGTGCTAGTTTTCCCTGTTGGCAGAGGCCTCTTTTTCTGAAAAGGTGGACATCCTTACCCGCATGATAAATCTCTATCCAGTGGACAATGCAATTTTAGTATTGGTTTAAATATTACTTATCACCTGGATAGTGACTTATCCTATAGATAGCACTGCACTATCCAACATTTGAACAACTGGGGCTAGGGTGATAACCAATAAAAATTTTTTCTTAAAAACCGCAGTGTGCTAGTCTAGGACAAATCTTAATTCTGTGAGTGAAAGGGTCAGATATATCCATTAAAACTTTTATATATCCATCCACAATTTGTGTTCCGCTAGGAAAAAATATTCAAGCCAGTTCATTTTCATGATAGATATTATATCCCAAAGATACAGTATGTTAATGATTATAAGATAGAAGAAAGTGAAAATTTTGTCTTGTATGTAATTTATTTTCAATTAAAAAAACAAATATGATTCATTATCAAATGATTTCCCCAATATTTTTCTGGAAAATGTACTTTCCTTTGGTTTGTTGGAAAAAAATTTTAAACATTGCTCTCAGTTTGTCTGCGTTGGTATTTTTAAACTCAGCTACAAGAATCATATCATTGTAGTTACGGGTACTTTTAAATGATATAGCTTCTTAAGAGGAGATGTTACATCATTAAATTTGTCTGAGTTTATTAGTCCAGTTCCATTCACTTACACTTTGCATTGTTTTTTGTTTGTTGATACAAGGGTGGTTTTAGTTTACATCACAGATCCTCCAAACCTTCTGTATAGAGCATCTGCGAATTAGTGCACAATATTGTGTTCGAATCCTGCAGGAGTCACAAGGACATATGTTGGCGTTTTTGATAGGCAAGTTTCTTATGCAGGAATAATTAGTCCGATTTGAATTAAGTATTGACAGGCCAAACACCTAATAGCTCGAGCTAGTGTGAAAGGTGACCTTAGAGTCAGCTTGAACAATGGAGGTTTTTCTTGCTCTCTTTTGGTTAGTTTATGCAGTGCATGGAGTATTCTACACTTTCACTGAGCAAATTTTGTTTTGCCATTTTGAGTCTCACATTTCGAGGTTATGAAGCTGATCTTTTCCATGCATATTGAGTAACTGGTTCCTGTGGCTTATATTTCTGCAGATGTTTTCTGACAGGATTTGATCACAGATGCAGTTTACCATTAAATGATTTTCTTTTACAAGTTCAAGCCTTAAGTTTTTTTATTGCAGCTAAATATCCTTAGTTTCTTTGGTTTTCTCCAAAATACCTGGACCTGAATAGATACATGTCTGTATTTTTTTGGGGGGGCTGCAAATATCATGATTACCTGATTTGTTTTGATGCTAGAATTGTCGGCTAGATTGCAGATTACACAGCAGTGCACCTGCAGCAATTGGAAGACGCTGGAAAACCAGTCAGCAAATTTACAAGCAAATTCTGGCCTTAAAGGAATTCTGTCAAAGCATTGTGTTATTCAGATGAAGGCTTTAAAGTTCGAACTGCTCTTTCATTGTTTACTGTAAAAGGATCCTTGCCAACTCCCTTCTGAAAATTTTGACACATCATTGCATCCAACCGTCATGCCCACATAAGAATTAGGCCAATCATGAGGCACAAAAGAAACCCGCCTATCACAAACGCTCACATATGTCCTTACAACTCTGCAAGATACTAGAACAAGTTTTTGTTCACTAATTCGCAGACGGACTACACAAATGGTTTAGACGAGTGCATGAGCCAGCTGCAACGCAGGCTAGTGTGGTCTTCATATAGAAAATTATCGGCTATTGAAGGTAGATATTGGTATAACTGGTTTTCACCTCTTGTAGAGATAGTATCATAATCAAATGAAGGAATATATTAAAATGGGAAAGTAGAAGGGCTCTTAGATATAGAGACAAGAACAGATCAAGTTGTATATACATACATGTAAAAATATCTGTAAATAAACAAGTTTTGTTTTGAAAAATCTGTTTTAAGTCTCGTTCTATTGCAGGGTTTTTCAGCTGATGTTGCAGCATCCTTTCTGACCCCGGTTTTTCAAACGTTGGATAGCACTATCCACCGGATAAATCTCTATCCAGTGGATAAGTATTGGGGAAACTACTTGCACTATCCAGTGGATAGAGATTTATCTGGCCCTGGTTGTTCAAACGTTGGATAGCACTATCCACCAGGCCCCGGTTGTTCAAACGTTGGATAGCGCTACCCAATGTATAATCACTATCCAGCGGATAAGTATTGCGGAAATCAATCATGCTATCTGCTGGATAGAGATTTATCCGATGGATAGCGCTATCCAACTTTTGAACAACCAGGGCCTGATAAATCACTATCCAGTGGATAAGTATTGGGGAAACTAATTGCACTATCCAATGGATAGAGATTTATCTGGCCCCGGCTGTTCAAACGTTGGATAGCGCTATCCACTGGATAAATCACTATTCAGCAGATAAGTGTTAGGGAAACCAATTGCGTTATCCACTGGATAGATTTTTATCCTGTGGATAACGCTATCCACCCTTTGAACAACTGGAGCCTGGTGGATAATGCTATCCAGCCTTTGAACAACCGAGGCCTATATTGGATAGCGCTATCCACCGGATAAATCACTATCCAGCAGATAAGTATTACGGATATCAATTTCGCTATCCGCTGGATAGTGATTTATCCAGAGGATAGTGCTATCCAATGTTTGAACAACTGGGGCCCGGTGGATAAGGGGAAAGTGAGAAAGATGTTTATTCAGTCAGACTGGAACAGGCAGCTTGGAAGAAAAAACTAAGTACTCCTAACAGGAGTCAAACCTATGACCTTCTATCCACTTGTAGTCCAGGCCCCAGTTTTTCAAAAGCTGGATAACACTATCCACTGGATAAATCACTATCCAGTGGATAGCACATTCCCTAACACTTATCCACTGGATAGTGATTTATCCGCTGGATAGTGCTACCCAACGTTTGAACAACTGGAGCCAGGGCCCTGTTGTTCGAAAGGTGGATAATGCCATCTACTGGATAAATCTCTATCCAGTGGATAACACGATTGATTTCCTTAATACTTATCCTCTGGATAGCGATTTATCCAGTGGCACTATCCAATGTTTGAACAACTGGAGCCAGATGCTCTACCACTAAGGTATAGGAGACTCATCGAAGCTAAGACCACTGGTGCAGTTTTTTTTTCCAAGCTGCCTGTGTCATGTATTCACCAGGCTTAAAATTCACTGTTACATTTCTATCAAGAGCAAAAGTGTTTCCCCCTGCTGCGATATGAACTATTTTTTTCTTGCAAATTCTGCAAAAATGGCCCGTCAGCATGGCCACAATGCCATGCTGTTAAAAAAAAACAGCATTAATACTGTCTGGTATTATCTATTTTAATGTCTTGATTCTGGTCGACATTTCAAAGTCACTGTGTTTGTAATTGGTGCAGTTTCTTAATACAAAGTCTTGGTGGTACAATTTTTCTCTGTCAAACCATTTTCATGAGTTTTCACCTGAGTTCTGAACACTTTGGCATTACTTTTATGATCCATAAGTGGAGATAAAAGGAAACTTAAAAATATTAGTCAACTTGACAAGTACAACCAGCCAATTCTGCAGAATAAATAACTTTTTCCCTTTTAAATCCCACAAATTTAGGAAACAAGAAACAATTCGGGAACTTTATTGATTTGTGGTATGAGATTTTAAATTGCCTTTAATACCAGATACATTAGTTAAATAATATTATATCTACAACTGCAGTTAAACATGTCACTGTTTCTCAGATTTAAAATGTATTCAGTGAAGACGTAAGGCCTCATAACTGTTTGCAGCTGCTCTCCAAAGAAAAATAAATAAATAAATAAACGTGAGTAGACTTTTGTCTGATTTCCACGGTGTAAACAAGCGCTTTACTTAAAGAAATAGCTAAAATGTTTGTCTTAATGAGAATTACGCTTTTGTTAATTATTAGTTTAAGGAGCTAATTTTGTGTACAAAGCAGCATCAGGAATTAGGTACAGTTCTTTTTTAAGACAGGGATGAGCCCGAAAAATATTAAGCTTGAAATTAAAAACAACAAGATCAGAATTGTAACTGCTTGATCCACAGTTTGCGTGTAAAATTAAAATTTTGTAGAATTTGACTTCGTTTAAATGTCTGCTTCTCAATAATAAAGTCTAATAAAACGTGATTAAAGGAGGGGAAGGTATCCTAGAATAAAAACCATAACTTACCAGCGTCCACGACAAAAATACCAAAGCAAAACACTCGCTCAACAGATTTGAAAATTTCATTCTCCGGTATCTTGCTCTTTCACACAGCGTAACCTAACAAACATGCTGATTGGTCAAACAATGAAACGGTAATGCTGATTGGTTATTTCGGAATCCCTCTCGGCGGGAACGTTTCTTTACGGTTGTTTACAAGTCATCCATGAAAGATTATACATACGCGGGTCAAAGTCTAGAACGTTTTGACGATAAACAAGTCGCTGTGTTTTTTTTCGTTTGACTCTTTTGTTATTCAAGGCTGGCCTCTTCCAGCGGAAACGGAATCAGTTGGCTGATGGGAGCCAGTTTGAGATTCTAGGGCCGGGTGGTTCCAGAACTTTGGGAAGGGGTGTGCAGGGTGCTTTTGACAACCTTGTCTAAAATATACGATTTTCCCTACTCTTTTTTAGCAGCTCGCTTACTCTTCCACATGTTCCCAGCTGCTAAAGAAGTGCTGCGATTTGCAACAACATTTGAGAAGGACTTCAAATATCAGTGGCGGATCTAGGGGGAGGGTGCACGGGAGCAGACCCTCCCCCGCTTGAGATGACTTGCGGCTTTCTAATACAACTGGTATTCGGCCCCCCAAAAAAACTTCGTGGTTTATTGGTGTTGAAGTAAAATATGAGACGAGTTTGAAGAATTTATTTATAACATTCATCAGACCCCATTTGATTGACGCTGACAGACGGACAGTTTTCTTTGCGTCGTTTGAAATCGCTCACATAAAAAAAAAAACATTCGAGGGGTCGGGGCGCTTATTGGAAATCTGTTCTCTCATCATCACAGGCAGCCCAAGCTCAGTATGGGAGTCCAGCATGGTCAGCGCGCGGGACATCGGGTATGAGATTGGTGTTTGCATAATCACAGGTAAAAAAGAGGAAGTAGAGTGAAAAACATCGCTTAAATCGCATCAGATCAACCATGTCAATACGAAAAAAAGATGATTTTCATTGAGAGCTTCTGCGAATAAATATCTCAGTTCTTGAATCTATCCTTAATTCAGAAAATGCAGACCAACTGCTAAAAGCCAACAATGTACAAACTGCGGCCATATTGACTCACTGCACCACCCGTGCTCTCTTTTTTAGCAAGTTTCTTTCGACCTCTCATTTATCCGCCATTGACATATTTTATTTGTCAGTGCGCCTCCATGCATAACAACTAATTTTCTATCATTTTAGTCGATTATATACGTCTCCATTGGTGCGTGGCCTGCGTAACAGGCGCCGCGGTGTTTTCTAGCGAAGAAAGTGAATCTTGATGACGCGTGCATGAGGGGTGAAATGGAGAGGAGTTCTCCTCTCCATTTCGCGTGTTCCCCTCGCGCGGCCGTAAAACTTATAACCGGTGCTTGCTACACAGACTAATTGGTGCGGAGAGAATCTTGAGAGAAAAGAACGCTTTTTCTATTGCCTGACACCGTTAACTGTCCGCAGGCTAAACTGCTTTTCGCAGACCTTTCTTTGTTGTCCTTAAAATACAATCTTGATCACGTCTACTTGACACACTTTGAATATCAAAAGGCTTAAGAAAAATTTGACGAAAGCTATCCCTGACCGTGACCTTCCTCTCTTGATAAAACGAATTAGCTGGTGATAGTAGTAGGCCTTGTTAATCGAAACGAATGTTTAAACGAAATTCCTACTTTACCGAGAAGTATTTATGAAGTCATGAAGTCAGATTACTGTGTTCAGGGATAAAAAAAACCTGCGTGTAAGATGTGGATAGGGGAGGAAAGGCATGAATTAGTAAAATTATTCTAGACCAACGGATTGCGAACCAACCGGAAATAGGTCTGTGTTGGCAGGCTAATAGAGAGGACAGGTCAAACCGACTTCTTTGTCTGCCACTTACGAAATTCTAAGGGCCTCGTCAATATGATCATTCATCATCCTCCCGGTTTGTAATTGCGAAATAAACAACTTCTAAATTGCACACTGTTCAGTGAACTTGAGTAATATCTAATATAAATTGCTTGTTTGAATACGTCTGAAAAAAAGAATTAGTAATCACGGTAGATGGTCAAAACCATTGCTTTCACGACCTTTATGACATTTGTTATGACTGTTGACGATCGGGTTGAAATTATTAGACAAATAGATAGGACTTTAACGTCTAGCATTACTTGATATCATAGAAATAATTCTACTGCTTTCCTCCCGGAACTAGGTTGAGGAAGTCAGTTTTATCTATGTAAGCCAAAAAATAAGTGTTGAAGAAAATCGCAGAGGGCTAAAGAACCCATGTTATAGTGCTGCATGTGAATTTAAAAGAAACAACCGACAGGTACTTAATAAAAGGTGTAGGGACCGGCTGCTTATAGAATAGCAGCTTTTGTAATCATTTGACAACTGCTTTCGGAGACCAATACCAACAGATGCTAATTGCTTCCGATGAAAGTCACGGAAGTAAATGCGTACTCTGCCAGCACGCAATTGTTGCTTAAGTGTTGAATTTTCAGCGACTACCTTTTTGATCTTTGGCAAGATAGTAATGAGAACACGTCTCTACCAGCTTCATACAAAGTTCTTCAGCAAAATCTCCAGAGGCGAATCTGGGTAAACAACTTTTAGCCCGATTGAGACGATTGAACATGGAACTTGAAACAAATTTCGAATATTCCCACACCTCTTTTTCCATTCCTCCTTACCCAGCCGATCATTTACACTGCATCCACCGAAAGGCGGTCCGGCCATGCCGGCGGCTCAGTTGCGTTTGACCCGAAATAAAACAATGGGAGCCTAAACCTTTTTGGGACTGTATCATAAAGACATTTCTTCCTGGGCTATAAAAACACAAACAGCGGTGATAAACATGGCAAACTTACACATTTGTATTTCAACTTGACGTTTCGTATGTTAATCGACATACACTATCAAAATTGATCGCTAAAGATTATGACAAACTATTTCGTCAGCAGCCCATAGTCACTTATGGGCTACTGATTTCGTTCTGGAACCAAGGCTAAGAAAACTCTTAACAGTATAAATATAAAGCAACAGCAAATTAATCATAAAGTATCACTGTAACGTTAAAGGAAAATTGTATACTCAAGATCTTAATCCAGCTTAAAAAGGCTGAACATCAGCAATGAAAAGCTGATGCTTCATTAATTTGCTGTTGCTTTATATTTTCACTGTACATGTTAAGATTCTTTTAATCTCAGTTCCAGACCCCCTATTATTTCCGTATAAATACTTCTGTAATAATCTATAACAATCACTTTTTAAAATGTATGTTGACTAGCAAACGAAACCTCAAGTTGAAATGAAAATGCGGAAGTTCACAATATTTAAAATATACGGATTTAACCAGAGCTAAAAGCGAAGTTCCTGTGACAGTTATAATTTACTTCAAACAGTGAACTTGGAACCATTGCAAAGAAATGCTTAAAAAATTAACCCTGAGCCTGCGATCGATAAAAGCTAACTAGTCAGCGGAAAACCTTTAATAACACATGCCTCTATAAATTGAAACCTGAGCCCACGAGTTGGACATTTGATACTGGCTGGTTAGCCGATACCCTTTTCTGACAGCTGTCAATTGACCATAACATGGACATATCTATCATCAAGTTAAACACAAGTTGCAGGTTCCCATACAAATTAAAATATGTCATTTCACATTGGTGACCCTGTGGTGAGGAAGGCCGGACGTACGGTCACATGACGTCGCGCAATTTTACAGACCCGAAAAATTCGAGGGTCATTTAGAAAAACGCACGCCCGTATCAACTTCTATATACCTAACCACTTTGCTTGTTTACCATTAACAAAACGCTCTGTTTGGAAAGTAAATGGAGGACGACTTTTCTGGTCGTTCCTATAGAAAGCAACGAAATTTTTACAAAGGTAGTCCTGTGTCGGCCCGCTTGGAGAGTTCCGAACGGAAATTCGTGTTATATTTCTTCAAAGCCTTCTTTGATACCAGCTTTAAGCTTAGCGGCCGTTTTTCCGTAAAGTGATCCTGGACTGAAATTTACCAGTTCTGAATTTTGCTTACTATTTGCCAGAATTTCTACAGTTTTCCAGTTAAGCGTAGCTACGATCACACGACCACTGAATCCGAACAATACCAGCTATCGTATTCGGACTATTCTCAAGATAGAACAGACGTATATTTCAGCGATGTTTGATCGCTGGATTTTTTTCACTTATCGTAGAGGCGATTTGGAAACAGGGCTCCAATCGCTGTGAACCTCCTAGCGATCAAAACACTTTTGCTGTCAATTTCGTGCACTATCAACTTAACCATATCGACACTACAGAACAATGTTATTATAAATTATTCTACCTGCAAAGTATCAGAAGTAATTCATCTAAGGCATTTTCTTCTGTTAGCACTTTATTGTTAAGGCACGACGTCAAATACATGACCTCAATTCATCTGTCTTAGTTTCGCCATACAGAATCCGGCTTAACAAAAAAATATCTACAAACCCTCGTGTTCAATTTCTTGCTGTAATTATAGCAAAGAAGGGTTTCAGTATAGTATTTTTTTCTTTTACTATACGTAAAAAGTATAAATGCCGTCGTACACACCCTAAATGACTTAGAAAGTAATTCCTACTAATAAAAAAAAGCTCTCTTTAGAAAGCAATTCACCTGTTAAGAGTCGTCAAACGAACCTTCTTAAGACTGAACAACGCAGCCATAATTTTGTGCACTTTCAAACTACATTAAATTATCACTCAATAAATTAAAATTTTAAAAGTAAGCTACATTAAATAATATCATTCTTCGGAAGTCTTAAATTAAAAACTTATCACATATATTAAAATCTAGAAGTTAAAGGTGATTACTAATTTGTCACATATGTTACAATGGGAGGGATCGAAACGTGAACAGCCACAGCCTCACATTAAGGCGTTACGTCATACAAACTTAACTTTTGTTTGTTCATGAAATAATAAAAATATGAAATTTTCGCCCAGTTTTAAAGCAAAAGGCTTTTGTGTTTTAAAAAGAAATTGGAAAAATACTTTTTGACAGGATGTTTCAGAACGATCTAATTACGCTACAGCAGTGGCGGATCTAGGGGAGCCCCCCCCCCCCCCCCTTATTTGTAGACCAAAGTGAGGCCCGAAGGGCCGAAAAAATGTTTTTGGAGACCTTCCCCCCCCCCCCCCCCCCTTATCTCAGAATCTAGATGACCGCAACCCCTTATCTGAAGGTCTGGATCCGCCACTGTACAGGGCCAAGAGGAGCTTCAATAAAAGAAAAAATCTTTGATGGCCAAGTTGGTAACTAACTAGGTAAACACAGGAGCCCATGATGGGCTCCTGGTAAACAATAATAAACTTCTTTGCTGGCGAATTTGTATACCGAAATTCCAATTCACGTTTTCTTCACCTCATTGACAGAATATACAACTAAACACAATTTCTAGAAAAATGTTCACCAAATTTTATGTATTTACAGTTTCAACTATATGTACTAAATGCTTTGGTGTAATTTTCCTTTCGAATTCTGAATATATTGAGGTGAAAATATTTTACGAACGCCAATCGGCGCTACTCGTTTAGAACCTCTTTGGAACTGAGGAGTATGACCCCTTCACAGATTTAATACTGATTTAATACTGGAGAGCGCCTTAAGCAACAACGACGGCGACGTTATTACGGACATAAGAAAAGCATTGAATGGGTTCAACAGCATCTCTCCTCTTGCACTACTTACTGAAAGCTCAGCACGATAAGCCTGTGGAACAGTTGTTTTTTTCCAACAAAAGCGGATTACATTGATCGCGTCAGGCCGCCATCTTGAAAGCAAACAAAACATAATAATAAGGGAGGTGGAGCGGGCAAGGGGGGAGGGGCGGAGAGAAGAAAGGGAACACCTCTCCTCCCCCTCCCCCTTTTCATCCCGTCGTCCTCTCCTTAAGAATTAGTTTTTGACTCGCCCTAACCCTCTCTCAATTTCAGCATCCAAGATGGCGAGCCAGAGTTAATTTCATCACTCGCGCTGCAAAATTCGTCCGTACTGCACGATTAAGGCGTCAAATATATCAATGGAACGTTTTATAAAGGCATAAGACGACTAATTTTACCTTTTTTCACTGAACTTGGATGCAGTATCTGAGGATGCAACATTGGACAAATTGCACGAGTTGTATTCATCGCGATAAAGTCTGAAACAGCGCGAACTCAATTTCTCAGGAACGCTGCCGTACCGTTGTGGTTGCTTATCTCCCTATGGAGAAGAGAAGTGTGGCGTCACATTGCCATGGTAGAAAAATTCCTGGATCTCAACAATCGTTCTTGACAGAGACGGCCATTTCTATTGTCGAACGATGGAAGAAAAATACGAACCGCCGCTTTTGTTCCTGAGTGCAATCATGCACAGGACACTTCCTTTTTTCTGCTGTATTTGCGGGTTCACTGTTTGTTGGGATCCACCAATTTTTGCTACCATGGGAACGTGACATAACGACTTCTCCTCTCTATTAAGGGGTATTAATTCGAGTTACTGAAAGGATGATTTAGGTCGCGCACGAGGTCTTCTAAGTGAACTTCTTGGTGACACGGCGGGGTAAGGTACATTGGAAACATCAGTATCATCGCTGCTGGCTCTGTAAGGTTTCCGTTTGGAACTGGATCGAAGCATAAAGGAATCCTAAAAAAGGAAAACAGTACGTGTTTGAGCACACATAAATACATTCTTAGATGGGGTGTTTAAAAACTGAACTGCCTCAGTGAACCGATGTATCGGGTTTAAGGAAGTTTTTTGGTACAGTACTCAAGAGCAAAAATAAAGTTTCTTATCTCCTACTCAACTCTTCTATTGTTGATGATGGCAGGTGCATTAAGTTATCGGAAGTTGACCCTTTGGCGACAGCCAGCGAGCAGCGAAAAAACCGCATTTTTTTACCAACTCCACTTTACTGGACCCGTTTTCGGCCAGTTAGCATGGAAATGGCTAAAAATGAGATTTGCAAAACTGCCGGCCTAACCGTAGATTGTGGCTATTGGCTTATAATAGTGGACAGAACAATCATTAAGTAGAAAAAAAACAACAACCAGGTCGGTTTGAAATTTTTTTCAAAATATTTGTTATCAATCACGATAACGATTTCACGTAAAGGAATTCATACAATTAAAGTCAGTTTATCAGTTTAATGCACTCGATGCTCCAAAATTTATGGATTACTGGATATTTTTTATTTTAATGTCAACATCGTAATCGCCATACATGTTAATACTAGTTAACAACTATTCACCAATGGGGAGGTTTAGAGCGGTATTTTTATCCGTCACTTTAACCGAAACTGATGCCCAAGTCAGACAAGGAGGCGAAAAAAATTGAGAAAATTAAGTTTCGAAACTTGGTCTGCTTCACTGAGACAGATAAAACGTGTTTGTCTATCTAAAATTGAGTTAACTTCGACGTCAAACATGACTGTGGTCGAATTTAACCCAAATATTTAGGTCGACCAAAGCGGAATTTGGATCGTTTTGTGGAAAGGTCCAAAAGGTCAACGTTTGACCTGAGCATGTAAAACGCCAGCGGCGCGTGAACTTCATACAAATGGACAAAATCTCGGGTGATAGTTGGATTTTCGTTTGACCTCGAGAAGCGTCTTCTACAAGTGTTCGCTATTTGTTTTTCCACTCTATAGAGACCTTTATCAGATTTGAGGACGAGAACGAGCCGAGGATGAGATTTGATTAAAGTTTTTTCGCGTATTCATTAAAAAAAAAATAGACACCACGGAAAGCTTCAATTAACTTTCTCACCAGAAAAGTTAAAACACGGTTATTTTTATTGAAAGAGCCCTCTTCTGATTGCAAAATGATAATACTTGTTTGCGTCAATATGACGTTTTCGCTAAAAACCGTCGAAGAATGACGACGGTTATCACGTTTTCCCGCCAAAATGACGCCGGTTCGCCCGCGTGCACTACTTAGTATTGAGAAAAACTCATTCTCGTAGCCATTCTTGTCTTAGAATCTAAAGCCCTCTAATAATGAAAACGATGACCACATAAACTCGTCGTTATGCTGTCCTAGAAAACCCTACGGTGGAAAAAGCATCCTTAGCAACTAAGTTTTTGTTTCCCTAAGTCACGGAAATTTCTATAGAGAAACCATTTTCCAGCTGGGAATGCGTTGCATCTTCTCCAAACCAATTAAATTCTTATGTGTTTTGCTCGTTCGTTAATTACGTTTTATTCAAGCGTAATCACTTCAAGGTCAAAGAGAATCGTTCTACTTCATCGCGGACAGGATCGACTAAGCAATCTGCGAAACTAACACGTGTGATATCTGGTAAGAATAACTAATGACTTATCAGTGAGGACACAAGAAAAAGAAGACAAGTCAAGACGGGAGAGACTTCGTACGGGTAGTCATGGAAACAACGCAAAGTGTTCGCAGGCCAAGTACGTAGGAAGTAAGTGTGAAAGCAAGTGTTATCAGGGTAGGTAGTTCCATCTTCAGTCGTTCAAAAGGTAGAAAGGGGACTACAATGTAATCTAATACTGTTTCTTCCGGGGCTACTGTTTCTTCCGGGGCTGCATTCATCCCAACCGACGATCCTTTTCACAATCTACTTGTGACATTTCCCCTGCGTTTGAATCATTCACAAAGCAGAAGCTCTGCTTTCAACCAAGGAGTTTTTTTTATTTTGGGCTGTAGTCGCGGCGCAATTGGTTCGCTTTGTAAGTTGAGCCTACCCATGTGCCTTTGCGTTTTTTAAGCTTTCCCATGATCCTTCCCGATGACCCATTCCCATGACCCAATGCACCACGACTATCGCCAAAGAGGCAGGAGGAAGCTTGGTTGGTGCCATTAACCTTTGCCCTTTTTGAACAACTGCAACTGAACGCTGATAGACATGTAATTGTAGCTGGGTGTGGAGGAAGTATTGGTGGCCACAAATGGTAAGTGAAAGACACAATGCAGGTGGTAAGAGATTTGCGAATAGGGCAGATTGCTACCGGAAGAGTACATGAATGTCAACAGATCGTAAGATCCATCTCAAAAGGAGAGTAAGTATATGTGTAGGCTTTGCAGAATGTACGCATATTGGAAGATCTCATGCCGCAGAACAACGTGATAAGCGTACAACCGCAGGGCTGTCATTAAGTTTTTAGGCAGCCGTAGCAACTGAATATTTGCCTGTAATATCTCACAAAAATTCAGTATAGTGCTACCTTTTACTTTCCACTTTGATCACCCGTAACATTAAGTGTGCTAAGCCCAGCATAACAGGTGTTCCGGGTTACGGCCCAAAATGACAGCCCTGAGAAATAATTGCTATAGATCTATTTGAATAGCAAGAAACTGGAAAGAGATGGGAGGGAATGGAGTGTCTTAAATGGTTATTGGACGACTGTGTGTTAAGTTTTATCAGAAACTCATAAGGGGTTTGAATCAACCCCTTATGAGTTTCTGGTGGTTTTATGTAACTCTAGCTTTAAATGCATGAACTAAAACACACACAGCCGTTTCATCCTACTCACAGACAAATAAATGCCCTCTCTCCTTAAAGCACTTGAAAAAGGTTTATGTGAAAGATGGCAAAACCAACTTATATGACCCATTAGGGGTCTGTTTAATGTTTCCTACAGATGGAGGGTATCGGTTTTAAGGCATTGTGCTTTTGCGTTATAACTCGACGTATTTAGGAGACATCTGCACGCCGACGTGGATTCAGCCTGCGTGCAAGCGTTCAAAGGAAAGGGAAAGGAATTTGCGAGCGAGTCCGCGCGAGAAAAACACTTGTGCGGCTTCCGCTCTTCTCGCGCGCCCAGAATCCTATTCCTCTTCTAGGCTAGAGTGGATTTTTATTGTCTGGTTCGCTTTTCCTCAAGGCAATGGGTTTTTGTTTTACGCTTCTGTTTAACAATTTATCCGGATAGCCCAAATTTAACCATACCTATATTGAAAGAAAAATTCAGTGAATTCGTTTTCACGTTTGTCTTTTTCCTACATCAAGACTTCCTCTGTCAACAATTCACCTCAGAAATTATTTTAAATGTGCTTAATCACCTATCTTGGTCTTTGTTTCAGAAAGTTCTGTTACATTTAGCTATCCAATTATGAACCCGTTTTGTTTTTATTTTTATTCTCTGAAAAAATTTAAAACCTGTCGTCTCCGGGCACAAAGTAGAAGTTGTTGTTCTCTATTTTTTATATAAAATCTCTATAGTCCGCGCTATGTTTAAGTTCATGTTTACCAGCTAAATTGTCCTTGAATTTAAGTTGACAAGGCTTTGAGGATCGTTTAATCAAGAGCATTTATGAGGCTGTGAGGAATTTCAAGTATTTACATTGAAATGTAGTCACTGAACAGCCAGCATCAAAGATGAGTCTCCATTGTCGATTTAGCGCAGAGTTTGACCTTCTATAGAAAGAAGAGTTTGAAAACAGAATAGCACTGTTGAGAAGGGTTTGAAGTAACGCAAACAAACAGCTATTAAAAGAAAAGGTTAAAAACAAGTGTAATTAGTATCAAAGTTAATAATAAAATATAGTTAAAAAGGAAGGAAGGATTATGAGGAAAGAAAAGATGTTCGTTAAGTACGAGACGCTACTTTTAACATTTATTTGCCACGTAAATTATCGCTAAATAAAATTAAGAATGATTTAAATTAACTTAAATTATATGTAACAATTGAACGTTTATCAATTTGTGAACATTTTCTAAAGTAATAAATTCTTAACTTACTTTAAATACAATTTATTACACGATATCATCTCAGGTGACGTTCAGGTTAACCTAAGTATACATTTAAAGGTCTTTTATACAAATAATGTGGTATTAACGACAAACCAGAGTGAGTGGTTTTAAGGTAACATAAAGTTTTAATTTTAACCCATAAATGACGGACACATTGATAAAGTTACGTTTTGTCGGCATGAGGTGACGTAATGTGAATACAAGATCAAAACTTTGCACACATCAAACATAAAAAACAATCACAAGACACCTTCTGAAATAACAAAACACGGTTTTCAATTGAATGTCGAAAATGTCAAACCAAGGTTATGCTGGCTCGATTACCAACCGCTGTTCGCGAATCGAGCCCGCGTTCTTCCTCCGAACAATCTCTTCTCGGAGAGGGACCGAAAGAGCGGAGGAAATCGAGCCTGAACCAAGGTTACAGTCAGTAATACGAGTTGGGGTAACACTACGTCTTTTTTTCTGCGGAACAATACTCTGTTACAAAACTAAGCGTGTGACCATAATTTGACTCAGGACATAACCAAGGAGACGTCAAAAGCAGGGTTCGCACAGGAAGTTAAGATCCAAGAACGTTCAAGGACCTTTCAAGGCCTCTTACCTGGACGACCATTTCAAATTAAAGGCGCACTTTCCAGGCATGACTATAGCAAAAAGGGGGGTCCAAGACACCAGACACAGTGCCATGAAATGTCAGCTCTGAGCGACAAAAATCTACGTGACATTTGCAAAGGGCTGGTTAGCTCAGTTGGGAGAACGCCGGTGCGCCGGTCTGCTGAGCGGGAGGTCGCGGGTTCAAACTCCGCCGGACCAACAGTCAGAGCCTTTAAATAGCTGAGAAAAAAATGCTGCCTTTGTAATGATACCTGCAAACGGATAGACTTTATAGTCTTCTCGGATAAGGACGAAAAACCGTAGGTCTCATCTCAAGACACCTTCACTTATATGGCTTTTCTGGGACGTAAAAGAACCCACACCACTGTTCGAAAAAAGTAGGGGACGTAGACCCCGGTGGTGTGGACAACCTTTCCTGGGTTTGGTGGATTTTTCTGTAAGGAGAGATGTTAATATAGGGACTGAACCTCACGATCCTCCTTCAGGTGTCGTAACAGCTACCTGTTAACAGTGTACAGACAGGTGTAGGTATTATCATCTACCTTCAGCTGCTGCTGCTGGTCACTTTACATGTGGAATGGCACGCGACCATATTTGTGCTACCTTTTGCGGAAGGCGAACAGACATATTTTGACAAACAGGAATTAACGAATTGAAGGACATTTTAAGACTGTAGAAACCCTGAAAAATATTCAAGAGGAGAGACCACGGCGGCAATCAACAGTTTAGTTGAGGGCCGGCTCCTTTCCCGCACATAAAATGACGGGCTGCAAGCGGCAGGTACCGCAGGAAAAAACTAGAGTGTGACCGCTTTTGCCTTGGTATGAGACGATAAATACCACGGAAAATTCGTGCAACATGGGTTGTGTAACCACGTCTAACACCTCTGGCCAACCACAATATGGACAGGCGATCGCATGAACCAAATAGATTCCAAAGCAATTACATACAGCCGCGTCAAGCGCGGGAAAATGCAAGGTAGGTCGAGATTGGTTTTGATTTCACTTCTGAGTGGCTAAGAAAATTGCGCAAGATTTTTAGCCAATCACAAACCGTAGCCATTCAAAAACAAAGCAACAATAAAGTTGTATTCGACACTCAATTGAAAACGGCTCTTTCACGTATTTACTCGAATAATTGCGCAGCGCTTCTTTGATTTCCAGACTGTTTTGGCGCAGCGCTTTGTTGAGCTGCGTTCCAGAGTTACAGGGCGTCTAGTATTTCAGGCTGTTTAGTATGTCACTTTTCCGAGGAAGCTGCTTTTTCGAATAAATACGCTAAGCATTCTGTAAATTATTCTATCTGGGAGGCCACCACACGCTGCTCAGTGCCTTGGTCTTTGAATAGAAGCGCTGCTGGAGGTGACCTCGTTATGTAACAAACTTGCACTTCGTGCTAACATGCGCCTGAACGTGAACATTTACATGTTGAAGGTTTGTAACAAAACAATGTCACCTCCAGCCTCGCTTCTATTCAAGACCAGGACACTAAGCAAACAACTCTAACATTGCCTACTGCACCACACTACAAGATAACGTACAACAAACAGCATGCAAAACATATCATAGCTATAATTAATGCTATTTGAATATACTGACTTACCCTGAAGCTGTGCCTCTTGATTTCTGAGCGCACGCTGGTTCTGCTGCCAGAGTTAAAACTAAGAGAACGGCGTCGCTTTTGTTTTTGTTTGCGTTTTACGTCCGTGTCATCAAAGTCCATGTGCTCCCTATCAACAGTCAGGAAAAGAAAAGGGATTATTAACAAAGCTAGACCACGCTGCAGTAAGATTATGCGTCAATCCAACCTTTGAGTCTATTGAAAAAATCCTATGCTTTGACCATTCAATTCAAAATAATGAAACCTCTTCAGAAGTATTCACATGGCACTGTTTATTTAGTATGTAGTTCTAACTTTGAAGCCTGTGGACAAAATCCTATGGTGTTACCATTCAAATAAGACCTCTTCAGCAGTACTTTCACATGGTACTAGTTATTTAGTGTGTAGTTCTAAATTTTATATCTGTGTGAGCGAAATACTATGATAACACCAATCAAGTGAACCTCGCTTGCAGAACGTTCGCGCAACACTCTTCATTTCTAAGGATTTTTCAAAAAAATTATTTGGGGAGTGAATTTGTTCTTTGGAAGGAAAGAGTGAGACGTAAACCAATAAACCAGCTGCCACCATGACGCCTACACATGTAAAAGTAGACTGTATTTTCATTACCTCGCAGGAACCAACACAGATAACAACTCAGAAGTTAAGTGTCTCCTGATAATGTTCTTGGATACGTGAATACCAAGAGCTTGAGCCAGTTCATCAGCACCAAATATGGGATCTAAGACCAACACAGCACCATGTACACCGCTGTCTTTCAAGTTATCGGCATACTCCTGTCAACAGAAATACATTATAGAACGTTTTAAAATTCATGACCGTTGCAATAGCACACACCTCAATAACTCAATTTAGTTTCATCATAAGAAGACTTTATATAAAAACTATCACTTTAGACCCCGGACAAATTTTCGAACAGACAAAAACTGCCACGGATCCTCCTTTCGTTTACACTCACACTTGACATCCGCGGTGAACCTCCCAAATTTTTAAACGGCAAAGTGTGCCAAGTTTTGACCTGATCAGAAGGAGGTCAAAATTTTTTACCTGCACGGTTCCACTTTTTACGCGGACTTGTGTTAACATCTGAACCGTGCACCTCTTTGCACAGTTTGCACAATTAAAGCCTGGAGCCTAGTTATCGGCCTTTGATAAATCGGACTCCTTTAAACAGTACTGCTCTCTGTGGCAGAACTTGCACGGTTTCGCGTAAACGGGTCACACGGATTAAACATTTGTCCGGACCAATGAAAAAACGAAAACAGGGTCTCCGAGCAAATTTGTTGAATCTGGAAAAAAGTCAGAAACGGTCATCTTTGAAACCAAATTGACAAAAAATAAAAAAGGAGACATCAGTGGCGGATCCAAAGCAGGGTCCGGGGATCAGACCTGACGCTTGTTTGAGGCAGAAATTCTTACATCGACAGGATCGTATATCACTTTTTAACTGGCTGATTTTTCTTAATGAAACGCGCGTTGCATTTTTCCAGGAATATTCAAAAATGTGATTGCTTTTGGGTACCCTAGTTTACCCTCCTATGATTTGTTCGCCTCTGTTCGCAAAGCAGTATTTCCCGCGCCAACGGCGACCGGCGTTCACAGATTGAGAGACACGTGGTCGTCTCTGTGAGAAGTAATTTGCCACAAAAAGTTCAACAGTCCTTTCTGAACCAAACTTTGGACTCCCCCCCCCCCTACCTCAATAAAAAATTTCGGGATCCGCCCCTGGACATCACCAAATAAAATATAAATGCGAAGAAATTCAAGTCAACAATGCGTGATTCGCATTCGCATTCGCTTTGAAATATTCATACAGCTGCTCTATATTTCAGAGGATCACAGCAAAAACATAAAGCCCCTTGTCATTTAAAAGCAGGGTTCTTACCAATTAAAGCCACAATCTTGGACAAAATAAAATGGAATATCAACTCCCAATTCCCCCAAATCAAGGGTGAAGCATGGCGAAAGCCAAAACACGATACTATCCCATCCTTGATTTGGTGGGGGGGGGGGGGGGGGGGGATGGGGCTCTCAATTTAAGAATGTGAACATAAATGATCTTCGTAGTAAAATGAATCTAAGTGATTGAAAAAGAACCAGAAAATAATTCAGGCTTGTCCGGGAATCAAACCCTGACCATTGCCATAGCCGGACACAATGCTCTATCCATTGACTAATCAGTACTAATCAAGCCAACTGGAGAGCAGGCCATTGTGAGTTCGTAATATACCCGATAGTGGAAATGACATGAATTGAAATACAATAAACACCCGCTAATAAGAAACTGTGGATTAAGAACTTCCTACCCGAAATTTGTCGCTTTAATACCCTAAAATACAAGAACCTGTTAAGCCAATCAAGATCAAGGAGGTTCTTATATGTGGGTTACAAGGTAAATAATATTATTATGATAAACAATTTAACAAAGGAGTGTAACTTTGAGTTGTAAATTTAAGTATAATAAGAACATACTGTATTAAACTGTACATGTATATGAATTTGGTAATCAGTTGTTAGGGTTATAAAAATAGAATTGTGGATAAATCAAAAGTTTATTTATTTTTCTGGTAATCAACAATCCATTAGCTCCTTCATAAAAAATTAAGAACCTTATACCACTACATGAGAAATTTCTGCAATTTGATTGGCTTAGAGCAGTGGTATTTCAGCTTAATTTGAAATACCTACATGTGAAAATTACAAACCTTTTGCGGGTAGTAGTATAAACAAATAATAGCATGATTTGTTCGTGATATTTGGCATAAATACCACTCGTGATATTTCAAAATTGTCTCAAATTTCACTCGCCTAACGGCTCGTGAAATTACGTATAACAAATTTGGAAATATCACTCGTGGTATTTATGCCAAATATCACTACAAATCATGCTATTACCTATACTAATTAAGAACCTACTTACCGGTAGCCTAAATTGCCAATAAGTACCACAAAATACAAGAACCTATTGTGCCAGCCTTCAAAAACAGTAGGTTCTTATTAGCGCGTGTTTACTGTAAATGGAATGAATCATATTTTGAAGGAGGGATAAAGATATGAATGAGAACAAGATGTTCTTGAAGGTTAAACTGTGGGTGGAATTTCCGGATTTGTGACGAAATCCAAGTCCAAACATTTAACATAAAACTAGTCTTGTCAATTTAGTCGCGTGTCCGGACATTTTGAATCTGGAATCTAAGTGGAAACTTTATTTCTGAAAGAATGTTGTCAGATTTACTGATGTGTGTAAATGCCTGCGAATCCAAATACCATAAATGTTATAAATCCAGAAACAGTTATGAATACAGAATTACAGAATTACACAAGCTCTAGTGAAGAGCTAGCCTGTGCATCTGATTGAGTGTCTCAAGTGAATTAACTGCTGCGAATCTGAATACCCTAAATGTGATAAATCCGGAAGCATATCCTCACCTACCCCTCCCCTAAGCCAATATTTTGCCCTAACTGAGAAGTAAGTGTTAATGTTGGCTTAGGGGAGGGGTAGGTGGGCAGTTCACCAGAAACACATATGATGATCCAAAAACTTATAGCTTAAAAGAATTTGTAAGAGAGCCAAACAACTTACTCCCAAGTCAATGGATTGACACCATTTGGCCACTCTGTCATTAGTCCATACAACAGGATCCAAGTCATTGTCTTCACTTCGTGTTCTTCGTTCTATCAGCAGCTAAATTTAAAATGATACAACTTCACACGTCTACCATAGGCACTGTTAAGAATGTACTATACTCACGACTAATGCGGTTTGCAGTGTTCTTCACAAAATAAGCAGGAAGAACAACAAAATTGTATTTCAAGAATTACACTGGCCTGCAGGTAGTAACTGCTAATCTAGGCGGGACAGACGAACAACTGAGCATTAACTGTTAATAAATATTTATACATTAAAACAGGGAAACAATAACTTTAAAAGTTCGAGAGAAAATCAGTTGAAGTTATTAACCACATCTGTTCAGTCATTACAAGGAAACCTCATGCCTCGGCCTTAGCTTATTGACATCAGGGCCTCGGTCTGATATTTCCCTGTGATAACCTCACTCTCAGCTAATAAGTGGTATGTAGTTTTTTCAAATGTTAAATGTAGGAATGTGCGAGATGTACCTCCTTGTTGAAGTCCATCATACGAAGCAACTTTATACCATGGAGGACACTTGTCTAAATAAAGAGAAACCAAATGTTAAAAATGATTTTTATAGCAAACAAGCAATACGACATAACCATAAATAGTTTGTGGTATGTTGAATATTATTCTTGGTTTAAATTTTAATTTCATCTGCTTCTGACAAACACAATCATACGTTGCTGTACCATAAAACCTTTCTTGTGAAAATGAGTTTTATTAGCATGAGAATAAAGAAACCACTGTCATATCAATGGCTTTTCACTTAGCCTCACTTTGAAACAGAGGCTTGGGATAACTTGAAAATCTTCCATTAAATTGCAACATATACACAAAGCTTTGCTTTTCATCTCTGTAGCACAAAAAGTAGGAAGCCTTAAAATTCTCTTCCTGACAATTCGGATATTTGACATTGTGTTTCCTTGTTTCCTAACCTGATGAAATTTCTTATTGACATTAAGATATTTCTCCATGTCTTTCTTCGTAAGGACATTTAATAACCTGCCGTCAATCATCTGAGCTTCAAAGGTGGAGGAGTACTGGTTCAGTCCCAGGTCCTTTACCCAGACACGGGCCACCCACAGATGATCTACTGAGGAGATTTCTGGGTACTTCCTGTGAAATAATAAGAAAAATAGATTATCATTTTTCTTGCTACGATGATGGTCATAAACCTTATGAAACTGAAACCTGAAAATAGGTGCTAATTATAGTTTTTCAGTCTAATACCATATATGCCAACTCTCCCAGATTATCTAGGAGTATCCCAGATACAGCACTTTGAGTGTATCTGTGCTTTAGTTTAAAATTTAGCCAATTTTTTTCTAAAAAAGTACAGTTTCTGGGGCATTTTTTATACCAATGAATGCAAATTTTGATGGTATGTACTTCATGTAAGACTTCACATAGTGTCCTAAGCCATTCCCATGATTGTCATAATTTGGGGGGTGTGTCAATTTTTGGGTTGGGGGGTTGGGGGTGGGTACTGCAAGAGATAGATGCTCCAGATTTAAGATCTTTTTTTTATACAGCACAACCTCCATATGCAACCACCTCTTGTCAGCGGCCACCTCACATAAGTCACCACCTATCCCAGCAAAACACTAAAATCTTCCCATTCAAATCCTTACAATCAGAATCTCTCCTAAATGACCACCTCTCATAAGTGAGAGTGACCACTTTTTGGCACAATGGTTGCACCTTTTAAATTTGCGGGTACTTTAATTTTGTAATTTTGACGAGACAGTATTTCGTGGGGTTCTACTTTTGTGATTTTTAGCAGACAAATATGAAAAAGAGCTTTAAAATTCACAATTTAAGCGATCTCAACTTCAATTTTTTTTCAAAGTCTGAACCTTTAAAAAATTTTTTGATAAACTGGAATGTTATTTCAAAACTGAAGATACAAAATGGAGCTTACCATATCATCTTTTATCTGTTTCTTGTAAAGTAATGCGGTTGTAATGTGCAGCTGATCATTCTTATGATAAGTTGCTCACAAAAATAAGTTCATGAATTATTAATTATTATCAGTAAAACCAGTTAGCAATATAGTGTTTGTTCATACATATCCTGTATATGTTGTTTCTATTACAAGTTAATTCTGTTTTGAATTTTCTATTTGGGTATTAAATTTCAGGTGCTTAAATTTCACTTTTCGCAGGTCTTTAATTTCACAATTTTTTTACAATAATTGCAAAAAACACAAAATGAAAGACCCGCAAAATTAAATACCAATATGGTATTATTTTCCACAGTTTTTCCACAATTAAACTCAATGTGGTTTATGTTTGCTGTATGTTATAGTTCATTGGGTGGTTGCTTAAGGAGAGGTTCAACGGTATAGCTAATAAAATGTACCTTGCCGCTGGATCCCTGTATTCCTCAATGGCCAGTCTAAGCTTACGTCTGTGCATAGTATTCACGATCCCAAGTCCAGCTTCCAGCTCAGAATCACTGAGTTCCAAAAGCACTTTCCCACTTTTGATGTTCTCATAGCACATTTGCGAGTAAACAGACATCTGACATTCTACCTCAAGCCATGCTAGAACCATGTTGGCTTTCCAACACACCATAGGAATGTCTTTGTGCAATTCCCATACTCGCTTCTTTTCAGCAAAGCTAGTGGTTGTATTGTCAATATCTGGATATTCCATCATAAGCCAAAAATGATATAAAATAGATATGAACATGATCCTCGCAGACAAATAAACAACCTAAGTGGTTGAAATAACCTGAAAAAAATTCAGGCTTGACCAGGAATTGAAACTTGACTTTTGCCATGACTGGACTCAACGCTCTTAGCCAACTGGAGAGCAGGCCATTTTGAGTTCATAATATACCCAACGATGGAAATGACATGAATCGACATAATATGAAATGACTCACGTAAGAATCATTTCATATGTTGCCATTCATAAAACAGATAGTTGCTTTAAATTACATAAGAGAATTCTATTTCATTTTAAGGAACAATACATTTTATATAAGGGACTTAAGTAAGCTTTTGAAAATTGATCCTGAAGCTCAGTATGGGCTATATGTTGCTTGTTTCTGAATCTGCTTGTCTCTTGCTACATTAGCAACAAATCTCACTGCCACATTCTTATAGGTTCTTTAATAAAATTGAATTAAAACATTTAAGAATAAATATCAGCCAAAACAGTTAAAAAAAACAATGTTTCACTGTCACCAAGACACTTTCAAGAGACAAAATTAAAACTAAGAAAAAATCATCAAATCAAAAGAATATTAATTAAAAATAATTCTAAGTAATAGAAAACAACCAAAAAGGTCAAAAACAGCCAGCCATTGTAGAAACTGTTAGCATGGTTGACATAGTTGTGTTGTAATGTTGAAAAAATGAAAAAAAAAAAAACAATGTTGAAAATGGAAGGGAAAAGATCATTGTCATGACAAAGGGTTGCCACTGTCACTCTGCAATAGACCATTTTACAGTTATGACCTTTAAGTACGCTAGCCTCTGAGTGAATGTGAGGCTGAGGTTCACCTTGGTTCACCTTGTTTTGATACAAAACTCTTTTCATTTCTTATGAAAACTATTCTAAAAATACTAGTTAGCATTAGAACAACTTAACAGATGTAGATAAACATAATAAAAGAGGAAGGGTTGTGCCAAAACAACTAGTCAGCTCAAGCCTCAATTCCACCTGTAACTGTAAAAATGGGCTATTGTAAAGCTTCTGTTTTACTAAATTCTAGACAGTTATAATTTAGCGGTTTACGAAACAGTGTTTCCAGTGGTTTAGGAAACAGTCAACAACTTCATCAGTCTCCCTCTCAATTTTGATCCATACAAATCCCATGAGTTAAAAATTTCAAAATCCTTTGTGACATATCACACAGGTACTCTATTGCCAGCAGTGAATAAAGAGACACATGACAGATTAAATGGTAAGGAAAGACAAAAGAAACTGCTACAATGACAAATACAAGATACAATAGCAAAATACTGACAGGATGATTTGCGAAACAAAAGTATATTAAATGTCAGAGACCAGGGACATACAGAACAGTACATACCTTTCCACCCCCTCATTACCCATAAAAGAGTGGCCCAGAAAGCCTGGGAAGAAGCACTCCCTTATTTGGCAACCAATTGCAAATAACAAACATGTGCATTGGGCAAAAAGATTTTTTTTCACATGTACTTACCTCTAACAACTGGTGAAAATACGAGACTTTTTCTTTGTTTCCCTCTTGTGAAGAACCGTGATAGCGAGGAGGGGCGTTCCTTTTTCTTTTTTCCTGAGTCAGATGTTACTAGGTTGTTATGAATGCTAAAGTCAAACACTTCTATATCAGGGGGTGAACAAGCTTGACTCACATCAGACTGTGAACCAAAAGAAGCTGATCCAACCGGTGAGATTAACAAGGTAGGAGGACGGTCACAGTTCTTATCTAATAAAAAAAAGGAAAACACTATTAATAAATTTATAGACAAATTGCCAATGCACACAGCATCTATGTTTAAAGGTTTCTCAAAGTTACATAAGCAGAGTATTTTGTCCAATTTATGGATTATTATCTTAAGTCAGTTCTTCACGTACTGATAAACACCAGGTATGACCTGTGACCTTATTAAGTTGGGTGGGTGCTTTCTAAACAGATGGCACCTCAAGTTTGACGGCACTTTTATCAGGTGACAACAAAGGTGACAAACAATTCCTTCCTTACCTACAGAGAATGGAGAAGCCATGTTATCTGATCACGTTTTTGATATAATCTGAAAGGTTATCTCATTCTTCTCTGACATGACATTGGCTTAGCTCACCCAGCATTCACAAAGTTGAAAATTACTTGTACTTTGCAAAAGCACACCTTTGAACAGTACTGGAGGGAGAGGGACCCACATTACCAAGAAAATTGGAAGTGTCTCAAGTATTTTTTAACTCCCAAGTGTGACCAACATGAATTTTCTCCTTACAATGTCAATACTCAATCATATAGAAAGGTTAGGAGAATAAAATAAAATGATCACCTTGATATTTTAAAAAATTCTTTTAACTAATTTTTCAAGGACTGTATGGAGATTGGATAATTTATATGTAGATGTTGTGGGTCAAAGGGCCAGTACAACAGCCGTTTCAGATAACACTCATTGTTAAAAAACTTCTGGGATTTTGCAATTGTCTTCCACCTCTATCAAACCTTTACCATGGCATACAACGCTTGCTTGTCAACTGAAGGCAGATGTTGTGATTTCTATCCTAACCCTTGCCAAATTTCTCTGGCATGATGAAGGCTTTTGCAAAGCCTTTGAGATGGAAGGTTGCATGTTTGATTGACGGCAAAGAAAAACCCAAATTATCCTAAAACATTTCAACATTGCAGGTCATGTGTTATCTGAACTCAGGAGTTCAAGTTACAGAGCTGGAAACAAGCCATCACAGACTGATCCCTTATCTTATCAAAATTGCATTAGCTTGCAGAACTATCAATCAGATGGCTCACCCAATTATGGGGGTGTAAAATGTTAAGCCCAATTAATAACAGATCTGGGAGTAAAAATAAATAAATAAATAACATCAGTGACTCACATGTTCTACTGTTAAATAAGGAAGATTTTTACCCCCTCTATGAGGCATTGAACAAAATGTACTGAGGAGATACTTATAAAGTTCGCTGTTACACACATGTATAGTTAGGGTCAACCAAGATATTTGAGCACATGTATCCTATATATATATTTCTTGTTTGCTTTAAACTTTTAATCAGATATCCTGTCCTGAGTTGTCAGTAAGGAACTCTAATCTTGATACGACAATATTTTCCCAAGAGACTGGAGAAAAAGGCATATTATAATGAGGTCTTTCTTCATACATTTTTATAAAGCTGAGGTGACATTCATTACACAGGGAGACTTTGTTATAAAGAGAATACTGAGCTTCAACTATATACCTTAATTCAAAACCGGTTATAACGTACCCCTTATAATTTAATAACTCCAGCATAGCAGATGACAATCTTCACTTCACCGCCCTTTATAATGTATGGAAATAGACCACAATATAATAGACCTATTACAGAAAACAATGCAAAGTAATTTTTTTCAGTCACTTGATACTTTGTTATACCACAATCTACTGTACAGCAAGGGGTATAACAGAAATATTCAGGTGATGTACAGTTCTGATTCCTGAGACCGTTATCCTTTTTGAGATCAAAATATGTGATTTCATGGCAATTTTTGCCATTCATAGAAAGGAAGCAATAAAATAATTGAACGTATTGGATTTACAAATTTTCACCTGCATTTTGTTTGTCATTTTTTTCAAAATCTCAGCCTTGGGTATATTTGTAAAATACCACACGGTATATATTTTTTAACACTCTTACACATTTCAACCTCAATATCCCTATTAAATATTTGTGTGTGTACAGATGACCCCTAGAGGGAAGGGGGTCTATGTACACAGGCATGCACAATACAATTTCTATAAGGGATACATTTCAACCTCAATATTCCCCCAACCCCTGGGCAATAAGCTCACTGTAAAATTAACCCAAGGCCTCCTTTGGTTTGATTTTTTATAATTAGCCAAAAGCTATATTACACATGTAGCTAGCCTTTGCATGCAGGACAAATGATGCTCATTGGGGGTTTACAAATGATAAAAGGACCAATTTTCTTTGACACTGTTTGGTTTCACCTGGATGCTCAGAAACAAAAAAGCAATTGTTTAACTTATGCACCCCTCCAGAGAACTAGTTAATTTGTAACATTAGGGTCTTTGTTTGGCTATAACAAAGATGTCTGCAAACCGTTTGTCTGATTACAAACCTACTATCTCAGTGTGTGAAATCGGGCTCATCCTCGTGTAAGAACCTGCTAAACTCACCGGTGGCGTAAAACAAAGAAAACGAAGAAGACAACACAATAAAACCTAGAAAAACAAAAGGTACAAAACAAAGAAAAAGTCCACAGGTTCTTACACCGAGGTAAACCCTGAAATCGTGTACTAAGGACATTTCAAACGGTTTTAACGGACATAAGAAAGTAGAACAGTGACCCAATGAAAACGCACAAAGTGCAAGTGATATAATTATTGGTACAAAAGAATTGAGAAATGATGATGTGCGCTATAGGTGAAGGGAGATACAATCAAAGGAAAGCATACTCAAGTCACTTTGAGTCACTCAACTGAAAAAAGCAGCTGTTAAGCCGCCTTGATGTACAGTTTCCGGTCGATCAATATCTTAAAGTAAACGTGGGAGTGTGGTGAAACAAACATCCTCCTCTCATGTTTTGCGATCCATAAAAAGACAGAATATTTTCCCTTAAAATAAAACGCAGTTGGTAGTAAAATAAGCGAGGTTTTGACAGCGAAAGCAATAACTTTAGCTAGTGGGCGTGTTTGTCAAAACACTTGTGAAAAAGATCGGAGGTGAAATCAATAGTCTGTCTAGAATTGTAACGCAATCGGATTTGCCTTTGATTCTAAATAAGATAGTTGGCGGATTATGCTCTAATTCCCAAAGAGTTATTTCCTGAATAAGTGGTTGTTCGGGTTCATGAAAAATTAAACACATTGACATTTTTTCCCCTTTCCTCTCTCAAAATAGAAATCTATCTGGGTCAACAAACAGTGAAATGTACACTACAAACCATGTGAGCGAAATCACGCAAACTTACCCGCGTTTTCAAGAGACGATCTCGGTGAATTTGTTAGATTTTGCAGAGAATTCGTTCTCCTATTGTTGCACGCGTTCGATATATGCTTCCCTCCTGTCGAGTCCACATTTAAATTGTTTGATTTGAAAAGCAGTTGCGAGTTGTTTTCACAAAACGAAGATTCAAGCGAAGAGAAACGTTGTTTAATGTCTAAAAGCTCATTTTCCAGCTCTTTCAACCGTACGTCTTTTATTTCTAATTGTGATTTTAAACTTTCTGATTCCTTCGACAAGCCACTTCGCTCTTGTTCCCAAACTCGCTTTTCGGTCTCCAGGCGTTTTACCTTTTCTTCGCCTTCCAACATCCGTTGTTCATAATTTTGAATAAATTCCCTTAATTCCGCTTCCTTGACTTCCAAAATGCCGTAAACTTCCTTCATTTGATGAAGTAAATTCATCTTCTCTGTTTTTAAGCGTTTTCTTTCTATTTTCATGCAAGAAATCGTTTCTTTAGCTCTCGAGATTTCGTGCTCACAGGAATGAAGCCGCTCTCGAAGCTGGTCCAAATCTGTGTTCCCATGTCTCCATTCATTAAGTTCTCTGGTCAAAAATTCGTTTTCGCAACGTAGCCTTTCACTATCTTCTTTGTAAATTTCTACCTGACTCCTCGACGCTCCTGCTTCGTTCAATTTTGTTTCACGTTCCGAAAGTTTGCTGTTTGCCAAATCTGACAGTCTCTTGTCTTGATCGCGAAGTTCGGCTTTCAGATACTCCACCTCCCGATTAACAGCATTAAGAGAACTATTAATTTTGGAAGCAATGACGACTTTTTCCTCTCTCATTCTTTTACTCTCGCTTTCCGCCTGTTCCATTAATCGCCGCATAACACTTAAGCAGTTTATCAAATCATCTTGTTTTTTCACGAGCGGTCGTGTGCCAGAACTTCCACTGTCACTACAAGAACTTTCTCCTGAAACGGTGCTACTAAAAGACAACGAACGGACCCGCTCTTTAAGCTTGTCAACCTCTGCCATAGCTTCCATGGCTGTTAAAGAGAGCTTTCGTTCCTTTGTGGGAGAGGCGGCCGTTGTTTTCCTTTCTTGATCGTTGTTTATATCCGCCATATTTTATTTTTGTGTGACAGCCGAGGTCACAGGCGAAACTTGAGACGCCAGCCTCGCTTTGAACCTGACAAAATGACTTCCACCCTACCCAGGACAACAGTGTTTTGTACTGAAAAATTTTTGGACAAATAAACAAGTCAAACAATTTTCTTGCTCACGCCAAAAGCTAACTACAATGAGTCAATCACAATAAGATTTTGCCGATAAAATATCAGATTATCAGTGTACGTGTGCAGTGAAGTGGATTATTTATATCCTTTAGCAAAGTGATGATTGAAAAATGATTTCGCGAGAACAAACGTCAATGAACTATTGACATTCAAAGGAAATCTATCCATCTTTGGACATCTTTACGCACGTTTGATTTCATTTTCAGAAATGATCGAATACAGACGCTTCAAGTTTCCGCCGTGCTAATTGTGGCTAGTTAGCTTAACAAAGCTGAAAACGGAAGCCAAGAGAATCAAAAGACTTTATTCAAGTAAAACAGTCAGAGCAGTGTTAATGTACAAACACACCATTTTTTTCTTGCAATAAGACATTGAAAAACAAGTAAAATTATATTAAAGGGTCAGTTCAGATAAATACTTAATAACTATTGGTTATTTATTTTTTTTCCGCGAAAAAAGTAAGAGTACGCCTAGCCTGCGTAGCAAGCGCTTCCAATCGAGTCATTGCGCGAAAGTTAGAGCGGGAGCAAAAAAACTCGCGCGGAAACGCTTGCTACGCAGGCTAGAGTTCAGAGTACGCCAGAAAGCTTAAAGAGGATTGAAGAGGACTGGGAATCCTGTGGTTCTCTCTTCGTGGTAGTTAAGAAATTTATAAGAGGGTCCTGAAGGGGGGGGGGGGGGGGGGTTCGGATCCCATTTCCCAGTGTCATTTTATGAAAAATCCCATTCCTAATAATTTATGCAGAGCAGCACGAGGTAATGTCGGAGGATCGGGTAGAGAATACAGTTTTTCAAGA